>VZTB01007704.1:0-127638 GCA_013397245.1 Thryothorus ludovicianus
TATGGGATCCTGTACCATTGCATTTTGACACATGCCAACTCAGATTTACACAAGAAAATCTTTGTGGTTAGAACCTGAATTTCTGTGGATTAACCTACCACTATATTTAAATCAGTGAAAACCAAAAGCGTACTCCTCATGCCTGTGGGAAGAGAATAACACACATCTTGATCTGGTTGCCTTTGTAATAACCATAGTTCCTTGCAGGCTTACAAAGAAAAACAGTCACCTCATAATCTTGCAGACTAAAAGCAGAAGCCTATGCTAATGAGCAGGGGGAGCCAAATTCTACTTACATCCTTAACTATGCCTCAGAAAATAACTGAAGGTGTGATTCAGCTCACCCAATTTAACCATCTAGAAGTTAGGCATCTATTTCCCAAGTTTCAACTAGGTTACATCTAGAGCAAACAGAGAGAACAAAAAAGATCTGCTAAGATAGTATCTAAACAGGGATGCAAAGGGCAGTCTAGATTTCCATCTCTCTTTACACTACTGAGTGGGATTAGAGGCTCAATAACCCTTATTCTCTCTTTGCTAGTTTCTCTGGGTCTAGGTCTTCTCAATAGCCAGCAGAGGAAGATAATAATTTTTAGCATCTAACTTATTCCACTTTTTTCCTTCAAAACTGTTTTTGGAATAGGACAAAACACTACTGAATTTGCTTTTGTATCTCTATTGACTAAAAGAACCAACATGGAAAAAACTCCTGTCAAAAAAGTAACTCAAGCTGTCTAGGATAAAAGTCACCTGTGGACACATCTTTTGGAATTGGTTAAAAAGAAAAACAATTGTAAATTCATTTTTAGCTGAATTTTAGCTTTCAGTTCAATCAGTATTAACTAGGAGTAATTCAAGAACATTGATGAGGTTTTATCAATTTAAAAGCTAAACAAATACAGACTGTCCAATCTGTTTAAGAGCAACATAAGCACCTCATTGAAACGCCTACTAGCATGTGATTATTAGTTAAAATTGGGCATCTGAGTGAAATATTAACAATTTGCATTATAAATACTCTGTTGGTAGTTTTTATGTCTTCATTGGTTTATTGTTTATTATTTGTTTATTTCAGAATAAACAAACTCCTTCTGGCTTATGTTCGAGTTCCTCTAATTTACAGCAGTAAATTAGACAACACCCATGTTGAATTGCAGCAGCACAACAATTTTACTTTATACTGCTGTAATTCCATGACTTACCAAGACACATTCTGTGTCTCTAAACAACTGTTCTCCTTCAAAGATGCCTAGTGGTAAATTTTGGCATGACCACTGATGTTTACATACATGAGCAAAATGAGCAAACACACACAGTGCAAAGAAAGCTCATTCTGCTAAGAGCAGAGGTTAAGGGGGTACACACTGCCCCTACAGTACATGCTTGCCTTTCAAGAGAAAGGATAAATTCTTCATAACCATAGTAAAATAGAACCATTAAAACAAAAACAAATTCATAGAGGAAAATTTCATATAGACATTTTTCCTCCCAAATACTCTGTTCATCTGATCATTTTCATTTGGCTTTTCATTTGTACATTTTAAAGAAGATTTTATTGTTGCATAATGACAGCTATGTGAAGAATGGTCACACATACCTAGGCAATGAAAAACTGAAAGGAAAGATGCAGATCATTTACCAAATACCTAGACTGTGAGTCAATATATTTTTGGATGCCTCAAGTTTTACTAGTGTGTGATGGAAATTATGAAAATAGAGGACAGCAAAACTAGTCCTGGTAAATTATGGTTTAGAATTAAACCAAGCTATTCAAAACTTAAATCAGTAAAATTACAGAAACAGTCATGTACAAACAATAAAGAAAAAAAAAGACAAAAGATAGAAGAATATAGTGGATTTGAAGAAGAGTTTTCTTGCAGCAAGGGGATTAAACTCTACAATCTATAAACTCAGCTTCTCAGAAACTGTCAGAAAGTCTATTTAGTGATTAAAGACATTTGTCCAATTCATTCGCCATTTTTATCACTTGACTCTTGTGCTGTATTTCACAGCTGGAGAGTAAACATGCCAAAAGTTGACATTCTAAGTAGCTCTGAAAATATTTAAATCCCAGACATATTTTTTAAGCAAATTGCAAATTTGGCTTCCCCACTTAAGAAGATACCAAAGGGCATGTGGCCCGGCCAGTCTCCAAACTGGCTGTGATACCTAGGATGAGTTTACCTCAAACTGATGCTTTCATAGGGTCAACAAGCAATCCAAGAGAGGGAGTAATATTTTTGGAAATTCTGGTTTTGATCCCCCATAGGAAAAAAAAAAAGTAATGAGTTTAGCAGCACTAAATCAAATGTTGCTGGAAAGATATCCACGAACCAGTTCAGTGTAGAAATATTTCCGTGTTGGCTTAACCTCTTTATCTCTTACTGAAAAGGGAAAAATATATGACCATTCATTTATACCATAAAAGGAAAAGCTAAAAATTCAGTGAATTTTGGTCTCAAAGCCTATCAATTGCTCTTTGCAATATTAAATAAAAAATCACTCCATTAAAGGGGTTTTTTTCTGTAGTAGTAATTATCGTGGCCTAGGCTGAACTTGATAGCAGTAAGAGAACTAATAACTATAGCTTTGAATGGAGAGGAATATATGGTTCTAATGGTGTATCTCTTCCATAAAATAGTTAAAAGATAAGTAAAGTAATGTTTAAATGATGCTTCAAAATTCTCTAATGGTTTGGTAAAATGTCATTTTATGCCTCATTTAACCATTGGGGAAAAAAATATGTACCTTATAAAATAATTTAAAAACTAAAATATGTGAAAGATGCAGAATCACTGAGTCTGGTGGATAAAATCCTCTAAACTCTCTGAATTCACATCATCTGAATGAAGTGGTCAAGAGAAAATCTAAACTCTCAAAAAGACTAGATTACAAATTTTTACCGAGGAATGGAATAGGAAGGTTTCAACAGACAGAGCCTATACAATAAACTTTTTTATATGAGTGTTATTTATTTGTAAATATCTAATAGCTAGTATTTATGAAGATATTTTTGCATATTTTCAATATTTTTTATTTTCATTTTTTTCCTGAATTATACATCACAGAAGTTCAAGTAGGGAACAACCACTCCTAACCCTTCTGACAATTCTCCCCTGACCCTTCACTTACTCAATCCAACTGTCCCTAAGCTAAAATAAGAAGATAATATCTGCCAGGTCTGCAGAACACGAGGTGTGTTCATAGTGATGAGCCAGGGCACAACTGGATTTTCAAAATAATTTTTTATCTTCAGCTCAGGCTAGAACAGATTGTGCCAGCATCATCTGGTTCTTAAAATAAGAGAAAGAATCAGAAAAATTATACCAATACCTGAATGTAATCCCTTGCATTCCCTGTTAGCACTAGCTGTAATGCAGACTCACAAACTCACAGTGATTTTAAATGCAAAGTTGTCATCAGACTTGAGCTGACGTGTTGGGTTTTTTCTTATTTCAGAGAATGTTCTATCTTGGTATTTCATATATAATTGTTTCATATGGATTTTAAGAGAAGATGATATGAAATTTTTTTTATTCAAATAAAGATTCTAAGAAAATACATCCAGAATCTCTCTCTTCACTTTATTCCTGGAATGGAAGAAAGTTCTTCAATTTTTAAAATTTATAAAGTTAGACATTTGCCAAAAGGTGTTTTAAATACCAAAGGCTAAATATGGATGACCTTAACTCTGAATGTGTTTAATGCCTATTGTCTTCTCCTCCAGGTTTTCCCCAGAAGATGGTATTAAAGACAAATTTTGTCAACAATTTTCAGATTCAGTAACTTGCCTGAAAAAGTAAATAGTGAAGCTTTGAAGTAATTTCAGACAGGAAGACGGGTAAATAAGGTATAGTAATGGCTTTTAGTTCTGAATGGTGTTTATCAGATTTAATATGGAAAACTCACTTGCCTTGTGTCTCACACTGGTGTTATTTTTCTTTTAATATGGAAAACTTACTTGCCTTGTGTCTCACACTGGTGTTAATTTTCTTACATTGACTATTGATGTAGTAGAATGACTCAGCAGAAAATAGAAATGCTGTTAACAACTGAGATTTTATTATTCCTCCCTTTTAATTACTGTCATAGACTGGTATTTTGTGGGTTCTTTCTTCCCACCAAATTTTAACTTTTCCCTTACATCCAGTAATATACCAGCAATTGGTAGATTCACACACTGCATCATATTGATTACAGTGTCAATAATATTTTTCAAATTAGACTTCCTTCTAAAATTCTGTCCAGAGTCATGTATTTAGTGGGAAAGAACAAAAAGAGAATGAGTGAATGAGTGAACAAACAAAAGAAAGAATGATAGCTGCAAATAGAAGACATGTGAGCTGAAATTTTTTAGAGTAATTAGAGAATTTGATACCGTGAGAAACAGGTCACATCAGTATTGCCTACAGGTGGCTCACTGTAGTGTATTTACACTATCAGCACTTCTCTAATATTACCTTAGATGTCCTGAGAAGAAAAGCAATAAATTAAAGAATCCTACATTTAACAAAAGGAACAGAGTACAATAAACTTGTCAAATCAATCCCTCATTCTGTTCATCTCGTGTCCTGAAGGTAACTATCATCTATCTCCTTTCTAAATCAGCATGCCACCTGGAGCTGGGAGCAGACTGAAAAATGCATTTTCTTTTCTGTTTTGTTCAATGTCCTGTTTTCTGTGGCAGAGGCACTACTCACATCGCTCTAAAGTAAGCTCAACATTTCTATTTTAAAGACACTTAAGTCTGCTGACTGTGAACATATTGACTGCAGATAAAAGCAACCCTATACAAGTTTTTGAAAAGTTACATTCATTTTTCTTTATTTTTATGTGGCTATATAGCTATTAGATATAAATATTGTCATTTTTATTTAGGCAATAAGCACAGAGAAATTTTAGCGAATCAGTAGTTTTCATTCAAAATTTAACAAATAGATTTTTAATTGGATATTTCAGATCATCCTCCCCAGTATGCTTTATTCACCGAGAGGAAATTGAGATTTCATTAGACCATTTTTAAAAATTTATTTTTACAGTAAGCCAATAACTGCTTTTCTTAGCAGGCTTATTTTTGGATATACATTCAGTAATAGATTTTAACTGCAGTATTAATTAATAATTTCACATTTAATTAAATGTAAAATTAGATATTTTCTTACTGAAACTGCTACAAACAGCCATATTAAAAAAGTTTCTATCAGCCATAATGTGAATATAATCTTAAAATGGGACTAAACACTTTTAAAAGTTGATAATTTAACATATCATGTGCCCATAACAATATTTGATCAATGTCTTAATTAATTTTGGTGATAAAATAAATTCACTAGATGTACAGCAAAATAATCTGAATTCCACTACAAAAAAAAAACAAAACACAAATAATCCACTGTTTTTTAATACACAAGCTGAACCATTGCAAACACTTGCTCCGGGCGCGTTGCAGTTACATTGATTAAAGAGACATTTCAGTGGTGGAATTTTGCCCTTGCAACAACTTTCTGGTCAAATACATCTCAAAAAGACAACAGTGAGTACAATAGGAACCCAGGATCCCAGGCACCCCAATCCTAAATCAGGACCACCTGAACAGCACCTGCAGAGGGTGTCCCTGAGTGTTAAGCTTGCCAAGGGAATTTGTCTCTCAGTGAGTTTCGATGGGCGTTCCATGGACTCTCTTTGGACCTGAAAATCCAGGGCCAAGAAGAGGTGAAATTTTGGATTCTCAGTCGCTCAGGATAAAACAGTTGTCCAGAATAGTTATAGAAATGAGGAGTCATGCACAAAGAGTCACTCACAATATCCAGTGGGCACTAGAACAGCTCAGTGCTGCACAACACTTCATGCGGAATAATTTGATTTCATAGCTAGTCAAAATGACATTGGGAAGCTTTGTACCAATCAAGTGGAACATATATGCTGAAATGGCCCACTCACTTGTCAGCTCTGCATCTACATTCTAGCCAGCTAAGAATGTCTGGCTTCATGTCTTCATCTCTAGCCCTTTCATCTGAATACATGTTTTACAAAGTTAGGTTAATAACACCAGGCGTTTATGTATTTTTATGGTAGGAGGGGATGTAAAAGGATTTGATGGTGGAACAATGTGAGGTGGATGCTCTTGGGAGCTGATTTAATGTGCTGTAGCTTTGCAGAGATAAGAAAATGCTGCACTGCATTACAAAAGGCAATGCCTAGTACAAATAGGCATAAGAATTTCAATAGCATTTCAAAGGAATATTATAATCAGATTCATGCTAAATCAATTCTTGAAAGGCAAATTTTAGCTTGCATAGTTCAGATGTTTCTCCTGGCAACCTTCCCTAATGTCATTATCACTTACTAAAATTTGATACCATCTACAACCTGAGCCTGAATTCCTGACACACACTGCCACAGAAGTAAATATTATGCCAGATTAAAGAGTAGCATGTTTTGACAATTATGTAGACAAACGTTCCTCTTCTGCAACAAGGAAGTCTCAGAAAATATGTAAATACTTAGGCAGTTAAATTGTGTGCAACTTATGCTCAAGGGAAATAACTTAAACACATAGCCCCAAGCTATTGCAATGCCTTTGCTTAGGTATAGCACACTCAAACAGAAGACATTCAGATCCTTCCAAGAAACCTCATACTCATTTCTAACTTGAAGTCATGTAACTTCAGGCTGTGGTACTCTCTGATCTCTAGTTCAGTGCATGTGAGCAAAGAGCTGCACCAGAGACCCCCACATGTGTTTTGAAGCAAGAAAGAGACAGTATTATTTTGAGCCAGGATTCAATCCATCACTGGTGAAATCTATGCTGGGGATATAAAACTTCTCCTAGAGCTCAAGTCTTGTCCTAAATTCCCATCCACCGACTCTTCTAGTGGGCAATCTGGCCTTGTATTACTAACTCAGGTATAAAAGTGCTTGAAATTTGCATTCTGTTAATTAAAATCTATTAATCTAAAGTCTCATCACAATTTAAAATGGTTGTGATGCATATTTTGTTTCTTAGGCTGAACTTTTTTCAATAATTTATCCAATGAATCCTATCACATATATGAGGTGGCTGTGGTCAGAGTTATTTTCATATACATGAATAAAGGTAGACGTTCTTAAAAATTTTTAAAAGTTTTTAAAAACTAAGGGGATAAGACAGTACTTCAGAACATGTATATCAGGGGTTTTTCATGTCAATAGATACATACCACTATAACATAATTTGGTATTAAGAAGAGAAAACTGAAATTTTACATGTCAGCTTTCCATCGTTTTAATTGTGATTCTTTTATGGAAAGTAAAGAAAAATGACAAAATCCTAATTCACACTTCATCTTGGCTGTGCATCAACTAAGTATTTATCCATCATTTACACTGGTTTTCATTTTGTTTGTTGGATTCCTTCTTGATTTTTTCTTTCACCGTTCAGTGGAAGAATTATTAAATTTATGATGATTATTCTTCCCTCAGGTAAAATCAAAGAATATAAAGCAGTTAAACTAAAAGGTTATACAAGAATGTGTAAAGGTAAAGCTAGCTGATACAAAGACAACAGATGACATCATGTAGGAAGGATAAAGAAGAGAATCAGATAAGGAAAGTATGAAGTAAAGGGAATTTAGGAAGAATTTATTGCATTATTTTTAATTATTTTTTGCTAGGCACGTCCGTTGAAACTGTACAATGCATCCTTAATTGTCTCTTCAGGGTTGCTCTACTGGGTCAGAACAAAAGACATCTTACTCAGTGTGTTCTAGTAGAAACTAGTGATAGTAAATGTTAAGTAATGGTCAAAGTGGATAGGTCAAAAGAGGCAAGACTGCCACAGCTTCATGCCCCAGGTCCAACCAATAAAGAGTCCAAGAATGTATTCTTCCCACTGGCACACATGGAATCACACGTACAACACGTACTCAGGGATACACACAGCCAGCTGCACAGATCAATACAGACAGAAACACAGGGCACTCATGCAGCAACAAACAGCACAATGTCCCTCTGGCCACACACAATGAACCTCTGTTCCAATCCAGAGCCCCTCTCCAGCTGATCAGGCTGAGGGTCCATTAGTGGGAAATGCATCCATATGCACTATGCAGATTCCTCTAGTGACTGGGCCCAGACCCCTCAAAGGTCCAGGATCTGGTCTCTGGATCCTTGACATCTCCTGTTGCTGGACACATGAGCTGCTGAGGCTGCAGCCCCACTCCAGGTGCTGCTCCAGACCCCTCGTAGACCCACACACAAACTCTAAACACAGACACATGGCCCTGTTGGCATTCAGATCTCTTGGTGTCTTCAGCTCTTGGCCTGGATCCCCTGATCTCTTCAGTCACAATTCCTCTGGTCATCACACTCACACACAAAAATGCCCCTGGCTTCCAAAGCACTTCACCTGCTCACCAATCAGCCTGGTGATCACAAGCTGACCTAAGCCCTCACTCTCACCTCTGGCATTCCAGATGCATCACCACCAATGACCCATGGTCCCTGCTGCAGCTGCCACACCTAGACCTCCATGCACACACGTGGAACAGAGAATTAGAGCTTGTCACCCACAAAAAGAATCCAGACTGGAACTTGATGAGAAGATGGGTCAGACTGGATTGACCAAGTGCAGGACATGACCAGACAAGTGTACTGACCATATGCCAACTGCCTTTTATCCTCCCTTTCTTCTAATCTTCCACACCCATTCCTTCTCAAAAGACCTTGAATTCTCCCTTTGGCCATTTTGCTACCTACCATGCAGCATGCATTAACTTCCCCTGGTAAGTTCCCCTGTGTAACTTCTTTACCCCTGGGCTAAACTCCCCTAGCCTGAAAGGAGACTTGGAGACCCTCTGGGACAGAGTCATGGATGGGGACCACTCATGGGGCTGAAGGTCCCCTGGTACAGCCTGAAGAGGGTTTGGGGCAGGGGCTCTTTCCTCCAAGCAGGTTATTTGAGTTCCAGCACCTTTTGTTGAGCTTCTCTGCTCTTCTGTGTTCACAGAGCCTGTAAACCCATAACCTAACAGCAAGTAGGACAAATTAATAGTGAGCCTTCCTCCTGTCCACCGTTGTATTTTGCAAAAATCATTGATACAGGTTTTTCCTGAGACAAAGATTGCTTTAAAGTAATTTTGTTCAACTACTTATCTCATACAACTTAGCTTATGACAGAAATAAAGAGACTTCTCTTTATCTTAGATAAGGGGTTGGCAGTTTCTGCAGAACCATTGCTACACTGCAGTTTCATATCACTCAGAATGAACTTACACAAGCTTGAAGGAAGTTATGAAAGCTGGCCACAGCCAAATGAGGAAATCTCATTTACTTCCTTCATCACTTCTCCTTAACTTTTTCTTCCTCATTTCTCATGATGGTACCTCATGGATCCTTGACTCTGCTTCTTATTGAGACTCTTCACTGAATAAACTCATCCAGTGTAAAACTACCACAATTTTAATCCCCCAGGTAGGTTTCTCAGAAGTTATTGAGTCAGTTCCTGAAGGTGTACCATTGATTCAGAATTGGTTCAAGTGTGAGGATTTTCCCCTACAGAATCATCAGCTCTATTTGTCATATTAGCTTACGTTTTTGGTCACTTTTGGAGGTGATTCAGAGGAAAAAACTTTATTTTCTACTAATAATGAGGCTACATTATTAACATATTATGAATTAATTAATTCTAGTCTGCTGCTGCTGGGATAGGAAAACTACAGCCTTTTCTTTCCAGTGAATTTTATCAGTTTTTCATAGCCTTTATCAAAAGATTTGAGCTTTTATCTTCAGCTGACTCATTGTTAAAGAAGGTCAAACACCCATTTATCATATGCTATTGAAAGGACTGACTGTAATGACTACCTTGGCACAGCAGAGAGCAGACACAGATCCCTAGGGGAACAGCACACCTCTGCAGACTGCTGGCAGTGCCTGGGACAGAGGCTGGAGCAGGCACCATGTCCTTGCTGGCAGGAGGCATGACCTGGCTGAGGAGCTGTGCTGCCAATTCGAGGAACTGTGTGAGCAGCTGTGCAGATTGTGCAAGAGCAGGGAGCTTCAAAAGGAGATTGACATGGTCTTCAGAGACACCCTGAAGAAATTAGGTTGTTACAGCCTGCTTAAATGGAAAACAAGATAAGTTAAAACTGGATGATTGAGTTCTATGAGTAGTGTCACTGGGCCATTATCTAGGGGAGTACTGCGTGGGACCTCTCCTCTTTAGCCTTTTTATCAATAAGTGGCAGGTGAAGGAATATACTTTCACCAAGTCTGCAAGCGGCATCACACTGGGGAGAAAGGACCCTTGAGGGCAGGGCTGCCATTCAGAGAAACCTTGACAGGTTGGAGGAATAGACTGTGAGGTTTTATGAAATCCAAAAACAAGAAATGCAGCCTCCTGCACCTGGGAAGAAAGACCCTAGCAGACATGAGGGAACCAGATGCCTCAGGGACAGCTTTGAAAAGGAGCTGAAACTACCTGAGGTTCCTGGTGGATGTACAGGGACAAATTACACATCAGCCATCAGTGTGCTTTGCTATCAAAGAAGGCCAAAAGTACACAGGGTTGAATTCATATGGGAAGAGCCAGGAAAATGATTGCCCCCTGTATTTAATACGTTAGGCCATATGTAGATCCCATGCACAGTTCTGGATTTCCAAAATACAGGCAATGAATTCATAAAATGCAGGAAGTTCAGCAGAGAGACATCAAGATGGTTGAGGGCTGGAGCACCTAAGATGTGAGGAGAGCTGAAGGAACTTATTCAGCCTGGAGAAGTTTTGAGGATGCTTAACAGCAGCCTGTACCTGCTGGGAGATTATTAGGAAATTGGAGCCAGGCTATTCGTTGCTTCACAGGGTGGGAAACAAGCACACGGGCATTGAGTTGAAAGAAGAAGTGGTCCAGACTGAATATAAGGAGACATCATGACAGCAGTCAATCAGAGGAAGACCTTGTCCAAAGAGATTGTGTCATCTCCAGCTCTGGAGGTTTTCAATACCCACTTGGCTGAAGCCCTGAGTAACCTGGTTTGACCCACAGCTGAATCTGGCAGTGCAGGAGGGTGGTTCTTTGATCCTGAATTGGCAGTCAACTCTGTGGATCAAGCAAAAATAGAGGCTTGGTTGTTCAACATGAGCAGTATGATGATATGTCCAAAAGCACGGCAAGTCTTGACCGTTGTTCCAACAACAAATAAATTTCCTGCCAGACTGAAATTTCAGAGAAGAAATTACACATATTACTAGGTTTTCTTAGTGTAGCTTGTTTTAGAAGAGAAATAATCTGTCTCATTTTTCTTTGTGCTCTAGGTACTGAAGCCACATGCCTTTTTAAAAATTGACTTAATTTTAAATGCCAGAATTAAACCTCTGAAGTCAAATGGTCTTTCTTGGTGTTCAGCATCATCATGGCCCTGATTTAGATAAAGCAATAAAGAAGAAGATTCTCTAAGAGTGTGTCTAATGCAGGTATGTTTTCCTTATCAGGTTTTGAAGCAGACCAAAGAAGGAGATTTTTCTTGTCCTTTGCACTTACCACCTGTAGTCTAAAAAATTATTGGAAGAAGCAATCACTACTTTCAAATGAGCCACTATTTCAGAAAAGTTTATGCTTTTAGGTCACATTGCTTGAACTGGCTTGTGCAAGAGAGTTTTAAAAATTAGGTCATATTAAGTATAAAGGAGCAAAAGAAAATTTCCAAAGGAAAACCAACCAAACCAAACCCCACCACATTAAGAGGCTCAAATGTAACAAATAAAATGAGCTAACCTTTGTAATCCTCAGAGTTTACACTACATTCTAATTCTAGCACTCCAAACAGAAAAAAACATAAGAATCAAGTTCCTAGATATTTGTGGTGAGTAGACCCTGTCTGGATGCCAGGTATCCAGCAAAGGTAGTTTATCACTCCCCTCCTCAGCTGGACAGGGGAGTGAAAATACAGCAAAAAGCCTGTGGGTTGAGACAAGGGAAATATCCTTCAACAGATACCATAAGGGACAAAGTTTCAATGTGGGAAACTTCAATTACTGCTAATCAAAGAAGAGTAATGAGAAATTAGAAAGTAAAGAAAATCTTCCACACCCATCCCTTTTTCCTGCACTCAGCTTCAATCCCAATCTCCTCTACCTCCTCCATCTTCAGCAGTATAGGGGGATAGGAGGTGGGGCTCAGTTCATCAGACACTGTTTCTAGTGCTTATTATATTGAGGGTACTACTCACACACTTCCAATGCCCCAGGGTGGGGTCCTTCCCAGGGGAGACGGTCCTCCCCAAACCTCTCCAATGTGAGTTCACCCATAGGCTGCAGGTCTGCATGAACTGCTTCAATGTGGGTCTCTCTCCACAGGGATCAGTCCTTCAGGGACAGGCTGCTCCAGCGTGTGGCCCCCACAGAGTTTCCAATCCTGCTAGCAAACCTACTCCAGTGCAGACTTCTCTCTCCACAGGTTCACAGCTCCAGTGTGGGGTCAGAGCCTCCTTCAGGCTTCCACCTGCTCTGGCATGGGGCTCCTCCACGGGCTGCAGGTGGATCTCTGCTCCCTCATTGTCCTCCATGGGCTGCAGGTGCAGAGCTGCTTTACCATGGTTGGCACCATGGGCTGCAGGAGAATTTCAGCTATGTTGCCTGTAGCACCTCCTGTGCCCCCTTCTGCACTACCTTGATGTCTGTGGAGCTGTTCATCTCACACGCTCTCACCCTTCTGTTCTCTGACCACAATTGCTCTTGGGAAGTAACTTTTTCCGCTCTCTTAACTGTGTTATCCTGGAGGCACTGCCACTGTCACTGATGGGCTCAGCCTTGGCCAGTGATGTGTCCATCTTGGAGCCATCTGGCGTTGGCTCTGTTGGACACAGAAGAAGCTTCTGTCAGCTTCTCACAGAAGCCACCCTTGTGGGCCCCACCATTACCAAAATCTGGCCATACAAACCCAATACAATGTGGCACACAGAGAGAGGATTTAGAAGTCTCAAACCTATAAAGCAAAGCTGTGATAGAAATGCTCAAAGACACTCCCAAGATTTTAGAAAACATTGCAACATCTGTAGTCTACTTCTGTTTCTCAATGCTCCAGAAGTGGCAGCTGCTGTTAGTCAGAAATGACCGTTAAATATATCTTACAAATTGTGTTGGGTTTTAAATATTCACTGTTCAAAACCAGGCAGGCTATCTTTCCCAAAATGTATGGTAAAGTAAATATAAAACTCACATGTTCAGTCAGAAGAGAACACCATGGGTTACAATTATGTATTTGTCCAGAGACTGTTCTGGTTTCGGTTCAGAATTATTTTATATAAACAATATTTTTCTTGGACTACTTTGAAAGTTTACCTCTAAGTTCTGTGACTTTATTATGTTTATTACTTGCTTCACTTTCCTATGAAGCCAAAGGCAAAAACAACATCTGTCAAAGAGAAAGATTTCCAAATCAGGTCTTCTGCATCCAGGCAAGCTACATCAAAATAACAGGCCTTGCAGGCTTGGCATCCTGAGAGAGATCTGTGCTTTAAAAGTATTTGGCAGCCATGATTTTTACAGCCTGTCAGCAAGAGATCAGTGGACAGATAACCTCAATGAGTAGCTGGTTAGTCGATCCTTCGGAAGCCATCCCATAATATTGCCAGCCATGCCAATTATCACCTCTTTTTTTTCGCTAGGTATGGAGATGTTGGAGAGGTACAGCCATGTATCTAAAATCCAGCTGTGTTTGTTCAGTCAGCTTTTCTTCTGGCCTAATCAAGGAAAGATTCTTTTAATTCACCGAGAACTTGCTCAACCACTTTTGATTCCTCCACAGTGAGTGTATTGCATCACCTTAGACACTACTGGACAGAACTGCCTGGTTATGTCTAATCCCACAGACTTTATAAATTACTACATCCACTGTATGTAAATTCCATTGACCTAATTTTATTGCAGGCTGTATTGCAAAACTATTGAGAAGACTGGAGAATGAGTGGAACTTCACAAGCAGAGTGAGAATAGTCTCTCTTTAAAGACAAAACCTTTGATCTTCAGACCTGCCTGAAATGAGTGTGAGTTACAGAAAACTAGATAAAGGTCAATTAAATAAAAAAAGGGAAAGTGAATAGGTGGGAAAATCTACCCTTAAATAACAATTAGAACTGACTGAAATTTGTAACACATCTAAAGTATTTATGTTGGAATCATTCAATTCCTTCTGATCTGCCCATCCTGTTTCTAATAGCAAGTTCCTTTTTTATTTTCTGGCACAGGCTGGTTGAAGTGTCTTTCATACTCTGTAGCTGATAGCCATTTTCTCTACAGTTGTTCCCATATCTTAGGCTTCTCTGTCATTGGTAGAATTACTTTTGCATACTTTTGGTTTCATTAGTGGCAGCATTGCCTTTGAGACCCAAGTGTTCTGTCTCTGCAAGCAAAAGGTTTCTTTTGCAGAAATATCAGCTCCAGACAAATGCCAGCTCCTCCAGAACCTGGAGCCACATCCCAGAACACAGAATTTTTTAGACATTTTCAGTCTGAATCATCAAAGTTTCATAATCAGAATATTGCTTTTTCCTGTTTTGTTTTTTTTTTTTACATGATATAGACTAATAGTTGGTTATGGAAAACTAAATAGTACATCTTTATTTCACCCTGATTATAGTTGTAACACAAATTTTTTTGTAAATTTCAGTGACTGAAAATTATTTTATAAAATGCGTGCTAGATTGACATTAAAAAAAGACCCTGAAATTTCCTACAAATACATGCAAACCATACAGGAAGTTAAAAAGAAACCCCAAAAACAAAACCAAGCCAACAACAAAAAAAAAAAAAAACCAGAAAATTTGACCTCTCTTACTTTATGCTACAGATGTTAGGATATATGTATTTCTGGTTAAAAATAAAGACTTCAAATAATGAGGAAAAGCTTCCCATGGCATTTTAAGCATTTGTTTTTTCCCGTAAGTCAACAGAATGCAGACCAGCCTCTGGGCCAAGTTCTGAAATCCTTACTTGCTTCTTCAGAAAGGCTACAATGCATTCCTTCTGCTTTTGCATTACCAACTGACAGAGGAGTCAATTTCAACACAGTATAACCATCAATGAATTAAAAAGAATTTCAGAAAAGAAAAAAACAAGGGACCTGACTAGCTCTGAGCAAATGCCAAGAGAACATGAAACCTTAGAACAGATCACATTCAAACGCACATTCAAAGCAGATAATTCAAATTTCATTAACTGGCCAAGATTTTAACATTCTTTGTCTCAATTCAAAGTACTGATTGTAGCATACAACTCCTGTCAAACAAAGATTTTAACATGGAATGTCAATAATCTCTGTTTCAGCTAGGAAAACCAAGCTCTTCACAGAACAAAAAAGCTCTCATTCTTAAGACTTTGGCAGAACACTGTCTATGGCAAACTGCTAATGGAAATACTAATCTGTCCCCTGACAGAGGGACAGGTAGTATGTTGTCATTTCATCCCCATCGAAGCACGTAAGTTAGGCCTCAGGTCCTCTGTAAATTTTTGGGTTCTATTTTTGTCATAAAGAAAAAGTCTCCCTAAAGATAAAGAGACTTGCATTCTGGAGAATTTTAAGCACTTCCATCTCTACATCTCTTTGTGGAAAGAGTATCATGCCCACTAACCTCAAACCTTTCTGTCCATGATTGCAGTAGAAGGCATATGAATTTGTCAAAATATGATCAGATTTAATTTTTGAAAAAATGCATCTGTCACTTTTAGGTAAGTTATCTTAAGCCCAAAGATAGCTTTTGTTTTCACTCTCAAATTATATCAGGTGCTAAATTTTAAGCACATCTTTTACTTCATTTTTGTTCCTTAATAGTTCGCCATATTATCTGATTGTAAATTTTGAAGTGGTTTAAACAAGTTACACTACATGACTGTTAGAACTAATTATGGGGTGAATATGAAATCTGTGCATTCTTTGATAAAGATATCACAGTGTGCCATGGCCCAACTGATTTCAAGACTCATTTAGTTGGTTTTGAATCACTTGAAAATTTTCAGGCAGTTTTGCCATCAATTCAAAAGGAAAAACTCCCAATTCTTGTAATTTGTATAGAAGATAGAATATATAGAATCCTTTGGGATTTTCCAATGACAAAATTGTTACAGACTGGACTTTATACAAATCTTTATTAGTTCAGGTGAGCTGCCTTAACTCCCACAATGTCCTAGAGCTTAGCAGGCTGAGGTCACTATTTGTGTATTCAGTAAATCTCAATGGACTAAACAATGGAACTTTTATGTCATTATCAGAACAAGAATTATTTTCAGGGCATGGAGGTCTGAGAAGGAAAAGTGGGAATGATGAAGCCCACAAGGTTGAGAATTTAAATAATTTTCTGGATTACTGACTGCAGTAGCTATAATCTGAAAAATGGATGCTCCCTACATACCAAAGCAGTCTAAATAGCAGACACTCATATTCTTACTGAGCAATATTCAACGACAAAATAAAATGAACTATTCAAATGAAATACTGGGTTTTGGATTGTGTCTTTCATCCTCTACTTACCCAATAGCATGTAATGACCTTTACTGCCGTTGGTGGATACACCATGGTTTTTATCCCATTAAGGTAAAATTTACAATCAAATGGAAAAAGAATTTCATCCTTCATAAAAATCTGGCATATCTGTAGTAATTCAAATGTTTGGTGTCTCCAAAATTAGGAACTAGGCATTACTATAAAGCCTTTAGTCAGGTAGGGCAGCTGATTCAATGATTATACACACAACTATGTGGAAAATTACTGAGAAATCCCACTCCATAGTCTTACAGGAAATAACTTGGACAAAGAAGCACCTGTTTTAAGAACAGCAGTATAAGATTGTCACAGTTTAAATTGTTGACTGGAACTGAATTTGACACACTTCCTAGAATGTACTGTTCTTTCTTCCTCAAGTTGTTTTGACATTTAAATATGATCATCTCCTAAAATAAAGGAGATGTTTGGTGCCTGGGAATACTGAAGCAATTTTGGGGTCAGGAGTGAGGGGGGAGAATGGTGATAAATATTCATTAAGGGATTTTCTTTTCAAAATCATAGTTTTACCTTCCTGACTTATGGGATAAACAAATGATCTTGCCTTTTCCTGAACTTTCTATGTTTAAGTCTTGGTGAAAGGCTCTAACAGTTTTAATTTACAAGCACATGCAATACAAAGTCTCTGAATCCTGAACTTTTAAAAATTCTATCTGGCAAGTCTCCTGCAATTTGAGATTAAATTGCCAGCCACTAACTATGGCAGCTCTTACTGGTTTAGGCACTGACATGAAAACACGAGGAAATACAAGGAATGTATCTTCTGCCAGTAAAGGATCTTATCCTATAATAATTGTTGATCATTGTGCTATTTTTATGCTACTGAATATGGCATATTCTTTTTAATTAATATTTGGACTCTGATATATATTTTTCATCTATGACTCATTTAAAATAATGTCTCCCCATTTAATACAATAACATTCAAATTCAACTTGTATTTAATACCTACAAATAAAGCATTAAAGCCGCCAGGCAATTAATAAAATTGGGTGGTAACAGAAAATGCCTTGAACTTGATTATCTGATCTGGAATTTTATCTGAAGGAAAGAAAATTAGGATTATACCACACTGTATCAGCTGTGACTCTCTAACTACTAGGCATAGTTTTGTCAAAAGTCAAGTTGAATGGGTACCTAGTTTAGATAAAATAATGTCCAAAATGACTTTTTGTTTAGAGTTAACATTCTTCAGGCAACTTATCTACCAATGGCATCTCTAACTTTTATTGAGAAGGCCACGAGGAAAAGATATTATTGTGACATTTTCTAAAATTGTAATGAATCAATCTTTTTAGGTAGTTATAAAAATTGCGCTTACTCAAGTTGAAGTATTTTTATTCAGATTAAGGAAGAAGACTTCTAAATTATTTAATGTTGTATTCAATCTTACTTTAAATCAGAGTGCTTCGAAAAACTCTCAACCTAGTGTTTATCCTGTATTAGCTCTAATTCATGTTTTACTAACGTTACTGAAATATGCCTAGAACATTTTTTTCCTAATCTATATTCTTCTTTTTTCCATATAATGTATAGCACAAGGTGACAGAAGTTTTGCATTACAAATGGAAATGTCAGGACATGCGAGCACCTCAGCCTTTCTTAGAGTTAGACCTTCTCAGCCTTTCTTCTCTTAATGAAATATTGTGTGCTCAATATTGGAATGCAATCTGCCTTGTTGCTCCTTATTCAGTGAAACCCTCACAACTCCTACTAGAAAAGCTGCAAGGAAGAAGTTTAGCTAACCAATTACCTTTTTCTTGAAATTTTGGAAGGCAGACTCTGTGTCTCTGATCACAGAGAAAAACAATGGAGATGCTGCTGTTCTGGTAAATTATTGGCAAACCAGTGACTGGACAATCCTGGCAAGAGGTTACATGAATTTATAAAGCACATCAGCAAAAAAAAAATATCACTTCCAGAGTGGAAAAACACTTCAATATTATGTCACATCTTTAATAGAATGATATTCTGATATTAGCTAAAGAAGAAGCAAATGTATTGTTTATAGTGTTGCTTGTGTACTATATTAAAATGATAAAAAAAAAGTATTAATTTAGTATAATTTCATTAAGAACTAAGTTCATCACACTGTCCTAATAACTTTTCCAAGCTGATTTCTGACAAAACTAACAGGAGATAAAGGCATCATAAAGACATTACATATCCAGAAATTTTACAGAGGTAGGCCCCTAATAGAGAGAACAGACCTTATAAATGCATTATTCAAGAACTTTCCACTTACATTAAGGAAACAGATAACACAAATAAATTACTAGTTCTTCTGCTTATGTAGCAACTTTCTGATGTTTCAATTTCAGACTTCAGGAAAGTGACATGAAAACAACAAATATCTCATTATCTAAGTATGCATATATTTGAGTGTTGAAGTTCTCTTACATATCAAGTTTAGAAATTTAGTGTAATACTTTACGTATATGTTATGTCACAAGTTTGAAGTTGAATGAGGAATTTTACTGGCACTCATATCTTAATATATTACATCATTTTTGAATAAATTAAAACATTAGGGGAACAGTCACCCTTTAAATAAACACCCTTGTAGGATAAGCTTTTCATTCAGAATATCACCATGAATTTTATCAGCTGAGAAAGAGGAATAAATCAAAGTATTTGACTAACAGGAACTATGAGGTACCTCTTGTGTAACCACTGTGCATTTTTATGCACTTTCAGCAACACCGTGGTATTTCTGTGGAACATTATCTCTGCTTACAGCACATCACAGAACTGCAGGAATGTGCAGCTTCAAGGACTGATGGATCATAACTATCAGATTAAGGTACTGTGGAGATCCTTCTGATGCCTACACCTGGTAGCCTTATGAAATTCTCTGTGCAAAGGATTTAAATTAAAAAAAGAGCATGGATATTGTAGTACTAAACCACACACAAGAATTAATTAATTTTAGGCAGAGCAAATTCTACTCTCACCTGAGGTAGTTATCATGAGCAAGTATTCAATAATTTCATCTGTAACTGAGAATATCAATTAACTGCAACCTATTTCTCTCAGGACAGACACTTGTACTTAAAAACTATTGATTGAAGATAGAGAGCTTCATCTCAAGGGATTACCAGTGTTCAGATGCTTTCAAGCCACCACCCTAGAGTAAAAAGGGAAATAAAAAAAAATAAACATATACAATCTGTGTAACTCTTTTTAGTCATTTCAAACACAAATAATCCAGTTCCATGAAATTTCTGATAATTATATATTAATAATTACAGAACAAAATTAATAACCAGAAAAACATTCAAGGCCCCACAACACAAGATATTTTGAGGCTTGTCCCAGTGTGAGCTACTGTTACAAGATGAAACTTTGCAAACATATTTTGTGAGTCATATAATAAATATTTCATCTGAGACAGAATTTACCAAAATATGGGATTATATGGAAAGTATGTGAAAGGTACACAAGGCAAGGCCACTAGAACATAAGCTTCTTGTCTCAACAGGATTTTTCAGCCTGGCCTAAATCTGGTATCCTGACACTGATTCTTAAAATTGATCCTCCTCCAAAGGAGGATCTGGGCCACAGATTTTAGTCTTTTTTCCTTCAATATAGAGAAATTTTATGCATCTGTAAATCTCAACTGCAAAGTGATTAAGACTAAAGTTTGTACAAAAGATTCATGCAAAGTTCATCATTCAGTTGTTTATGAAAGAAAGTCTTCACAAATTTCTTATGACATTCTTGAATACAGACTGCTGAGAATTTAGATTGATTTGATTTTATCTGTAAGCATATTTGCCATTTCTGATAAAAAAAAGGAGGCTAACTAAAGACTCAAACCACCTTATGGGTAATACAAAAGCTCTTCAGATTGTGAGGAAACTTTTATACAATGTTTGTGCTCAAATTTTTCCCTCACCCCACTTTTTATCTCTGAAAAAATATAGTGATTGACTCATCTGTAATATGCACATTTATTATGCATCTTAGGAAGATTTAAATTACATAATGCACTTCAAAGCAGTTTAGAAAGCTCTATTTTTTGTTTGGCAGATGCACATATAAATAATCTTGTGGGGTCTGATTTAACCTTTTGTATTCAAATGCTGATGCATTAGAGAATGAAACAGATCACAACTGGCAAAAGTGCACATCCAGGATAACTGGACTATTTTAATTATGTTCATTACGATTCCTCATAAATCTCTCAAAATTACTACTAAAAATATGTACCATAACAGAGCAAAAAATCTGTTTTCATCTGAAAAAATCATGCTGTAATACATGTAAAATCAAGCTGCACTGTATATTTATCATTGGTCATTCAGAACAAAGAACAACTATAATTTTCTATCCAGTTGATTAAGTTTTGGGTATTTAAGGCTTTTGTTGATTTAAAATTATCTTTTCCAAAAATCTTCACATTTCTTTGATTAATAGATAAATATACTATTTCACAAGACTTGTATTAGAATACTCATAGTTTCTTTAATCTTCTCCAGTTTGGGGCCTAAACTTGTTCCCATTGAATTTAATATGATTCACCTAAAGAATTTTTCCTCCCAGGTACTTAAATCATCATTCTCACAACTCCCTGAGTGTAGTCCAAATCTTCTCATGACTGACTGCACGATTTAAATTTCAATCTCCATTAAAAGGTAGGGCTCATGAATCAGTTGGGGTTCTTTCCTCCTGTTTTTCTCTTCTTTAGTATTTTAGAGTCCCTAAAATCTCCTAAGGCTGACAAGACCTCAGTGGAGTGAATATAACTTAGCAGCAGTAGGCTGCTTTTTTCCTTTTTTCATTGCCTTCTGTAGGCTTGAAGTCAAAAGTAGTTCATGAGCCACAGGCTGTAAACTGCAGGTCTAAATTCCTGATGGAGTGGGAGTCTGAGCCCTTTCTCAGATACCAACTTGCCCAGCAGGCAAACGTTCTCACACCTGGTTGCAGCCTGAACTTGTCAGAGGGTCTCAGGCACCCAAATTCTCTCTTGCATCATTCTTCTGGGTCGGGCAAAGATTCTCAGGCATACAAAAATCTACTGCAGCCCAGTTTGCCAGCACAAGGATTGGACTCAGCACATCCGAAGCTCAGCTGATGACAAGGAAAGTCTATACAAATATTTGAAGAGTGTCACGACAAGGACTCGGGGGGCTCAGACCCACTTGCTGGCCCCTCTTTTGTTGCACAGGGCCATGTAACATCTCTCTCTGTGCATGTGCTTTCTGGATTTGCTGTGGCCAGGGACAATTTAGCCAATTGCTAACTCTGGGTTAAAGAAACACTGTCCAAAATGATGTCTGCAGTTAAAAGGCTTCCTCACACAGAAAACTGGTGTTATACACTTCCCCTCATACACTCCAGAATTTTTCTTTCTAAAGATTACCTTTCATTAATCTCATTCTTTTGTATTTCAGTATTTTGAAGTCTTCTAAATCTAAAGAAAAAATTGATTGCAGACATTATTTTAAAAGAGCAATTAAAAATTAAAATCAGAAAAATAACTGAGCTCAGAATGTTCTCTGTATACAGCTATTACAGCGTATTTCTTACCTAGCTCTCTAGCCATATAGACAGACAAGCTCCTAGATAAGGCTGAAATAAGTTCTGCACAGTCCTGTCACCATTTAAATTAGAGATATATTAGCAAGCAATTTTTGTATCACTTTCTATTTTCCAATTACATATTCTCAAATTAATTTACACTCTTCCACTTCTTAAAATAGAAAGTTCTTTTTAAATACACACCAAAAATCACTACATATCATATGAAAATTTAGTTAGAACCTTATTCATTCAAAGTAATGTTACAAATATTTACCACTTAAAAATCCCTTTCTTTATATATTTAATATTCCTGACATTAAGTTTGTGTTCTTAATATACATTTACTTTTGTGCTTGCCAAGGGAACATCCACTGATCAGTTTCAGTGATGAAAGGAGCCTGTTTTCTTGAATATAAGGTCTTCACTTCTCATTATCCTATTTACAGTTTAAAGTATCACAAACTGGGAAATGAAGCATGAAAATGTTTTCCAGGTTGTTTTAATCAATGTAAGAGTGCAGGCAGAGACACTGCGATGGATTGGTGAATTGCAAGAAATTTATTTTTTAGTTGCTTCCTCACAGCCCTTGCCACCAAACCAGTGTGACATCAAATTTACTAGTGCTGAGAGAAACAGGAAACCTCTTTCCTCCTCATTTGTTAGTTTCTCAGTGTGGCATATAGAGCCTACCTAAATTCTTCACACCTACAGCACACCTGACACAGACCAAGTATATATCAACTTCCTCCAGCTTCTCTTTCTCATGTTTCCATTGAGTTGCACAGGCCTCAGTTCCAAAAGGAATTTGATAAAGTATTCAGACTTCAGAACTCAATCTACTTTTGACCTTTCTGGTGAGACCATCAAGAACCGTGGCCATTTAAGAGTGTATTTTGTCACGTGAAGGCTACAAACAGGGACAGGAGGTGAGCCATACTTTGTCTTCATTCCTGACTGAAGGGAAATAATTATATTTTTGCAAAGCATATCGCAATATTAATCTGGCCTGGCAGCAATTGGACCTAAAGGAGCAGGTGACTCCATGCTGCACACCCAGGCCAAAGTCTGTGTTGTTCTGCAGCTGGAGCTCCCAGAGAGATCAGCCTTCCACTGTCCACTCATGTGCTGTGGGTGTGATGCAACTTTGAAGGCCATAAATTTTTCCTGCTAGACTGACCATGTGACCATATGCTATTCACCAACATAAGCCTAAATACACTCTTGCATTCTCATGGTGCCTATCAGCAGCTAATTAAACATTTAAACACCAGTCTGGACATTTCATACTGTCAAATTCTGATGGTGAGTTTTGCAGCATTGGCAGCACCTCTTACCAGAGGCAGGTGTTTCTTATGGAATTTGCTCTCATGTGCCCCTTGCTAGATCCCAGTTTTATTGACCATCAGAATGCAACATAAATCAGCACAAATTGTTTTGTTTTCATTTGCAGCCTTTCGGGAGGTTTTCTGTTTCATCCCAAAGCAGCTGCAGCAGTTCTGTGAAGTGTATTGATGTAACTGCTGTGTTATTTTTAAGCCATATTTGTATTTTGTGACAGCAGCAGTCAAAGCAGTATTAGCTATGTAAGTAATGAAATAAATAATTAAATCTGATTTTTGCTATAAAGGTAGAATGAAGCTTGTAGCAATTTTTGAAGACCATCTTTAAATGGTCTTCAGTATAGCAGTTTCTAAAAGTAAGGTGTAAAATTTTTTCCTGACAAAATAGCAAAAATTTAGGAGTAAGTTGGACCATTTTACAGTGTCTAGAAGTTTACCTCTAAAATTATATTTGTTAATTTTTCTGCCAGAAGTTTGATCACTGCCAAGGTATGAATAAACACCTGCCAAAGCCTCTCTCCCTCCCAAGAACTCACAGAAACGGTGGTAGACAGCCTTGCAACTACACATGCATAAGAAAAAAATAAGAAAAACTGTGCTATTTGCCAGTAGCCTAACATCAGCTGTTCATCCTCCACTAGTGTAGTATTTGAGTAAATTCAACTGGATTATTTTATTAAATGAGAATCATTTGAATTAAACTGTCTTGTCCACTGAAAAACTTTTTTACAGATCAGAGGTACTCATTTGATAAAATATATTTTTTGTTTGTTACTCTTCTGTGCTTTCTTGTATACATACATAGAATATATAAATTATCTCATTGCTGTTCTCAGGAATTTTATAATCTGGCCTCATTGGTGAGTTTGCTCTGTAGCATTCAACAGACAACAGCTGTTGATATACAAAATGAAATGAAATGGCAAAATAGCAATGGAATCCTTTCTGATCTAAGAATCATTGCAGTGGATAGCAACCAGCTGCAGTTTTTAGCACATCTCAGTGGTCTTCATCTAAGCACATCAGAAAGACAATATGTCAGTTTAAATTCCACTACAAAAATATAGTTTGAGAGTCTCACTTCAGAGGTTTTCATGTTCTAATTAAAAAAAAGCCAACAGAAACTGCATTCTCTCTCATAATTCAAGTGTCTACTGCAGTAAACAGAAGATGGTTGGACCCTTCATGCAAACAGTGCAGTGCTCTCTTGCAACAAAATGGGTTTCCAGCATGAGTGATCTTCCATTTGACCCTTATGATAAATAATGAAATGTCTTAATCTGATCATTCATCACATGAGCAGAGGAAGGTTGACTCAGTCGACCTTGTAACATTGCAACATTGAGGAACACAATGGCAGATTAAGCTTTGTTCTCAATGCAGAATTCAGGCTGAAGAGATTCCATCTTTCCACAAAATCTGGCCAGGGTTTTGTGGAACAAAACAATCTGATTCTTATTTCATGCCTTTTTAAGACTGTCCTGAATTGTACGCATGAAATAAAACTTATAAGTGTTGTTTTTATTTTGAGACTGGCAACTCATAATATTATTTCATGTCTCTCTTTCTGCACTTGAAGCTCAGGTAAGGAAATGGCCTTTAAGGGAAAAACTCTGTAAAGTTTCCCATTAGATAAAAAGAAATTTTTCCGATATCAGCACTAGCAGGCTGAAATGTGAATAGAGTCTACAGGTTTGGAAAGACAGAGCACACTGATTCCTTTTGCCAGGGCGCAGAATTTCTAAGGTAAAGCCTTTAAGGGGATCTCAGGAAATGTTCATCACAATCCATGAATACAGAAGACATTGGCCATTGGGAGTATGTGATTTTGGCTACTGGTATATTCTGTGCAGAAATCATCTCTAGAAAGAATAAAAGATGAATTGTCAGATGAGTCGCATGTGAGCTTACAATCAAGGCTAGGTAAGATTCAAGAAAGATCTGAGGTGAAGGTTTCTCATAATTTCAAACCATTTTCATTGAGATTTTATCTGATCTGAACATGGAGAACTAAGAATAACTTTGTATCTTTAATTCTTATTCCCCAACAGGTTTTTCATCACTAGTTTTAGTAAATGAAATTAATTAAACTAACTCATCTGCTTCCTTAGAGCAATGCTGAAATGTGAAGCAGTCATAAGCAGTCACTAAAAGGAAAGGTCATACCACCTGAGCAAAAGATACTATAAAAACAGACAGACTCCATACATTACGAATATAGATACTTCAGTAATCTCTTGCGAGTTAACTCCTCAGAAGTGTCATTTTTAATTATTCAGTAAAGACTAAGCAATGCTGATACCTAAACATTTTTGTACAAATATACCTTTACTTTTTTTATTCTAAAAGTAAACTTGTATGCTACATTTCAGTTAGTTACAGAAATGTTTCTAGTTAGTTTATTATGAAGTACAAGCAAAGGACTTGAGGCCAAAATCTGAATCAGAGGCAGTGTCACATCTGTGTAATGCTGTGTGTTCTTTTATGTAGACTGGTCTTCCAGGCTGAAAGTGCAAAATTAAATTATTTAGAGACTACTAGGAATGGAACTTTCAAAGATTTGTAAACCATTAAAAATTTACAGTCAATAAAATTCATATGCCATAATCCATATGTGCATGGGTGTAAAGAAGCATGTTTATGACCCTGTACATATTCCCAAACATAAATCAGGTTCAGACCAAAAGCCAGGTAGGTACATTTGTATTACACTGCATTGCCCCTTGCCTATCCTATCAGAACAGGCAAGCAGCCTTGGCCCACAGCAGCCCAACATGGTGCTGGTCTGATCAGACACAAGCATAGGCAGAGAAAGACTCTGAACATCTGTGTCAGCACACACATTCAGCACTCCTGAAAGCTTTGGCCAAGGCTTACACAGCCCCCAATTGTCTTTCAAAATGCATTCCCCTGTGGTGCTTGAGTGCCTCTCCAGGCTCATGTCTGCCCCTTAGCCAGCAGTGAAGTCGTTCTGCAGGGATAAACTTACTCTTTGCTCTCCCCAGGGCTGCCATTGGCAAGGAAGGAGGCCAATAGCAGCTATAGGGGGCTGTGGACACAATCCAGCATTACACTCACACAGAATGTTCCAGGTTTGTGCTTATACAAGGCTCCTATGTGTCCAAAGGATTCTTCAGTAGGTTGTTATCATGCCGATAATAATTTGTAAAAAGAATGTTGGCAAGTAATTTAAGTATTTATCATAATTCATAAAAATGAAAAAAATACCCACAGATAATTAAGTAAAGGCATGCTTTACTCACACTGCATTTGTCAACAAACAGATATGAGACCACAAAATATAAATTGCATTAGAGACAAAGGTTCATCTCTTTGAATAACTAATAGAAGGCTTATATAACACAGAACAGTAAATTAAAACTTAGTAAAAGATTCTAACTTTTCCTGCACTGCTCAGGAATTGTCCAGACCTATGTTTAACAGATATTCAGCCATAAAGAGAGAAGTATTCTTCTCTGTTAAATTAATCTCCACTCAAGATCTAAGATGAAGGCCCAAGATGGTACAGTGTAAATTGCTCTAGCATAAGGCGATAAGTAGGGAAGTATGAATGTTCTTGATTGTGATTTTGTGCCCCAGAACAGATCATAAACAGATCAATCTCTCAGCTTATGGTTATTGTTAGGAGATAATATGATATGACAGGTCCAGATGTTTGAAACTTGCAGCAATTCACAGAATGAGAGTAATAAATTATGCTAAAGGACATCTTTAATTCAATTGATAGTGTATCTGGCACTGTCAGAGCTATGGAATTTTTAGCTGAGTACGATACAGAAACCATTGCGTGCTCCAGCACCCTTTGGAAGTGAAGTTTGTGAGGCAGAAGGAATTGTTACAAAGCTGGTATTCTTTCTGTTATTCAGCAATCTCTGTATTGCATTGCTACAATACATGTTGTATTAGTCTAGATTTTCCTAGTCTTGAAGTAATTAGCAGAAAAATCCTTTACAAAAATTTCACTCATGTTGTGCAGGCTCAAGCTCTTACATCCCATTCTGAATTTCAGAAATCCATGTAGTATGAACCTTTGAGAGCATGGTATGAACATTGTCTGTTGCAGCAAAACCAATTTGTCAAACAAATACACTGTATATCTATTTCCTATTCAGTCACCCTTTATGTCAAGTTAATCAATGAAGACCACTCATCCAGTAATCATTGACCTAAGTATATTTTATATACCTATGCACTGTGGCACCTTAAGACAACAATTTAAGTTTTTTTGTTACTATAGCTGTAGAGCCATTAAAAATAAGCTGCTTGTTTTTCCACATGATTAAGGGGAATTTTCAGGGTTCCTCCTAAGACATAAATCTTCATATATAAAAAATTGTATGTGTGTATATATTTGCCTGTTTCAAGTTCTGTCAGAAATAAGGGCTGATTGAATTGCTTGAGTCACATGCATGCCTGGAGACATGAAAAAGGAGTCTGATTTTTATGGTGGTGACCCTGCCAAAAATCATCTTCAAACCCTGTGCTATTCTAGCCTCTTCATTCTCAATATATGAAAGGCTCAGTTCTATCTTACAGCTGGGATAGCTAACAGCACTATTTAACAGACTTGTTTACATTATTTTTCCATCTGGAGGGATGGGTGTTATAACAGACCCTTTCCACTGCCTTTAGAACTGAAAAAAACATCTCATCAGACCACATCTCCCCACCTTCATCTCCTTCCTCTGTGTATGAAATGGTGTTTCCTCTTACGATTTACTCTTCTCATTCACTAGTTATACAAGACAGACCGTGAATTGAAGAATGGCAAATCCAGTTTATTATTCTGCACAGCTTCTTAGCTGCCAGCAGGTCTGCTGACATTTTTAAAGCACTTGTGCAAAAGGCCTTATTGCAGATCACTCAGAAGAGCCTAGACATTAACCTGGCTCAGAATCAAATGTTCTGTTTTCTCCAGGGATGATCATGACAGGCAACAGAGGCCTCTGCCTTACCTCAGTTCCTTCAGTACTTTCTAAAGGGTGTGATATCAAGGACTTCTCTAGCAATAGAAATAGTATTCCTTTGTATTTAGAGTTATCCAGGAGTGTGCATTCTCCTGTTCAGAGAAAAGGATTTTGTGTGAGAGAATGTCAAAGGCCTTACAGAGCTCTAAGTAAATGACATCTGCGTCATTGGTAGATCTTCAGCAACACTCATTTCCTAGTCTGTACTAAAAAAATAGCTTGAGTTTTGTTTCTATTCCAAGACTTTAATCATTACACTAAACTATTGCTTAAAAATTGAGACTGACTCATTGAAAGACTCTCCCAGTTTATCTGTGAATCAATAATTTCTCACTGAGATAGTTGTGCAACAAAACTTGTGGGGAAAACATGACACAGACTTGATTCCTTTAGCTTAATTCTGAGAACTGACGCGACAATACAGAAATTCTAAGCTCAAGATACATCATACCTGCAGGCAGGCAGGCATCATACCTCCAACAGGCAATTCCCACTCAAAGAACCAGAAAACAGACGCATTTACTGTAATGTGTCTTAGACAATTTTGTGTTGTTTCGCTGTTTATTATTCTCCCTATTGTTATTAAGTAATAATTTTCTCCAGAATATCTCTTGAAATTCATTTTCTTTTAAAAATCATCCATATTTCCAAAGATAATTATTCACCCTTCAGAGACCAGTTTTAATATTGTTTTAAGAATGCTGCACTAATTTACGTTAATAGACTCATTCACATGCAATGTGACTGCATTTATTTTATCTATGCACCTTCAACCTGTTACTTTATGTATTTATGATCATTGTCTCCTTTTGAAAGTATCAATATGATGAATTTTTAAATTACATGTAATGCTTGGAAATGGAAACAAGTAAATAATCCACTTCTTTTTCAATATCAACAGTACTTTGCATGCCTGTCCTGGTAAATTAATATTCCTTCTTCTTCTTCTTCTTCTTCTTCTTCTTCTTCTTCTTCTTCTTCTTCTTCTTCTTCTTCTTCTTCTTCTTCTTCTTCCTCTTCTTCTTCTTCTTCCTCTTCCTCTTCCTCTCCCTCTCCCTCTCCCTCTTCCTCTTCCTCTTCCTCTTCCTCTTCCTCTTCCTCTTCCTCTTCTTCTAGGAAACTTCTAGAACTTTGTATCATATGTTGTTTCTTATCTTTCTGCAGAAATAATCTCCTACTAGTATGACCCCTGCTTTCATTAAGTGACAGCCCTTCTTCACTTTCTTCTGTGTCAGTTTACCTTCCCAAAGACCTTTATATATCAGCTTCTCATGTTTTCTAAAGGTGATTTCTCAAGTAGTTTTTTGAGAGCTATGTTTTCTTTTGACGTCTTTACTTTGGAGTAATAAAGTATTTCAGTGTATGACAATTTCCATTTAGATTAGCATCAGTTCTTTCCTAAAGAAGTGATCCCTCCTTTGGCATTAGGGTCACCTTCAGCCCTGTGGAGCCCACGAGATGCATCATTAGGCACACTGAGATTATTCAATAGGGAAGAATGAAATCTATAGTATCTTGTTGAAGTTGTAGAAACGATACCAATGTGAAGTGAAATATATTTTTATAAGCAGTTTGTATATTGCATTCTTCTTACCAAACTGTGAAACCCTGTGTTCCTCTTGAATTCACTGTGTTAAACATGAGGACCAAGATGGAGCCCAATATCCACTCTGATAACCCATGACATATCTCAATACAACTTCATGAGAAGTTTTTCTTCCCTTCTCATCCTTCCCACTGTTTATGAACAATATGGATGAAAAGAGAACTTTAAAAAATAGCGACTATACAGCCACTGAAATACTAATTTTACAAAAAGGTAAGACTAGGAGTTCATTCTCTAAGTTTCACAGCAAGGCTGACTATCTTGCCACCTTTCAATCTGGGGAATCACATACACTGGCATCAGACAAATTCAGAAGTTAAATCCAAGTCCACATGGCCATATTTTCACACACATGACTTTCTAGTTCTATCAGGTCAAGAGGTACCATTTGCTCCTTTACCAGTGAAAAGCCACCTTCTGACTCACAATTCAAGGATCACAACTTCCATAGCAGCAGATTTTCTTGCTCTTTCCTCCTAGCCACTCTCCTCCTGCACGCCTCACATTGCCTTAGCAGCACTTCTGAGGCATAGGCTGAAGGAAAGCTGTGAAAAAAAACACAACACCCCACTCACTGCCCCCATCTTGCCCTAGGCTACACGTTTCTTCATATCTCTGTTCTGACTGGCAAGCCTTTCCAGCTGGAGAGGTAATCTGCCATTAATTAACCATTTCTGAGCTAAGCAGATGGAGAATGCGCATTGATGTGGACATGTAAACAGACACATACCTATCTCAATATGTGTATGCACAAAGGAGATGTATGTACATTTTTTATATTGCATAACTTCTCCTTGAATGCCAAAGAATTCTCTATTCTGAAATCAGATCTACCTCAGAGCATGCACTCATGGTAACTGTTTAGAGGGAGCCTTTTTTTACTGTCCTCTGCCTTTGCTACAGTTATGTGGGAATGAGTTTTTCAGTATGTTTTGTGAGGCAGTTTTTCTTGCAAAGCTCTATATAAATGTTTTCATGCTGTCACTTTAACATCCTAGTTATTTTCTGCTATTTTTTTCTACTCCTTCAGCATGAAACATATCATAGTTCAATGATCAGAGGATATAGAGGATGTAGTGGAAGAAAACCAAACTACAAGACCTTTTTTAAATGCTACTAAACTAACATTGTTTTAGGCTGAATTACCATCAACAGACTACGTTTAGAAGAGTTTTTCTGTACCTCCCTGAAATCACTGTGTCTGTGACAGTAGATATGTTCCCCTGGGATGTAGACACTTTCCTAGCTTCTCTATTTGCAAATGGGAATTAAATATTTGTGGATTTGATTTTTCTTGCAGCTCATGAATGTAAGATGCAGTCACCTGCATTTTCAACTGTCTTTGTTTAAGCTGCAAAATGGATGGAATTCATTCTGTTCAGAATTTCTTTCTCCTCCAAACATGCACATGTTTTATTAGGACCATTTTAGGCTTGAATTGGCTTCTAGTTGAAGGTGAAGAAATAATTCATTTGGGCAAATTTATCACAGTAGACTGTGATTTTTTCTTGCCTGTAGTAATCAGTCGCCACTTTTCTGCACCAAACAGGCAGTTCCTGTCAAAGTTGATAATAACTGCAAATACTGAGACTCTTTAAAACTCAGAGTGTCTTATCTCATATGTTTCTATTTACCTCCACTGTAGTAATTAAGGGCTAGATCTTCAAAGATAACCAAGCACTGACATGAAACTGGTGGAACATCAGTGTGTAAGTATTTTCTGTAGATTTTATTATAAATACCAGTTCACATGTTTCAAAAACATCTGTGCTTCCAGCAGTCATTTGACCCCCCACTTTCAGTCTACCAGCACTAAATAGGTTATTTAAACATTCTTATGAGTGAAAAAGAACATGAAGAATTAAATTTTTGGAAGCCAGTACAACCCAATGTTTTAACATGGCATCATTAGTGAGGCAACAGGCATCAGAACTCGGAAATTCCCTCAGGAAATTCTGATAATTTTACCTTAGCTCTTGGATTGGAATGGGTATTTTCATTCATTAATATTTGCTGTCATAATTAATTTGAATATATTTTAACAAATTACCCCACAAACACCACTATCTGGCTATGAAATGAGTGAATATGAGTATGCCTAATTTATGATGGTAAATAAATGTCATCTAACTGGTAGTTGCTCCTACCCAGGGGTCTCTGGATTCATGTGTACAATGCTGTAGAAGCAGACACATCTCCTTGTTGCATGAACATGTACTCCATTGCTTCATGCAATAAACATGTAAAATTTCCTTTAGCCTCTCCTAGTAAGTCTGTATTTTTATGATAACCACAGCTCAGAATTTACTTATCCCTTCTCAAACAAGCTATTCCAGTTTTTCCAATTCATTCACTGGTTCTACCATGGCAAAACAGAAAAGCAGGATTTTTTATTTTCCTTTTTAAGCTCTGCATGCTCAACTAATATGTCCAAGACAGCTGAGGATAATGAGGAGTTACATATGAAATAGCAAGATACTGTGGTGGCTTTGACCATGGCTGGATGCCAGGTGCCCAAAATAATTCTTTCTCTCCTCCTTCTCAACTGAAGAGAAGAAGCAAAAATATAATTACAAGCTCTTGGGTTGAGGTAAGGACAAGGAGAAATCACTGACCAATCACTGTCACAAGCAAAACAGGCTCAACACTTGGAAATTATTTCATTTATTACCAATTGAGTAAAAGTAGAGTAAAGAGAAATAAAGTAAATTTTAAAACCTTTCTCTACCCTTCCCTTCATCCTGGTCTCAAATTCACTCATGATTTCTTTATCTTCCTCTCTGCCAGAGATGCAGGGGGTCAGGGAAAGGGAGTTGCAGTCAGTTTAGTCACATGTTGTCTCTGCCTCTCTTTCTTCCTCAGGGGAAGACTTCTGAGCTTTGCAGTTCTTCATGAACCGCTCCAGTGTGGGTCACTTTTCTGTGGAGTGCAGTCATTCAGAAACAGGTAGCTCCAGTGTGGGATCCCCAGGGGTTACAGGTCCTGCCAGCAGACCTGCTGCAACATGGGCTTCACTCCCAACAGGTCCACAGGTCCTGTCAGGAACCTACTGCAGTGTGGGCTTCCCATGGTGTCACAGCCTCCTTCAGGCTTCCACCTGCTCCTGCATGGGCTCCTCCACAGGCTGCAGATGGATCTCTGCTCCACCAGGGACCTGCATGGGCACAAATGCTTCACGATGGTCTTCATGGACTGCTGGGGAATCTCTGCAGCCTGGTGGCTGGAGCACCTCCTACCCCTCGTTCTGCATTGACCTTGGTATCTGCAGAGCTGCCTTCTCATATTCTCACTTCTCTCTCCAGATGCTGCTCTGCTTTTCCCCCTTTCTAAATAGACTATCACTGAGGCACTACCACCACCACTCATTGGGTCAGGCTGGGTCTATCTGGAATTGACTGTCAAACAAAGCTTCTGGCAGCTTCTCACAGAAGCCACTCCTGCAGCCCTCCTGCTACCACAACCTTGCTACACAAACCTGACACAGATACACCCTGTACCAATGAAATGACTGGGCCAAATTCTGCAAATCCTGATTTGGTCAACTCTCAAGGAGAAATCAGTCTCCATGAACTGCAGAATTTAACTCACAATAAATTCAAGGTTTCTTTTATTTACACATAAATGTATATGATTTTTTTTAAGGTGATAGACGTTTTACTTGTCCCATAAAGGTCATTTCTACATCCACAAGTCCTGTATGTTTGCCAGTCAGATGACTCCAATCATTCTCAGTCTCAGAATTGCATTCAGCTTAAATTAATTTGAGATAAGTCCTTTTGGAAAAGTTGAGATGATCTAACTGAATACAGCTTTCTTAAAAACATCTCACGCTCCATCTGCACACTTTCTCATCTTTTAAAGGAGGATAGCAAACACTACAAAGGAAATTCTTTGCTGATGACAACGGTGCAGTAGCTTTCCCAATACCCACTCCTCCTCCATCATTCCTCACAGGTTGATCTTTACAGCACGTCTAATACATTAATTTAGTCTCCTTTTAGATCTGGAAACCTCACTGCCTCATTTTTGTAGAAAAACAAAAGCTACAACTACAGCTGCCACATTTTTGTGTGTTTGGTTTTACACAACCAACTAGATTAATATTTCCTGGAACCTCTCTTAAGTGTCAGAATGTCTTAAACATTGTGTAGTAAAAAGTACTATCACTCAGTGCCACAAAAAAATTTTGTTATCTGCCAGAGAATTCTTTGTGCAAGTTGGGAAAAAATTATGCAAAGACAGGAAATTATTAATAATATATCACTGAGAATAATTAGAATATATTTCCATTCTTCATCAAAAATTATTTGCTAATTCAGATATTTTGGGGGGTTTATGAGTCATAACTTTCCCATCCATGAGATTACTTTAAAGTAGTTTTTTCTTGATTGGTACAACCACAGACACGAATTTTGTAACATAGAAAAATATTTTAAGGTATTTCCACTGATCATTGTTCTAGGTCAAAGAGCTAAATAGGATGATGCAATGCAAATTTCCTTTATTGATCAAACACTATGCTGTGTATTACTTTAACAATATGAAAGTAATTAGTCAACAGATAGATCCTATTAGTTACAACTGCTATCACAAAAAATCTTATCTCAATGCTCATTGTCAACATTTGTCATGTCAGTATCAGCTGCAGAAAAGAAGTAACATATATAATTGCTAACTCAAATTGCACGACTCTGGGACTAAAGCTTTGGGGGAAAAGAAGTTAATTTCACCACTTTTATTGATTCACTAGTATTTTTTTCCTCTCTTAAGGATGCCAGAACTAGACTATCACTGAATTAAAGCTGAGATTCTCCCATATGCAGCAAATTTTGACATGGCACTGCATCTAACATCTGTAAAAGGGATAAGAGATTAGGCGGAGTATATTCAAGGAAAAGATATCTAATTTACACTGAAAGAAAATCCCCAGACCAAAATCACATTCCTAGCTGCTAGATCATAATTCCTATCAAGATGAAAGCATCATGAGCTTTTGGGTGACAATTTCTTATTAAAACCAGAACACATTTATAGCCTAGAATTTACTGCACAAATCCAATGATGGCAATGAAGAGAAATGAACCTTAGTCTAGTTTATTTCATAACTATCAGTATTAAATAAAAACCTCAAAACCCTGAGAGAAGCCTTGAAAGAAGACACTGCTTTCAGTGTAGGAGAGAAGAGGCAAGGCCCTGTACTTTGGGTGGAAGCCTCCAGAGCTCCTTTTAACAGGAGAAGCATCAGGAAATTAGGAGACCCTTGGCTTTCCTGGTGTTACCACACTACTCAAGATGCACATTCTGTCCCTTTTTACCATCCACATGTTGAAGAGTGAAAGCATCAAAACAACAGGAAATCACACAGTCCACTTTTCTTCACCTCACTATCCCACTCCCACTGCCCAGCCCACCCAACTTTCTTTCTTTCCTACCAAATCCCATCTGCCCTTTCCTCCTCCACTTCTACTTTACTCCTATTCACTTTCCCTGTTGCCAAGTTTGCTTTTGCCCATGGAAAATTTTAGAAATACATATATCAATATTTGAGACTCAGTTCTTTCCAGATCCCTAGAATAAATCCTGTTCTCCCATTATGCAGACTATGGATTTGCTGAAATACTGCTCAGATTTCTTCCCAGTCCATGCAGAGAATTTCATTTCCACAGGAACCTAGTGTAAGCACAGAAGGAAGAACTGGTGGACAAATGGATCTGGCCTTGGCACAAGGCTGGAAAACAGGATAGGTCTTCACTCCTCAATCAGAAACCTAAAATTAATCCCATAATTTAGACATTATTTAGAAAACAGTTGTGATGATGAACATCCACCTACTCAATATACTGCTCATCAAGCCTCTACATGATATTTTCTGCATACTTCTGTCTGGAGAAAAGCAGTATTGGTGAAGGAATAACTGAAGTTTTGATACCTGCCCAGTTTTTCTATATTCGACTGAGAGCATTTTGAAGATTCCAAAACTGCCCACTAAAGATACAATTGCAATCAAAGTGATTCATAGTCCTCAATAGCCTGTCATCATCCTTCCTCCCAGCTTGCATTCAAAAGTAAAGCACAGAGAGGACAATTTATTTTTCATCTTTTTCATTTACATCGAGATATGGGAAACAAAACATCTACAAATCCATTATATGAGAAAAGTTCACTGTTTGAAATACCAAATAAGTTTTGCTGCCTGCTGAATTTCTTTCTTGGTATGTCATCACTGTGTGAGACAGGTGAAAAGGAAAAATGATTTTCCAGTGTCTGGAATACAGAAACTACAAAAAAAGGGCAATTTTTACAATTTTCTCTGCACATTTTACAAATAATCTTGCTTTGTTTCAATTGCCACATGTCTTACAGAATTTATGACAGAAAAGAACTAAAAACAATACATTGCACATTATTTGATGCCTTTTCCTGGTAATACTAAGATATAACCATAACATTGCCATGTGTGTCTCAGCATAATGAATTTTGGCTTGGACTAGTACATAACTTCAGTAAGACAGAGACATGTGAAATGATGAAAATAATTTATGTGAGCATCTGACAGACTGCTGGCAATCTACAGCTCTGTGATAAAATAACAGCTACTACAATAAACAAAAGGAGATGTATCTGCTGTAAAAAGATGCATTAAAGTCTAAAAGTGTAAAGCAACAGTGCACTTCTTAGAATTTATCTCGCAGTAAAAATTTGGCATAAGGAAAGAAGACATTCTTACATGGGGTTGGGCTTTAATAAAGGACCTTGAAACACACATGACAACATTTGTACAAATTCAAAATTCTATATTAACATACTAGTAAAACCTGGGTTCAAAGAACAACAAAAATGGTGGTAAAATGTCCATAACCTAGGGAGATAGTCAGTTCTATACTGATGAGACAAGCAGGAATGCTTAAAATATTTCTTCTTTTTAACCTTCTGGCTTGCATAGCAAACTGTGACTTATATTGACCTTCTGGAAACAAATACAGGGAATAAACTTTACCAAATACCAAAATTTCTTTTCATTTGGATGTCCTGAACACTGGTCTAAAAATCTATGCCAAAACTCTTAATTGAAACAAAGCTTTTTCAGCTTTTTTTTGTTGCTGTTTTTGTTTTTGTTTTTTGTGGCTGAACAAAAACAGTGGCAACAGAAGACAAACGCAATCTCCAACAGAGGCACTACTTCACACTGTGAAAAATATGGGCTCTGTAGGTTTATTCATCCTTGTGAGCACATATATGTAAACACAAAGATACAGAAGTCTGTGAAAAAGCTGGAAGACAATATATTAAATGTGTCATTGCAAACTATGTTAGTTCATCCCTTACCCATTCATGACCAACAGGAGAAAACACAAACCAAACCCTAGCTTGATTATACAACCAGCATTTCAGCCAGAGGTCTACAATAAGGTGACTTCAAAGGTCAGGCACATAAACTACATTTTCAGAGGAGAATCCTATACAAGGACATAAGTTTTGAAGAGATTAATCCACTTTCTAGATTGCTAGTTTTCCCTGAAATAAATAAGTACCCTAGAAATAAATATGAGTTCATGTCCTTTTATAACATAACATTCGAATATTTCTCAAGAAGTAAAGCTCAACTTTAGAAAGATTTGTTAGCTTTGTTTAAATCAGGAGTGACAGAATGAGAGCATGTTCTTCTTACAGCAGCAAAATTTGCTGGCTTCACAGACTGGAACATGTAAGCTGAAAGTCCAATGGGAGAACTACAAGTCTGTGAAACCCAGGGAGAAATGTAGCAAGAAGATGTGAAGTGGACCTAATACTAACATCTGTTCCTCAAAACTGAAAAAAGTCTGGACCACGTCTGAAAAAAATAGTTCAGTCCCATTTCACATTATAACAGGTTTTTTAGGAATAAAAACCTGAAGGTTATTCTGAATGAGTTAAGAAGGGCACATGATGCTAGAAGCAATTTGAGGTGTGGACACCTTACGAAATAATTTCCTATAGCCCAATATAAATATTAAATTCAGTAAAAATTTTGACTTCATGGCCCTCCCTACTGTACTGTATGAATTCTGGTGTTCACAATGTCTACATGTTCCGTTAATATTGAGATTGTGCATGAAACATAATAATTTTGTGTTCTATTTCTAACTTAATAGATAAATTATCTCAGGCATCTTGAGTAGCATCTTGTAAGGGGTTCAGCTTTACAGACTGGATTATAAATTTTATTATTTTGTTGTTATTGTTATTGTTGACATTTTTAATGATTTTATACAGCAATGGGCATTTATGGATCCACAGAAATAGCAGAAAACCATTTGAGAAAGTTTACAGCTTCAGTTAGATCTAAGTCCCAACCTGGATCTAAAATCACGTTTCTCAGAATCACAGATGAGATTCTACTGTTCTTGAGAAATGGATGCTAGCTGTGTTACCCTGCCCCTTTAAGTTGTACTAACTTCCATAATGTCTAAGTGCTGCAATACAAAAAATATTTTTAAACTTTGTCACATATGAACTTGCAGCAAGGAAATGAAGGCTCTTGTAATAACTTGTCACAAGACTCTTCTGTTATCCTGGGAATTTTAAAGAAATATTCCCTGGAGAACCTCTTGAATATAAAACAAACAGGAAGAAAATGCATTGGAAATTCCCTTACATGATCTTATTTTAAAGACAGACTTGTCCTATATTTGGTTTGGAAGACTCTTCACTGGGATACACCAGAAATGAATGAATAATCTCAACTACAGCTTTTCCTACTCTTCTGCTTTGCGGAGGTGCCGGTGAAAAACAGCATAATCAGAAATAGAACTACCAAATTCTGTGGGTTTATCACATATAGCTGTGCAATATCTGCTAGTAACTACAAACTCTTTGGGATTTTCTTCTGGATTTTCTTTCTTCCTACAGTTTCCTATTGTAGATGGAACTACAATATTTCACTTGTGAAAAGTGATATGATTCACCACAATTAGATTCAAATCAGAGAACTATTCCTTTTAATGAGTATAAAAAATGACACCATTGAAGGGCAATCTGATGTTTATTATATTTAACTGCTAGCCTTGCAATGTGTGAGGTAGGCATGTGAATATCTGCACATCTGAAAAAGTTCAGCAGCAGCAAAGATCCTTCCCCTCGCCAACATTTTAGAGCATGATTTTTAATGAATGCAATCTGCTGTGTTTGGAGGGTAAACACTAATTGCTGCACAGAAATAAATTCAAGATGAAAATCTTTATTGTCACCTCTGCCAGGAGGAGAGATGGAGCTGCTTCTTGGCAGAACATCCTGAAGAGTACTGCAAGTATTATTCAGTGGTGCTCTGCCTCTGTCCTATTCAGAAAACGCTTGAAGGAAGTGTTCCACTGACACGAGACTGCAAACATTTAAATTCTGACTTCCTCATCAAATCACTGTTTCAGTTTTGATAACAGCTCTCTGTGTCCTTGTTCAGTTTTACCAGAAGGAATACAGAGCAAAAGGGAGGAAGAATAGATTTAACACATTTTCTCCTGTGTTATCTCTGACAGAAGTTTTGCATATTTAGAGGGCATCATGACATACAAAACTTTCTAATTCTGTATTCTCCACTAGAAAAATTCTAATATTAGAATGCTATCATTAGACTATAATTGGAATTATTACAACTCTAGCCCTTGTCACTAACCAGGACACAATTTTTTGTGTCATTTTTTTAAAGGATATTGTAGGACTTTTCCAGAAAGTTCATACCTTAGGGCAGAATTTCTATATATTCAAATCCATCTTGGCTTTTCTGTCTCTTGAATCCAGCTGCTTTGCACTGTTATTTCACTGTTAGTTTGAACTAGGCAAAGGGAAGATCCTAGTACACTGACCCTGCTCATTGGATATTTTCATAGTTACTCAATTGATGAGGAATAAAGAGAACTTTCTTATAAATGCCTAAGAGATTGGTAGGAATAAATTCTTATCAGTACATTTATACTGTGAAATAAAATTGGTAACTTGGTAAATGACATCAGTTAGTATTCAGAACACTTTCCCCCCACAAAAACACTAAACAAAAACATTTTCATCACTTTCTCTCTACCTCCCTAGCATCTTCCTTTCTTAGTTTAAAATTTTATTGTTCCCATTGAGCACAGCCCCTAACTTCTTCATTTCCAGGTCTGTAAAACGAAGATTAAAAGAGCTGCTTACATGGTAAAATACCCTGAGGCCAGTGAATAAAAGATTGCTATAAACTCACTCATACTATGAGCTGCCTGGTGCATTGCATCATCCCCTGTTCATCCCATGAACATTTCTCACAAAGTTTTTAAACATTTAAAATACATCTAATGGCTCTGTTAACAGATATGTTCTATCTGGCAGGATTTAGCTTGGTTGAGTATGTCTACTGGCTGGGGTACTTAAACCTTCTGTTCTGAGCTCAGACTGTGAGCCTACAATGCCTTATTGTTTGGCTTCTTACAGGTGATAATGAAATTGGCATTCAGTTCCTACTCCTGAATGGTTTCCATGTGACTGAGAAAGTTGTTTGCTGCTCCTGGTATTATATAACGATCTTAGTTTCAGCATGCAAGAAGGCATGCTCCAGTCAAATACCTTATCTCCAGGATTATATTACCAACTAAACATGAGTCATGCTGGGCATCAGACGTGTTTGTCTATACACAGTTAGGACTCTTTCAAAAATTAAGCTAAATCTGTTAGTTGAATGTATTGTCAACACATTACCCTATGACTTGGGCAGCCCTTCATTTACTATGCAAGTGGTCCTGTTGCACTTCTGTCTACACACAAGTTAACATTACACTGGAAACTGAAAAGAGCAGATTGTATTACATGATAGAAATCTGGCCTTGTCCAGGTTTAAATTAAGCTTGAAATTAAGATTTTAAAACCATATGGTTAGTGCCTAATAAGCCAGGCTGAAAGAGCACTGAACTTTCTGACCCCAGTCCAGCAAAATACTGCATCTCACATAACCCTATGGACACAAGCAGTCCCAGGGATTTCAGTGGAGTTAAGTAAGCAGTGTCATGCCTACATCTATCAGAAACAGCATTCAGTACTTGCAAATGACACCAAAGCCAGCCCAGAAGCACTGAACAATGGATACAATGACCTTGAATGTATATCTACAATAAGAAAAGCAAGAAACCACAGTTCAGTATTCCTTACATAAGTGATTTGCAAAAAAACAACAATATTTTTTAATTACTGCTTAGTCAGAACTGGAATGTTCTGTGAGGGGAAAAGAAAGGAGTCTTTCCCCAATAAGTTAAAAATAAGTGAAACAAATGTTATGACAAACAAAATATAGGCACATCACTGTAAAATATAAGAGAGAAGAGAAAATTTACACTGAAAACTCAACAGATAGAAGCTGCGTGCGCGGTCCCAGCAAACTGAACAGCAACTATTTCAGTATTCTGGACAACAACATTGATATTCTATTGTTCTCTTTTGCTACAAAGTTGGAACTACTAAGAAGTGCATAGCATCTTTTATGAACATTTTCATCCACAGACAAAAATCTTTGCCAGGTATTTCTACAGATGATGTAATTACTTAAACATTCAGCAACTTATTCTAATCTATCATGATTTATAGAATACCTTACCAGGAAGAAAAGGATATCATTAAGCTCTTCTAATCAAGAAATATCTGGAATCATGAACAGTTTGTCTATCATCAGGCCTTCTCAAAAGGACCCTATTCTTCCAGAGTCTTTTGTAATTTCTTTCTTTATTTACTACAAAATTATTAAATTAATTGCATCTATAAACTCAAGCCCTTTAGTGCTTAAACCAGGATTTTAAGCCTTTAGGACAAACTGAGTATCTCAGAATACCCCAGACAGATATCTACAGAATGCCCAGTGCTTGAAAACATTACCATGTTCCTTCTTGACTTGAAATGTACCTGCATGATTATAGTCTTGGCATTCCTGGAATATTAAGGCCTGGGCAATGGACATTACTCTTATCTGAGATCTCTAGAAAAACTGTGGTTAGACTATCTGGCACTTAAGTACAGCAGTTGAACTAACAGCATGCCAAATGACAGGATTAGGCTCCTTGCAGACACAGTCATGGTGGTGACTGACATCACTTTCATTAGCTGGATGAGAAAGCATTTACATGGGATGTGGAAGATTAGGGATAAAATCACTCATGTTTGCATACAGAGTCTCAAGTTCGAGTCCATGTCTGAATTCAGTCTCAGACTCATGTCTGGATCAAGAACTCCTGCCTTTCAGGCATTCTTTCAGAAATCACTTGGGCCATGTGTCTTTCTGCTTCCTTAGCTAAAGTTCTTCTAATCTGTAAAATAAAACATTTAGATTTTAGTCAGAATAGGGAGCAGAACTTGGGTCACTTCCCTTGCAGACAAGTTTCTAATACATCTCGGGAGCCACCCCCTAACTACACTCAAGGACTGTTTGCATAAATATGAACAGGGTGAATAGCATGCACACACTGGGGGTGGAGAGTGTTGGGCAGCAGGTTCCCAAGCCCAGCCTAGAACAGGGCTGCCCCTGAGGAACTGTAGCCTGTGGGCTACCCACACTTGGCCACAGACGGCCCTGAGGGGCTGAGTGCACAGGCAACCTACACACAGGCCAAGGAATTGGTTAAAAAGAGCAGCAGCAGAGGACCAGTAAGGGGCTCAGAGCTGCAGACTAAAATCTGCACACACAGCACCAGCATCCTGCACTGCTCCTCACCTCAATGGAGGAACTCATATGGACCAAGTGTAACCCTTAATAAAAATGACAGAAGTGGGATGGTAGCTGTTTGCCTGGAGTTGAACTTGGGAAAAGGGGAAGAATAGCATTTCTTTTTTTAATTCTTTGTGTTCTTTTCTTCCTGATACACAAGACATTGTTCCAAAATTTCTGTTAATGAGTAATAAAGTAGAAATTTCCCATGTTGATTTTGCTCATGGCATCCACCTGAGCAAAAAGACCAAATTCCTCCACAATTGTATGAATGGCCTATATCCATGAAGCACCATTTCATGGAAAGTGAACACCGAAGTAATCATTAACATAGAAGCACTGATACAGACATTCCTGTCCATATTTGTGAGTAAAGAAGTGTTAGACTCAACATGCTCTCATGATACAGGTGTATAAGGAATGTAGGCGCACGTAGACATTTTTTTCAGGGTTTCTACACCACTTGCAACACAAGGATAAAGAAGGTGCTGTGTTCCCAGAAACAAACAGGCAGGGCTACAATACTTGAGCTTGTCTGTCTCATGGATTCATGCACCTCTACTTCATTTTCTCTTTCACCTAAGACGCTATTTAGTGATTTTGACTTTTTTTTGAGCTTAAAAACTAATCCATTCTCTTGCTGAGATTCTCTAATTTTGACTTTCTAATACAATTTTACATTCATGGGACCTTTATTTTTTCAGGAGTCAGTTATGTTTACTAGTTTGGTACTGGCAATCATGTCTTGGTTTGTTCTATACTGCAATATCCTTAAAAAAAAAAAAAGCATAGCAAAATAAAAATAAAAAAACAAATCATTCAGACAAATTGCTTTTTTACATTGATAGAAAAGTTTAAAATCTTTGAGGTCAAAGAATGCCCATCCCTGAAGTTTTGGTTTCAGAAAGTGACTAACTCCTTTTATGCAAATAAACAGACATTTATCTGCTCTAGAATCTACACCTCAATAAAATCAACACAGATTAAAAGTTTCTGTGAAATATAACATGAAGCTGTGAAAAACAACATACCATTTCACTTCTTGTAGTAATTTCAGCTGCAAACTTTAGCAGTTGTATTACAGTAAACAAACCATACAAGTCAGATCTGATTGTGTAGCCAGTAAGCAGGCACACAATTCCTCTTAATGTATATTAAAAATTCTTGGCACCTTAATGCAAACAAACTGCAATGAAAAAAATATCAGCATAAGTAACCTTCCCTGTCTTGCTTAAGATTCCCCTCATTGCCCTAGGATCAGTCTTCCTTGCTTCTTGTGCTGAAATTCATACAATTATTTATATAGGCCTGAGACAAGGAAGAAAACAAAACTCTTGTTGAGAACATTTTCAAGGAGTCTTTCAGAAGTTAGATATAGACACAGCACCATCTCCCTTTGAATAATATTCATTTTATGCCTGTGCAGCTATAAACATGCTTTAGTATATCTCTGGTGACATCTGAGGAACTGCTGCATCAAGCTTTCAGGGCAGCTACATGTTCAGTAGTAGAATTCAAGCTGTCATTTTGATGAATGAAATGGCCAAGCAGTCAGAGCTTCCCTAGCTTGAATTTGGTAAGAGCAAACAGAGAGAATAAGAACCATAGGCAGAAAATTTTCCTTTATAAAGAAATTCAGTTTTATTTAGCAATTTACTTTAGCAACATATGTTCTCCTTAAAACTCCACAGATCTGAATGGCTCTGAGAACTCTCTTCATGTCAGAAATGCATTTACATTTAAAGTTTTAATTATGGACCTCATTTTTATCTTCTCGTGCCAAACTTTTGGTAGTCAGTGAGAGTCCTATCCATCTAAAGTCACCTATGCAAAGGAAACACAAGCAATTAAAGATATACTGTCAAGTAGATCTGAAATAACGCTTAAAACATTACTGCAATAGGAACTGTAAAGAAAACTTTAACAGTTCAAAACAAAGTTTCTATAAATGGCAGTAAGTTTCAAAAAAGGTGTTAGCATCTTCCATGTTAAGAACTTTAGTGCAATAATTACTTGGCAATTCCAGTTCCCTCAAAACAGATTTTTTTTGCTGTGTAGCGAACACGACACTGATGGCTGGTTCAGGTGTCAGTATTCCAGGCTTTTCAATGGCAACCATTTAACTAATCATCAAATTGTCACCTTATCAAGACTCATCTTTCTTTTCCTTCACTTCAAATTAATTTAAAATAATTTATCAAGTTATAAACCTAGTATAACTTCATTCCTTAACTTTTCTTCTGGGCCCCGTCAAACTAAATCTATAATTTTGTCTTCCCTGAATGAAAATTTGTATCAGAGATGAGGTTCACCAAAATATTCTGCATCTGTTCACGGTAAATTTTTGTATAATTTATCATTACATCATAAAAACCAGAACACATTCAGTTTTGAAAGCTAAACAGTTATTGGTGAAATAAATTTGGTCTATGAACAGATGACTTGCAGAAGGCAATTGTGCTGTAGATAGTGCTGGAGAAGACTTTTCTGATGATTTTACCCATAAGTAACAACTTTTATCACTAACTAAATAACATCCTTTATCAAGTACTTCTTTTTTTCCATGGCAATTCCTGAAAATATATTTACATTTCATATATATGCTATATATAACTTATAGCTAGATAGATAACTGATGAAATTGCCCTTAAAGTTTTCTTTGTCTGTAACCAATTCCTTCCTAGAAATTGTTGAGAGATAAAGCTTCTCTGTAAAAGAATATAGCAAATGCTCTGTCTTGTTGCTTTCTGATACCAGGCTTTCTCCAACAAAGCACGAAGATTTAAAATGTGTAACACATACATACAGTTACAGCAAAATAAACTCAGAAATTTTTAAGTGTTTATTTTTATCTTGATTGATACATTTTTCTTACCCCTTCTTCAAAATTCTATCTAGAGAAATATAATATGTTGCTTTGACAATATACAAGTTACCATCATAATTAAGAAAATTTTGAAGAGAAAATGGCATAATACAGGAATAGTTTCTTGTTGGCAAGAGGGAAGCTTTCGCCCCAAAACAGAACCCTGACCTTACTACTTAAAGATGCTTCATAAATAAAACACTTTCCCAAGAAATCTTTAAGGTTGCAACACTCAGAAAGTCCCAGAACTCCCAGGAAATATATTGCTAATGTCACACAATGACTAAGCTTTCTAAAAATGATATCGAAAGAATGAAGGTCAAAAGGAACAGAACCAAGAGACAAACACACTGTGCGCTTTGGCTTTCCTCATCAAACAGCACAGCTCTACAGGTCCTTGGCAGATTCTTGTTCTGTCCCTTGTATCACACCCTACTGGGACAAGGTATAGCTACAGCATTGTCTCATGGCCTTCAGTTACTGTCCAATTTATAGTCCTTGTACTACTTGACCTTTCAAGCAATCTCCATTCTGCCCACCAAACACACTCACTCTCACCCTCTCTTCTGCATTTTTCCTGCTCTTATGCCAGGAAACCAATGTTTTCCATGACCTAGCAGCTGGATTTAGAGAGAGAGACCAGTTCAAATCTAGCACTGTTTATAAGGACAAATGATGATCTTTGTACATTCAAAAACAACCTCTTGTTGCCTCTTAACTTTGTCCCAAAATTGTACTTCTCCTCGGCAAGGTCAACTTAACAAAACATGACCAAGTCATGTCAATGATATTATAAGCCAAGGACCCAAAATGAATTTTGAAAAAACAGAACTGCAATGCCATTTTCAAAATGCCTAAATATTTATTTTAATCTGGTTGCTGACCTAATTTCCCAGGGAATTTTAAAACCAAAGTGACATGAGGTGTTCAAAGTTATTAGAAGTTTGCTTTCTTTCTGATGCCATTGGGGATTATCTGTAAATTCCTGACATTTGATGAGCCTTCCATTGATAATATCTTAAAGAAAAGACTGTAAACAGTCGTGGGAAGAAGAACAGGGATGAGGTTAAATCAGTGTAATGGGCCTAAGGACAAATAGGATCACTTTTGAAATTTAGATGACATATCAGGATGCCATTTTTATGAGTCTTCAATTGTAGACCAAGAAAAATGATAGAACATCCATATCAGATTTTGGGCCCATGATTATTTTTTATCACAACTGTGTAAAGTACAATGCATTTACAATTTCAGTTGAGACCTCCAGGACCTGTGATATACACAAACAGACAATAAGAAAAATATATTAGCTACTAACACAAGCAAAATTTAGATTGATTATCGTACTGTGGTAATCATTTAATGAACAAAATTATTAAGGCAAACTTCTTTATGTCTTTTAGGATTGTTAAAATTTTAATTACTTCCTGAAACAAATATTCTTCAGCATTTCAGACTTCTGTAACTGTTCCAGATTTCCACAAATATTAGCTGTTTTGTCTGAAATTTTGGATGCTTCAGGATGATTCAATTATTACCATCTGAGAGATTTTGATGTCTGCAAAACTTCAATGGAATAAGGCCAGTCTAACCTCTGAAAAATATGAGTTGTCCTACAGTGAAGAAAGTATTGCAATAACACACCAGACCCTGCTGATTCAGACTGTACTGGGCAGGCTCAGTTCCCACAGAGCATTCACCTTTTAGCTGAATTACTGCACAGGCCAGTACACTCTGGTTCAAGTTTTAATTGATTTACCCTATTTACTATATTTCCCACACTTGCAGTCAGTTACCACTGGGGGGAGAGGACAAGCAAACCAAAGGCAACTAAATTTTCTTATACACTATGGAAATCCTGGCAATCCTAAAAATAGTGAGACTTCATATCCCTTCTTCCTCCTAGGTTTAAGCCTGCTTTCATATTTTGACAATCTTCTCTACGATGAGATGAATTGTGTTAAATTTAATTAATTCCAGAGTTTCTCTCTCAGCAGAATATTGTGGGTGGAGAGGTAGACATGGTGATATAGTGTCAAAATGAAAATTTGTAACAGAGCTGTGGCACAACTTCAGTTACTGAGTGATTAATGACATTCCTTAGTAACCCGCTTTCCCCCTCATGCTATGCCGTTAACATTCTGGAATATTAATTAATGTCTTTGAGGTCATCTTCAGCACCTCAGCTATGCAAGGATTTCTCAAAATTTGGAAGGAAGAAACACGAACCTTGTAAGAATCCAGGACTACAAATACATCTGTTTTGATGCAATCACATATTAAATAAAAAGGAAGTTATTATATTATTTGCACCCAAAATGTCTAAATTTTTAACAAATACTTCAGCAAAATGTATATTTATCTACAGGGGAAGAGAGTTAGAGAGGTGTTTTCTCTTGTAAAGAGACCATATTATTCTCCACTTCACCTTGTGAGCTTCACAATCTTCTAGGAATATCCTCCAGAGAGCTGCAGCAAGGAAAGGCAAGGATGGGAGGTTTCTGTAAATGGTCCAATGCTGGAAGAGCAATTCCTATGACTGCTTCAGCCTTCTGGACCTTAGTGGGCTCATGCCAGTTCAAGGATAGTGCATTTTTCTTTCTAAATTAAAGATTTGGTATTCTCCTGAGAACTTTATGAAGTCACCTTTCTAAGCACTTACTGAGGGGTGTGGTGCCACCAGTGTGGGTTTGTGACACCTTCAGAGACCAGAATTACTCTGATCCAGTTTTCTGGTAGCTTCCTCCTGCAAGCTGGTGAGCTCCAGACCCTATGTCTCTATTCATCCCATTTTTTGTCCAAAACTCTGGACATTCTGCATTTGGTGCCTTTGCCAGAAGTCCCAGGCTAAGATCAGGCATTTGACTTCCTCTTTCCATTTTTGGTGCATATGAAAGACTAGTGCTTGCTTTCTCTTAGTTTTTAGAGTGTGTTTTGTTTTGTTTTTAACTGTGACTGAAAAATTTATTGCTACTGAATGAAACAGAAGAATGAAAGTAAAAAAAGGTTTTGCCTAAGGTTGTATGGCAGTACTGTCACCACAGTAATGCAATTTTAGAACAACTAATGAATGAGCTGATTTGTGATGTGATAAACAAAGCATTAAGGGTGTCAGTATAAAAAAAAAGAATGAAGAAAATTCTGACTTTGGTCTCTGACTATGATTTTGGAAAAAAAAAAAATATATTGATTTAACCTTGTATTTTTTCTTTTACCCTGAAAAGTACTTTAAAAAGCAAGGGACAAACATTTCAACTATTTTGCATTACTTTGATAAAATAAATTACTTTTTAAAAAAGATAGTCCATCTGCAGTTTACTGAACTATGGGAGTGGCTTATTGCCATCTCCCAGTGTTTTTTATATGTATATGGACAAAGGCATTTGTGAATTCAAGGCCAGTAGTAGTGGCTTACACTTTAGAGAGCTGGAGTCAACTCCATCTTTTCTTCTTTGTGTTATTTTGTTTCTATCCTTTTGACATTTTATCCAGCACACTTGCATCTATGGTATATGAAACTATATTGCTAATGTCACTTTTGATCTTCCATTCAGTCTGCAAGGCTCCAGATGAGATATCCAACATGGATTTACAGAAAAACTTTGTGTAAAGCCACTGTAGAGGTACAATTTAACCATTATTAATTATTTAAATAATAATAATAGGGCTTTGTTTCTCATTTAAAAATAATTTGACAACTCTCTATAATCTGGAGTAATGAATTCAACAAGAACAGTAATCTCTATGGTTACTACAAGTCTGAGGTATCTTTTTCATATTAATAATAAACTGAATTAATGATTTAAAAGAATAGATAGACAGATAGATGCATTACTTCAGCAATTTCTGGAAATTAATGTTATTTTACCTGAAAATATTTGAGAAATTTCCCAGGAGTCAAAATGTACATGGTTATTAAACAAACCAAAAGAAAAACCTTCTCAAAGACAGTATTACTTGTAACCATTCTATTTACCCAGCCACAGCTTATCTGATTTAATTTGGTGAGATCTGAAAATTATTTCACTCCAATGTCATTTCAGGTGCTGAGTTACATAACAGATTTTCTTCTGATAGATTTAACTCCTTTGATTTCATGACAACTATGTAAAGCAATCTGTTTTGCTATAGCAATTTAAATTCTCTTTTCACAGAAATTCACAGCAACAAAACATGAATATTACAAGAGTATAGTGTAAAATTAAAATTCTGTAGAACTAAAAAATATTAAGTTATTTAAAAAAAAACCTGCTAACAATCTGGGACAAATTAGTGTAATAAGATCTGGTTTGTGTAGCAAGAAATAACTGGAAGCATGTACACTGATTTTAAATATAAAAAGGAATAACAATTTCTCAGCAGGAAGCTAGAGAGAAGACACTTTTTGCAAATTGAAACCAGCTGAAATGGTCTCCAGGTGAGAGGATAAGTTTGCATTTGTCTGGGAATGAAAGTAGTAACAGTTTTGGGCTTTACCTACTACTGAACACTTGCATAGCAGTGATAGAATTGTACTGGGCTTATCTCACAGCAAACTACTCTTGTAAACCATCTACAGACATGCTTTATTTTTACCATGGACTTGAACCACTCTGCTTCAATGAAAGCACTCACATGTACTCTAATCAGACTGGAAGGCAGTGCTCTCTGGAATACAGAGTCTGGTCCATACTCAGATGGAATTTTAAAATACGTGGAGAACATACTCTGCTACTACAAACCAAGTTTACAAGCCCACCTTGCTCCCTATATCTCACATTTTAATAATTCCTAATAATGAAAGCTTTCATTGAAGAGCTACAAGCCTGCACCTAAAGCTTGGAAGGAACTGCTTTCCTAACCACTGATTTGACTGAAAACCTGGAGAGGGATGCAAGTGTCATATTTTGGTTTGGGTTGAGTTGATTGCTTTTTAGTTTGTTTGTTGTTTTTTTTTTCACTAGAGTGTTTGAAATAAAAATTCTCCTGAGTGCAGAAAAAAGCCTAAAACACATGTTATGAAGGAACAGGGTTACCCAGCTCAAAAATCTGATGAGCTTTTCAGGCTACACCTAGCTGCTAATTGTAAAAGTAAGGCATTTTCCAGAATAAAAAAAAAGAAAAGCTACCTCAAGAGGCAATAACCAACATTTATCTACTTAGAGAATTAGATCATATGCCAGAAGGTGTAAAAAGAGTTGGAGGAAGACTAGGATCCTCTGTACAGTGTTCTGCATCATCAACAGAATTATTTACCATGGAATTGATCCACAAAGGGGTTTGCCATCACTGTCACATTTACCTTTCACCACCTCAGGGAATTGATAGCTGTGAACAAGGCAGCTCAGTTCACATTCCAAGGTGTTGCAAATTTAAGCAAAAAAATGTGTTCCACAAGAGAACTACATCATGTGAAACGCTCGTATTTTTTTCTTCTCCATAAAAGGAAAATGGGATTCACAGTTTTTCAAGATTTTTCTAGGAATTTTAAGGGTTTTTTTCTTGGAATTAAAATGTACGTTGATGGTTTCTCACAAACCACAGCAAGAAGAGGCAGTGAAGTAGCATGGGAGATTTTTATTTTTAATGTTTGCATTTTTGGTATAAAAATTTGGCTTTCTCACAGAACAACACATAAACTGCAGTTACAGTGTTTTTCACAGTCCTGAATGAATTGGTGTGCTTTCAGGGAGAAAAACTGTTAACTGAGCACACTCAAATCAAAAGGGCTGTGGAAAAGATGAGTCCAATAATACACTTAATGTCATTTTTAAAAGTGAGAACACATCTAAAGCTCACAAGATTTGAGAAAATCAGTGTTGCAGGCAACTTATTTGAATGTTTAGATGGAAAAAGTGCTGTAAATAAAGCAATCTTCAGCAAGCATGCATGTTAGAAAAACTTTTTAACATTCTTCTAATCAATCATTTGCTGTCAACTGCATTTCACAGAAGGGTGACTCTGGATCAGGAAGTTTGTAGCACCTAAAATATTTAGAATCAGAAAATCATCTTTGTCAGTAATGAGATGTAATTTTTTAAATATACAGAGTTCAGAAACCTGAATAGAAGTCTTAGTAGTAACTCTGAAATTAAGATTTTGAAGATTTTGGCTAGACGGGCCATGGGATCATATTGCAAAATAATCATGGACTCTCACCACTCCTCCTGTGTAGTCTGTGTGACTTCTGCTGTGCTTAATGAAAAAGTTTGGAAACTTGCAGAAAAAATATCACTGAACATGCCTAAAGGTTGCAATTGTGCTGTCTCTAAGATGAGGCATTGTGCATGCCTAGCTCAAGTGGCTGGATTAATTGTGTCCTGCCACTCAACTATATATTTTCTGCAGTGCTTCCTTCTATCACAGTCAATGGAATATGTCAGCATCCAAATCAGGTCACCTTCAGCTATGTCAAGCCTAGCCAACTTGAGCAAGGAGTGACAAATCAACAAAGGAAACTCAGAGATATCACACATTTCTCTCCCCAGTCAGAAAAACAAACATCCTCTTCACAATGTGTACATTCAGTGTTTCTTCATACACTGAGAGCACAGTGATTCAGTAAATGACACATCAGGTAGAATGAAGCTGGAATATGTAAGTAGAATGAAGTTGGAATATGTGTTAGCACACTAGAGAAAAAGGAGGCTCTTGGGACACTCAAGCACTTATGTTTTGACAACACTTTCCCTTCAATATTTCATCCTTATTTTAATGTGCTGACAATGTCGATATACACAAGCAATATTTTTACAGGGAGCTTTATTTGGCCTGCTCTCTGTATTAGCCTGAAAATACCTACATCATAATATGGAAAAATACCATCTTGGAAAAAGAGAATGTACTGGGTTATTTGATCTTTGATACCTCCCACAAACTCACAACTGCATTTTAATTTAAGATCATTCTTAACTGTGCCAAGTGTTACTAAGTTGGTGAGCTGGCAAGAAATACATAGGAAGTTACAGCTTCAATCCTACATAAAAAACCACTCTGAGTATAAATTTCAATTGTAGAAGTTAATTCTTATATCTATGTTCCTCCCCTCCCCTCTTGAAATTTAAGTGTCTTCCTTGTAGCCTGGAAGCAGAATGAGTAAAATTTAGAGTTAACAGATTTTCATCAGACTACCCAAATATATGAACAAGTCTTACTGGAAATTCTTTGGAGCATTTCATGATACCAGTTACCCAAAATTTTAGACCCTATAGCTAGACATTATTTCTGGCAGGTACTGTTACTATCTAGAAATTTGCATATTGCACAACCAAAGGGGTACAATCCAATTGTGGAGTAAGAATGATCCAAAAGTATTGTTTAAGGCAACTTATTTGAAGTAAAAAATTGTGCTGTAATCCTTTGGCATAGAAATCTGTGACCCCAGTTCCTGTCCCCTCCCATCCTTTTCAGCAGCTCCAACCTCTCCTATGGTCAGTGATTTCACATGGCTGAAAAGATGGATTTAGAGTAAATAATTCCTTTCCACAGGAAAAGGATAAGTAACTGGTAGCTTACAATAAGAACAAAAAGGAGTAAATGTGATAATGTTACACAAGATAAACTTCTAGATTAATTAGAATAAAATGATATTAAATTACTTCTACATACAACTTACATACCCCACAACAGTCCAGTTTGTGACATCATGTAAGACTCTGCATACAGGGGTGCTATGTGTCATTTCACTGAAAGATATCTGAGAAATACAAACAATATTGAGTCATACTTAGCTTAAAAACACTCCTTTTCATGGATTTTCTAAAATACATCAAGTGCTTGTAATTCTGCTTGTTTCCGGCAGCTAATACAAAAAATTACCTTAGAGGTGAAATACTGCAAACTGATGGCCTTTCTAGATGTTGCTTACACATTTGTTAAATAAACACACAAAAAAGAGATGATCAGGAAATGGAAAAGATGGCAAATGTAAATAGTTATTTATAACCAGATTCTCCTACTCATGCTGCTTAAACCAAAAAGAAAAAAACCTGGCATATTTACAGACACCAGGCAAGTTTAGAAAGCATTTAAAAGGTGACCTGATATCTAACTTAGTCTCTCATTTTTTGAATTATAGTAATATCCAAATAGATACAATCTACAAACTATCAATTTCAGCATCAGATAGTTTTATGGGCCTGAGGTTTTGTCAGTGGCCTAATGGTATTATCTTCCCCTATTTTTCATGACAATTAAGGGTAATAAAAACCATATTGCATCTGACCACACAACATAGATTGCTTCAGATACCAAAGTGCCTTTCAACTGAAGCAGTCAAAACAATCTGTATTCATTTCCACAGGGCTGCTGATTCGCCTTTTACCAAGCCAGGTTAACACGTCCTTGAAATTTTCACACATTAAGAAATGTTTTGTATTCTGATGCATGTATTGAAAAGGAGACAAGGTTTCATTCTATTCACACTACACATGGCCTTATGTCTGTTTTTGGGCACTGGGTCCCCCCATCACACAAAACATGACATGATAAGAACCAACAGTGATTGAAATAAACAGTGCAGATGGGGCATATTTGTGCTGATGAGTTTGTTTGTTTCTTGAGCAGGGTCTAAGAAAGAAGTGTATTAAAATGAGTCACTATAGAAGTGAGCAGCTCAGCTTCTATGTGTGATTCATTCCAAAAGAAGCTGGATGTCTGCATATGCCAAGGCCTCCTTTGAGAAAATAATGTATTTTGTGATTTATGTTGTTTCTTTATGTAAGTATTGGGCAAGATGTTGATCTCAAACAGATCCATTTTCCAGACTTTAATTCCTTAATAAAGCATTAATAGGCAAAAAATATGCTATTCAGAAAGTTGTCCACCACAGCACTTAACTTGAAACAGGAATCTGAGATTATCAAGTACTCACATGATTTGAGCAATACTGCTTCTTCTAAACTGTATGTGAGTTATGACTCTTGGAAGCATCTGTTTACTCAAGTACAGTGTTTGGTAACCTTAGCAATAGTTTATTTATTCATTTAATGCCCACAGGTCAACGCCTCAAGCTGAAACTGTGGGCTGTTTCTTAAACTGCAGTACAGTCCAATAAAAAAAATAAAATTAATTATATTTTTGGGTCCTGAATGGTCAATATATGTTTAGTAATAAAGAACTTCAGTTTCTGAAAAGTTGTTAATCTGGCATATTTGAGCAGCACTTGAAAACAAAAAACAAAACAAAACAAAAAGCCCTTGGACACAGAATCAATTTGTCTCATTGCCCTACTGATGGATCTATGAAATTCTTGCCAAATATTCATGCTTTACTGTGCCTTCCAAATTTTAAAAGTTTTTAATCTTTTAAAAATTACTCTATAAAATGACAAAGCACATCATTATGCTGGTTACCTCATCAACACAATTGTGTTTTGGGAATCACTAAATTTAAAACTGTTGCATGGCACTTTGCCCTTGACCTGTATCACTCAGAAAGCCAAGCATGCACACATGACTGGGAAGTCTGGAAGTGACAGAAACACTGAGTAACATCTCAAAATATGATTGCATGATTGATAAAAGCAGACACTTGAAACTTCCTTCTTCTTTGAGACACCTCCTAAAGTGCTTTTACACTCGTAATTCTTGAAGTTCTGGTATCTTTCATCCCCAAACTGTGAGAAATAAAAATAGCAGTTTTTTGATTTGTTCTGATTTCCTCATCAGGGAATTGTTCTCCCCTTCCCTTCAGTTATTATCTGACTTCTGCTTTCTCTTAGGACTTTGAAGTTTTCTTCTCTATATTGTAACAGACTTAGGAGCTCCCATGGTTTGAAAACCAGCAGTGCAAATGAGGTAGCATTTCCATTTTATTTTAAAAAAATCTCATACCACATAACTGGATCTGCAGAAAGGCTGTCATCAGCCGTGTCTGTCTGATGGCACCAGTGCTCTGGTTCTGCCACCAGCTCAAGGGTCTGGTGAGCAGAGGGACAGTACAGGTTTGAGCAAAGAGAGGATGGGAAGGAGCACAGACCATGGTGACAGAGGATGGGTTGAGTGTGAGCTCTGGCCTCTCCTGCCCAAAGCAGACTTCTCTCTGGTCAGCTGACATGATCCCTCCATTCCAGACTTATGAGACAAATGAGTGGCAAGAGTTCTGGCAGAGGGGCTGGCTTGGCATGCAGACAGCAGGACAGGCTGAGGTAGGTGTCTCTGTCATGACAGGAAAAGTCAGGCCCCCAGAGAGCATTCCTCAGCACTTGTCACAGGCTGCACCCAGGAAAGGCCGCTACAAGGGAGAGAAACTAGGGAATTAAGACCTGTGCACAGGAATTTCTTCTCACTCCAGCTTCTCCTGCTGCAGCCGTTCCTCCACTACACCATGTCTGGCAGACAAGAGAGGCAGGAGGCATTTCTTGCTCTCCCCTTCCCTACTAAACCCAGAAGCATGGTTGAAACTTGTTGCCTGAGAGATCACAGAAAGAGCTAGGGAACAGAAATCCTCTCATTTCTCATGGTTTCTTTTAGGAGATCCTTTTATTATGACTTTGAATGGAATTAGACAACTTCTCCCAAGGCAAAATAAAAAAGCACAGTTCCTATTTCCTGAGTTGGAATGCTTAGCTGAGCAGACATGCTTTCCAGTACAGCACTCTCCTCTCAGTGCTCTGGACATCTTCAACCCTGCAGGACCTGACACTGCAAAGGTGGATAGTCACTGAATGGCATCTGAATGGAAACTGGCAAGAGAAATCAACATTAAAACTGGGTGATAAACCCAGGACAAGAATTTGGAAGTGAGATTAAAATGAGCTGGGTGTTTCAGGGGGAGGCAGTATATGACATAACTAGATCAGATAGTAGTGACCAGGTAAGTGCTGGGCCCAGAACAGAGACTTGGATTTGCCTGAGAAATTTATGACAAGACTAAGATGAAAATGAGACTGAAATGAAAAAAAATGGAAAGCAGAAACTGTGTCTGCCCAAATGAGAGGAATGGAACTGGATGACAAGTTGTAGTCGGGGAGAGACAGGACTACAACAAAGACAACCAGGACATGAGCAGCAGAGTTGCAGCTAGCAAAACCTGGACAGGAAAGCAAACATCTTTCCAAGGATGCTCCTGTATAAGATGCAGACGGGAACCCTGGCCTCTGAATATCACTTTTTTCCAGCTTTCTGAACACACTTATCAGCAAAAAAGCTTGTAAACAATGTTGGTGTCAAGATGGTGGAATATAAAATTTCTGTATTTACACTCTTTTTTACAAAGAGCCTACCTTTCCCCATCCATATCAGATGAGTACTAGATTCATCTGTATAAAAAATAAAAGCACATATTCTCAGACACTATGCTCATGAGGAGTAGAAGCTTCCAATTTTAACATTTTCACATTTCAGTTTTGTTTATCTGATAATACTCTCCTCCACTTTTACTGAGATATTGTGAAAACCAATGGGACATTCCAGGATTACAGTTGTGGATATAAGGAGAAACACTCTATGAAAACAACCACAAAAGAAAATTTCAATAATATACACTAAAATAACATGGGGCCATCCATTCAACTGCAAAACAAGAGAAAAATTAAGATAATACTTTTGTAAAATGAAGATCAGTTAGGTTTTACTGCCAATGAGACAGAAAGCTTTTGAAGATAAATACCTGTTTCCTTATGACAAAAATTGTGTGCATATGCCCACTCATAAGGAAACTAAAATTTAATTCTGCTATAACCTAACTTCTGTAAATATCATAGTGCTCCTCTTCATCCTGCAAATCCTGTGTGTTTGGACTTGGATGAGTGACTGTGCCATTCCATAATGAACAGTATAAAGCTGAAACATTAATTTGCAAAGCCTCATGAATAGTGACTTTCAATTTTCCAGAAAAAAAATATACACAGACTAAATGCAAGTGTTAAGAAGATACACAATGCTGAAAAGGTTTTTCTTCTAAGTAAATACTAACAAAGTGTTTATAACACTTGAAGGAACCAAGTGAGCTCTGTTTGCCAGAAAATAAGTAACCTTTAACCACAGAATCTTGTGCTGGACATTCAAAGAATCTTTGGGTTTAGCACGTCATGATGATTTGCAGTGAGTTACAAAAAAAGTAATCTTGAAGACAAGGATGTATTTCCCAAATAAAAATATTATATTTTACTGAAAAATAAAAATATCTATAGCCAAGAGCTATTTTTAGTTGAAAACAGCTCATTCTAAGGAAATGGAAGCAGATGTGTGTCAAGAATGATAAATGGAATGGGGTTTTACATGCATCATAAGTGTGAAGCATTTGTACTCATTGAAGGATTGTACTCTAATGTGATAACAAGAGAAAAACAGATGAATACATTTAGAGGTATCAGGAAATCAAGTATGATTTCCTGTACTTAAAACATCTAAATATTCTAAGGTTACTTGCCTTGAAAAGACCAAGTAAATATTTCAGTAGATGAAAATGAAACATCTATTAAATAAATTATTGCAGCTGGTGTAAACATCATTCCAACAATGCAACATTTTTGTTTAAGGATGTCCTATGGAAGCCATTCAGACAGTTCAGTATACATAGTGCTCTATATACACATCTGTATCGTGTCCTACAATGTTGATATAATATAAAACATTGTGTTTGATTTGTTCTGCATTTTTTATTTATAGTGCATGTCTTTAAAATCTTCAGCTCTAAAATGGCATATTCAACCAGAAAGCTTCTGACTGCATTGGAGTTAAATGCAGGTTCTATAGTGCTTATAACAAAACTGGGGTATGAACTCCTGTCACAGGGATAGTTCTACAAGGACTGTTATAACCAGTTACAGGTGAAGGAATTGAGGCACACACTTGAAAGACACCTAAGGAAGGAGGAATGAAGGCAATTCCCTCATTTTTAAATAGCTTCATTTAAAAGAAATGGAATCATTTGAGCCCTCATTCTCTGTAAAACAGTTACTGTAGGTGCCTGGCTAAGGAATGGGCTGTCCCAGAGCTGCCAGTCCAGCCACAGCACAGCCACACCCCAGCGTGGCAGCATTGCAGACCTCACCACACCCTCACTCTGATCCGTCCCACCCTGGGCCATCCCTTTCTCCAGGGAAGTGCCCAGTGTCTGGAACTGGGTCTGCTCTGCTGTGCCCCTCCTGGCTGAGGCAGTGCAGTAACACGTCCTGCTGCCCCTGTGGCTCCCCACTCCCCAGCCCACAGGGAGCAGCACCCTGAGACCTGCCATGTAACAACTAGTCCCTTTCTATTCTGTTGGTTTGGGGGTTTTGTGAAAGTGCATTTATCCCAACGCCAAATTAATGTGAAATGCCAAGCAAGGCAGATTTTTTTTCTGTGAAAGTCAAATTTGGCTCTAAAGAAAAATAAATATGGATGGCTTTCCAAATCTTTAAATGCCTTGAAACATCTTTTCTACTGGTTTTGAAACAATTCAGACTTGGCATGTAAACCCAGAGCAGGCAGAGCTCCTCTGGCCAGCTGGTGTGAAGATGCACCACATCTCCAATGACACTGAAAGCTCTAGGAGACAGAACAAGAAATATTTAAAAAGCAAGAAAAAAACTGAAGAAAGCAAGTTTCCTACAACCTACCACTTAAAGACTACTGTAGCTGTTTCTCCTTCCCATACACAGAAGCTTTAGCCAACAGACAAGCACAAAGGAAGAGAGGCTTGAAAGCATAAAAGCTGCAGAGGAGCAGCAAGTGGTAATGTAATGACTGTAGAGAAAGCAGTTTGCAGGAAGCGGCTGAATTTCCAGATTTCTGCAGATCAGAAATTTGCATGAGACCTATGTTTTTTCAGAACTTTAGCCTCTGATACCTGAAATAGCTGTATCCATGCACTTTCTTCTGATATCACAGGACTCAGCAGCCTTTGGTTCACCCTGAGAGGATTCCTTCAGGCTCCCATGACTAGAAGATTTGCACTGATCCAATTGAAAGCTGAAGCAGGGCCTGTGACTTTTTAAAAAAGCTGTTTTTCAAGTGTTGGGTGACTTCTGTAGCTCAGTCTCAAAAAGTAAAGAGTGAAAGTAAAAGAGGAAAAATACTGGAATGGCTGATGGCTTTTGTGGTGAGATGAAGTATGCATTGCTAGAATTTCCAAAATCCCCTTAAACGAGCCTAAATCTTCAGCAAAGCCTCTCCTCAGAATTGCACCAAAATAGAATTTTTCATTTTAAAAAATGTAAAGGGATCACCATATGCTTTGAAAATACTAAAGTGTTGATGGATGAATCTGATAGGGGGCCAGCAGGAAAAATACAACTGACTGTTGCTGAGGCTTTTAATGCAAAACTAATTTTTTTTTCCTGTGTCACTAAAGACCTGCAGGGATGGTCAGGTTTTTGTATATGTGCATAGGGAAAGAAAAAAAAATTCAGGAAAAGACACTTTAATTTTCCTATGAAAATTAGTATTTTCCTTAGAAAGTCTTTTATCTTTACTCTTGCCAAATGTTATATAGAAACAAATTTGAAGAAGCTGGACTTTCATTTAAGATTACATATAATACATGTATAGAATATATTTGGTCTTAATATCTCATCAATCTCTTTAGCTTTCTTTTGCTAAGTTTTAAGAAAAATATCTTGAAAATGTTATCATTCAAAGCTGTGCATGAGATCTGCTTTGTTGAATATATAAAAACACTACTTTATAAATAGGTCTGTCCTTTCAGCCTGTTCTGCTTGTCCATCCTTTCCACTTCAGATCAAATCCAGATGAATTAGACTTGTAAGAGTTTATTGTGTTCTCCATATCATGTATCATTTTCCAAGGAACCATAGAGTAATTAAGTCCTGACAAGTTTTATTTGGAAAAAATCAATTTGCTTCTGAAGGCACCTATGTGGGATCACAGCTTTTAAAGTGCATCTGCTTGGATTGCAAATTTGTTGTTCTGGGCAGGTGTCATCAAAGCAAAGATATATATTAATTTGATAATATATAGATATATTAATCTATATTAGATATANCACTTCTACAGGTTCCCAAATCTGCTTTGGAAAGAAACGGTTTAAACAACTTTACCCTAGAAGTGAAAATATTGACTTCGTTATGATTCCAAAGCCTTCAGAAGACAAACAGGGTTTGATGCAAGCTGATCTTTAGCAAAATTTAAGGAAATATGCTTAGAAATATCAAGGGCCAACAAACATTAGAACCATTCTTTTGCATAGTAAATAGATTTGGTTCCAGTCCCTTCTCCAACAAGAATGTCGAAAAATGAGGTGGCAGTGGTCCATCAATTAATATGTGGCTTAACTCAAAAGACATGAAAAATACCACCAGTGACTTCCTGGAAGAAAACAGCTACAAAAGCTGTGCTTTGCAGAAGGCAAAGTTCTGATTCCTGCACTTGGGTCACAACAATCGCATGCAGCCCCACAGGCTGGGGACAGAGAGGCTGGAAAGCAGCCTGATGAAAAAGGATCTGGGAGTGCTGGTCGAGGGTCATCTGAACGTGATGCAGCATTGTGGTTGGATTTTCACTTTAGCAGTCTGGTTGGACTTAATATTATTACTCCTATCTCCACATGCAGGTTTATGGAACTAACCTATTTCCAATAAGATCATTCACTGAAGCCCCACCAAGAATCAGGCAGGCTGGAACTTTCACTGTTGTTTGAACTAAAGCCATCTTGCATATTAGCCATTTCAAAACCCACAACTTTTCATCGTGCAAGTCAGAAAAACATATTGAAAAAACATTCTGCAAATCAAGTTTATTGAGAATTCAATTTTTTTTGTTAGCCAAAAAGTTTGACTTTTTTCTAGATACGCTGATAATATTACAGGAATTTAACATCTGGCTGCTGGCTATGGCAATCAATATTCAAAATGTACATTTTTGAATTGGACAGCCTACAGAGACAGCTCCATATTGCTGTACATTAATGAAATCCACAGGTGTGCTAGGTACAGTGCAAGTCAAAAGTCCTTGTCACAAACTGCATTTAGCACATGTCTTTGACCACGTTGCCCGTCTCCTGCCAACAAATCCATTTTCTCTCAGACTACTTCTGACATTCCACTCCTCTAAGCAATTCTAAACAACCATTGTTTTTCAAACATCAGCATGCCACAAAAATGCTTTCTACTTTCCCCCAAATACAAAATTTCTCTCGGAAAATAACCCTGGCCTGACGCTGACACTGAGTAATATTTAGTCTTGTAGAAATAGTGAGCTCTGATGCCGTTCTGTGACAGCACCAAAAAGAGGTTTAGGCTACGAAAAAGCCCAAGTTCTTAGATGTAAAATATTTTTAATAGAAAAAATAAATTCAACTCATTTATCAATCAGCATTTTTATTTGATTTCCCCTCTCTAACAGTTTAAAAAGAGATATTAAGGCTTTTTTAAAAGTGTAGATGTACTAGTGTCTTCAAAGATGAAAATGTCCCTGATTTTACTTATATTCTCTCTATTTAAATATACTGGAGGCATACTTATTCTGACTCAACTTTTCATTGCTCTGAAATGAGTTATTGTTTTCATTGAAGCCTCCTTGATAGACCACATTTTGCAAAAAAAAAAAAAATCTAATTGTTTGGTGCTGTATTATGGACTATATCTTCTTTATAATCTCCAGAAGCCTTTCTTCCTATCCATCCTCAGAGTCCTTTAGAGCACTATTAGACCACTATAGCAATGCAAAGGCATTCAGGGGTAAATGTAAAGGCCCTGGCTTTCCAATCTAACAAAAGAGAATTTCCTGTTCGAGCTTTTTCTATTAGAGAATAATGACAATAATATAATCTCTATTTTTATAAATGGAATAAAAGAAGACCTAGGGTACCACAGCAGCTCAATGTCCGAGTGGAGACAGTTGAAGAGTGGATGTTCCTGAGGGGTCAGAACTGGGACTGGCACTGTTTAATATCTCGGGTGGTGACATGGACAGTGGGACTGAGAGTAGCCTCAGCATGCTGGTGACACTGAGCTGTGTGGTGCAGTTGACAAACTGGAGGGAAAAGGTGCCATCAGAAGGGATCTTGGCAGGCTGGAGAGGGGAGTCTGTGTGAACCTCATGAAGTTCAACAAGGCCAAGAGCAAGGTCCTGCACATGTCAGTGCAATCCCAAACATGGGTACAGGATGGGTGGAGAATGGATTGAGAGCAGCCCTGAGGAGAAGGACTTGGGGGATGTGGTTGACAAGAAGCTCAGCATGTCCTGACAGCGCATGCTTGCAGTCTAGAAAGCCTGTTACATCCTGGGCTCCATCAAAAGAAGCATGGGGAGCCAATAATTCTCTCCCTCTACTCCACTCTCACGATATCCCACCTGCAGTGCTGCATCCAGCTCTGGGGACCCCAACATAAGGAGGACAAGGATGGACCTGCTGGAGCAAGTACAGAGGAGGGCCATGAAGATGATCAGAGGGATGAAGCATCTCACCTATGAAGACAGGCTGAGAGATTAGAAGTTGTCCATCCTTACAACACCTTCCAGTAACTAAAGGGGGCTACAAGAGACCTGGAGACTTTTATGAGGGCATGTAGTGATAGGGCAAGGAGTAATGGCTTTAAGATGAAAGAGGGGAGGTTTAGGTTAGATTTTAAGAAGAAATTCTCTACTTTGAAGGTGGCAAGACACTGGAGTCAATTGCCCAGGAAAGCTGTGGATGCCCCATCCCTGGAACTGTTCAAGGCCAGGTTGGATGGGGCTCTGGGCAGCCTGGTCTAGTGGAAGATGTCCCTGCCTATGGCATGGGGGTTGGTGCTAGATGTCCTTTAAAGTCTCTTCCAATGCAAAATACTCTATGGCCCAACAACTTGAAATGAAAACAAATTGCCCTGGGGCTATTTTTCATTGAGGATTTGCAGCCCTTCAGGAAAAAAACCTTTAAATTATAAGCCTTTGTCAGAGTTTGAACTTACAGAGGATGTGATAACTGCTTGTGAGGTTTTCTCTACCGAATAATATGAGTTCACATTTCCTTTCTTAATACTCTGTAGTGCTAGGCCAACCCAGTCTTGTTGAAAGCATTACTGTCATCTAAATTAGGCACATACAGAAAATGTTATACTGCAAATATACTTATCTAGATGGAGAATGAAACAGATAGGGTCTATCACATTTTTTTTTAATCTCAGGTATAAATCTGGGAGGATTTGATATCTTATAGAAATGAGATACCATAATTACAAAATAAATTTCTACCAGTTTTAATGCACTTGTAAATGTAAAATTGCAGATTGTGGCACAAAGAGGAAGAGCTGCTAGGGTAAATGAGTAAGTTTTAAAGCATTTTTGCAACATCTGGTTCCTTGAAGAACTCTACAACACAATATTATGAGAAAAAGAGACAGATTTCGGACCATGAGAAATTAAAAAATGGATTTAGCCTTGTACATATGGCATGATCTTCATTAAAATAATTAGCAAGGGAGCAGCAAATATCTTATAGGATACTTGTATAATAACAGGGATAGATATATTTTTCAAACTGCATTATTCTATCAATCTTTTTGTTCCAATTGACAAAAACATGCTCACATTTGGAGTACTTAACAGAAAGATAGCTCAATGTCAGGAATTTTACAACCATAAATTCACTAGGCAAAACAGCCTAAGGTGAAGTAAAGTACTTTGAATTAATTATTTTGCCCTGAAAGAGACGCAAAACTCAGCAATGTTAGACTTTCAGTTTACTTAATGTAATGAAAATTGACAAATAACAATGTTACCATTAAAAGAATTACTTAATAACATGGCCAGGTTAACATTTATTTCTTCCAAAGTTTAAAGAATTAAAATATATTGATTTCAGTAACAACACAAAGAAGTGACTTTCTTTCAAATTATATCATGAATCCAAGTAAACATAGTGAAAAATGACCATGATGTTATAGAAATTTGTACCGAGGGAAGAATACCCCTGGAAAATTTAGTTCAGCATAGCAGAGTGCAAAGGCAGCACAGTGTGAGGATATTCATTGGTCCAAACAAGAAAAGTAGACGTAAAATACTCTAAAAATGTCACACTGTGTGGGAAGTAGTGCAATGGGAAGAGACAGAGTAAAGTGAGCTAGGAGGAAAGTTCTCAATACACAGAAACTAAAATAATGAGAAATTTTGGCTCACATTTCTGACAAAGATCACTCTGGAAAGTAATGTAAATATATCAGTCAAATCAAAAACACACACAAATTTTTAAAAATAAAAATCAGAAAGATAAATATTTAATATAGACCACAGCATATGGGATAGGCTGACTTCTTTTTAATTGCTGCAGGATAAGCACTTAGGCCTCCATTTTCGGGGCTCCATAATGTGTGGACTGCACATAAACTGTAAGAAAGTTCAAAGGGCTTGTCTTTTCAGAGCTGAGGAGTGATCCTCTCAGTTAGTAGGGGAGGGATGAGTTTAATTCCTTCCTGATAAAGTCCTGTCTTTATTGCATAGATTGACTAGTTAAAATGGGTTAAAGGGTCACAATTATATAAATTAATTATGTGTGTTAAATATTAAAGCCTTTAAAACATACCTACTAGTAAAAATACAATTAAAGATAAGTCCTTCTGTGGTATTTGTATATGAAAAAAACCCATGCACCTAAAAGCAAAGTACCCTCAAGAGATTTAAGGAATATCAATAAAAAATAATGGATTAAACCCTAAAGATCCTATTCAGTTTGTCCTGAGGGAAAACTTTGAACAGTTTTAATTACAAAAGTCTGTAAAATCCAACAGAGATTTTAAGTAATAAGATTAAATCCTGGCACTAGAGTGAAGCAGTATTTGACAAAGATATTGTTTCAGAACAACATGGAGTCCAAAAACTGCAAACAGAAAAGATTTTCTATGTTGTTCAAAGTTGCTTTCCAAGTTCTGACTTGCTCTCATTCGGTAAGGACATAGAGTGGTCTGAATTTTACAGATGGGGAACCGGAGTAAAAACAAAAGAGACAAAAAAAAACCCAAAAAAACTGTTGTTTAATATTAGTTAGGCATTAAAAATTCAGGTTGGCATGTAAAAAATACTAAAATCTAGCTCTACATGATTTACTGCTAAATGGTTGTGAACCCTGCCCACAAGGACCATGCTTACTTCCATGGCCTCATCCCCGAGAAGAACAAAGGAGAAGCACCTTATAGTGACAGATAAAGAGCAGATTTAGTCTTTCTTTGGGTTGGTTTTTTTTGCAAGAAACTGCATCTGGAGTGCTCCTCCTCTTCTTTTATACACATTAGTATAGAAGATATCCTGATGACTCCGGGGTTGGATTGTTAGATAGATAACCACCAAAGCAGCCAAACTAAAGCATGAATAATTATGCTGCAAAAAGATCACACATTAATGCTCTTGAAATCCACGATACTGGTAAAACTTTTGGGAACTTCGCTTTGTTCTTCAGCTAAACCACTGGTTTTAAAATTTGCGGTGAGTTCCTTTAGTAAAGGTTTCAACCTTTCTCATGTTCAGCATTTTTTGAATATAAGCCCACAGTGCATCCTTGCAACGAAAAATAAAAACAGCCTCCTGGGCTGCAGTAGGAACAGCATCTCCAGCAGTCTGGGGGAAGTGATCCTTCCCCTCTAACCAGCACTGGTGAAACCACATCGGTGTGCTGAATCCAGTATAAGAGGAACATGAAGCAAGTACCACAAAGGGCCACAAATATCGCTAAGAACTTCGAGAATCTCTTGTGTAGCCTCTCATCATACAAGGAGAGGTTGAGAGTGATGGACTGTTCAGTCTGGAAAAGAGCAGACCTAGGAGAGAATCCTATCACAGTGCATGTAAATACCTGATGGTGGCAGTGAAGGTGACAGAGCCACAGTGAACGGACTTAAAGCGATAGCCACAAATTGAAACCTCTGTCCTTGAAAATATTGAGACTAAAATGGACACAACTCTGAACAACTCTGACTAGTTGACCTTGATCTGAGCAGAGGGCTTTGGACTAGATGATCTCCAAAGGTCCATTCCAAACTCTACTGTTTTCTGGTTATTCAGAGAAAACAGCAGCAGGGAGGTACACAGTTCACTATGGACACCTGTATGTCCTGAGCAGTTTTTTCACTGAAAATTATTACGCTCTATGAAATTAGTACCTAAACTCTAAATTTACATCCCAAACCAGGCCACATAGTCCAAGTTTAAAGCAACATTGTATTAAGGGAAGAGGAATGTTCCTCTTTGAATGGCAACTGGGAAAACCTAGATAAAGGGGAAACCTAGATAAAAATTAATCAGGGAATTGCAGTGGGAGCACCCTTGGATAGAAAATATCTTATATTGACACCAAGGGTGTAGCTCCACTACAGGAGTGATGGATATGGTCATTCTATCTTTAGAATATTTCATTTGTAAGAGAATTCCTACACCACAGTCTATGTAAGTTTTTGTGGGTCAGCTCTATAAATATATATATGGAGAATATACCTATTTAAATAAAACTGACAATATCTAGGATTAGCTAATACTGGAGTCAAAGAGCCAACACTGAATGTGTTAGTTTTGATCAGAGGGTAATGAAGTACATACTAATTTTTTTCAGCTATAAAAAGGTGTTATTTCATCTAGAGCACTTCAGTTTTCTTCTCCCATAATTAAGATATTGTCCCCTTTTTTTTCGTTCATGAACTGCAGGGGACTCATAAAAAATTTCAATAAAATTGAACAGAATGTAACACAATATTGTAAACATTTGGTGACATACTGTCAAGTTTAAGAATTGTATAATTACAGAATACGTAAATGATATATGAAATTGCTAGTGAAGATACTTGAAATAGTTCATATTGGATACATACAAATAGAAACCTCATTAGCTCTTAGAATCACTGAAGCTAACTCTTATTCCTTCTGTTCATTGCATGTGAACTACTTCCTGTTAATCACAACACCTTTACCCCAAAATATCAAAAGCTTTGAAAAATAAAAAGAAGACCTTAAGAGAAAAGCAAAGCTCTAAAACTTTTATGTCAAAGTCAATTCTGCCTTGTGATAGACTTGTGTACATTTGACCAGTATGAACTGAGCAAAGTTGCTCTGATTCAATGAGACTTATTTTGGAATTACTTAGCTTTTATTAGTTTTGGTCAGATTCCACAATGCTTTTTTAAATGTAAGAGTTTGTTTTCGTTTAAAGAGAAAGCAAACTGGTTTTATTTTGTCTAGACAATATTGTGTATAACTAAAAGCCTTTGCAGAAATGACTGCGGATGTTTGGTATATATCCTGAAATTGCCCTTGTGTATAACTTCTTACATTTGCCTTTCAGTTGGAATTGAGATGGAGGAAATGAAGATAAAGCAGACTTATGTAGCAATTCCCAAGATGTTTTAGCATTCTCTCACCCACTGCACAGAGCTGAAGCAAATAAGCTCAACTCACCAGGAAGATTTGCCAAGTGAAAAGAAAAAAAGGACGCTTTGTGCAATTTTCTAAATAAAAAATCAGAGCTACATAGCTTAGTTTCAGTAGTTTGCAGAACTAGTAGATTGGTGCAGCCTGGTTTCTTTCAAAGTGTTTATGTGAGGAGATTGCATTGATTTAATCTCAGATTTGATATGATTTGAGGGTTAAGAAGATTTTTGGCTCTGAGAAATAAACACACTTAATACCACCTACTAAGTATGGTTTCACTTTCACAGGACTGCCAGCTTTTGCAGCAGGAAGGCTCTGAGCAGAGCCTTGACATTTTCAATGCTGCTCTGAGAGGCAGCTTTGAAAAATTTGCAGCTACCTCAACAGGTGTCCTGAAGACCTTGCCAGGGACAAGCCCATGGTCATGGACATATACTCCAAAGCAATGTACTGCAAGAACTGTATTAACACAATTTTAGGGATCCTAAGCCCAGGAAGACTCAAATCCAGTGACATAAGGGGTCATGTATGGAATGCTCTATTTTCAACTCTGCAAGTTCACATATCCTTCTCAGAAAAATGTATCTTTCTGGTTTTGTCGAAACTTTATTGTTTAATGAAAATAGAATACTTGGGATGGAATATCAGAGCACTTGAATAGAAATAGGTGGTTATGTGAAAGTAATCTTTGACATGATAATTTCACAGACATCAAACAATTTGCACTAAATTTAAAAGAACAGCTTGATCATTTTCATCTTTAAAATTGCCAGTATTAGATGATGGGGGCTCTGGACTGGAGTTCCCAAGCTCTGATGAACTTAGGGTGTAGTAAGCTGTAAATTGTGATGAAGCCTCAGCTCTTACTGCTTGGACTAAACCATAGGTAGGAGACTAAGATGACACCACTAAAAACCACCTAAAAACCACCTAAAGGTCTTCTTCACTCCAAGTTATCCTCTCTTTATAGTGGTTTTAAAAAGACTTACCCACAAATAACTGTTTCCTAACTGTCTATTTAGACAAATTGTCGGGTTTTTTAAAATGTGTTAGATCTCCATTTCTCTCTATAATTTCAGTCGTTCTCTGAAATGCTGGCATTACAGGGAAAGTAAGGTCATTCCTGTTTAATATAAGTAACTTATACATGGATAAAAGTACAAAATTTTAGCTTCCTACTTAGGGACTAGGTTTTTCCTAGTTTAATCCCCTCATAATTTAAAATCCTTGTTAAGAATGAAAACAGTAGACAGAAAAGTATCAACACCTAGAGGATTCTTGTATAAAAGACAAGCAACAAGACCTATTGTGAAGTAAAACACAAGGATATTCATAAATGAATAATAAGGGACCTTTTAAGAATATACCCCATCCAAAAATTTGCATTTTCTGAGCAAAAAATAGCTCTCTATATATACATATTTATTTTCAAAACAGTCAAATACTCTCCCCTTCTGAAAAAGTTGGATTAGGCTCTTAATCAGGAGCTCAGAGACACATTAAAAATACCAGTGTGAGTTGGCTTAAAAAAAAATAAAAAGTATTTTTTATTGTGAAATGTTCCTTTGGACTTATAAAAGGAAAATGCTTGCTTTTTCTTTTGCTTTTTTTTTTTTTGCTTTTTTTTTTCCTTCTAACAGAATAAGCCCCAGACATTTGGAAAGTCTCTGCTCTGAGTCACAGGCACAGGAGTCTGCAAAGTACCCCTTTATGCAATCAAAGACACTCAGCACTCCAGTGTTATGTGCATGTCAGTACATCAGATGCACTGCTTTGGTTGTTCCACAGGCACTCTGAGATCAGACACAGTCTTGGCAAACTTTGCAAATCATGCCTCAGCCTGACCCGACACTTCAGCCTCACAAAGCTGGAGCTCCTAAACACTCCCATGCCACTGAGCAGGGATCTCAGCACAGAGGCTCAAACACATCAAAAGATCCTTTGACTGCTGAGTTATGAGGAGACTCCCTTCGCCTGAGCAAAGGGTCTGGGGAGAGGGACAACATACTTGCTGTGTTAGCTTTAGAAGTCATACAGTGTTTGCAGAAGGGGTTATCTTGGATCCACACTCTCTGATCTAAGCTAATGTTTGTTTACAGAGACTGTAAAACGGGAGAGCTGGAGAGCAGGAATGTTTCACAGTACTGCTTGTGGTCTCCTTCATAAAGGGATCTTTGAGACAACCTTTAGGAGTGCAGAGGGCGAAGTCACCTGTAACAGCCATATCAGGAGATGCCTATTTCCAGGAAAAAGTCTAACTGTTTTTCAGTGTCCGAGTAATCATTTGAGTTTATATTTTGCTTTCAATGCTTCCACAGAAAGAAGAAAATAAACCATGAAGTGTATTATAGCTCTTTTCAATAATTTTTACAGCTGGTGAGCCAAATAACCAAAATCAAGTACTTTAAGCCATTTACTGGTTCAGTGACTTCCAACTGACTTTCTTCCTTGCTACTAATCACCGTAGGTGGTGTCTGGAATTTTTTAGCCCACATACTCAGAGAAAAATATCCCTCAAAAAGTCTTGATTAGGAAAACAGTAATACTTAATTCGAATGTTACTGACATAAATGACTCCTTGACTAGAAAAAAAGAAAACTCTCTGTCTGCATTGTACTTTCTAATTTCTACTGCTCTAAAATATTTTAAATTTCTTCTTCAAAAAGCTAAATTATATTAACCAGTAGCATGGATGCACTTACAATGATTCTTGCTAAATTCTCTTGAACAAAGTAAACTCCTGAAGCATAAGACTTTCAGGCTCATTTGGAGAGACCTTTGAACCAGTCTTAATTGTATGTAAAGATATACTTATTATTCTATTACTGTTAGCACCCCTCCTTGATAGAGAAATTAGAAAAATCTGTTAAAAAAATTCAATACCAAGAGCAACCAGTCAGGAAAATTAGAGCAGATCACCACTATTGCAACAGGTTTGTCACCTAGGAAAGATAATTAGGAAATGCTGCTTGTCTTGATTTATTGGTGATTCTTTTACCCTGAAGTGCAGCCAGGAATACAGGCCCAGTCATGTACTGGATGCATTGGGGCACAAAGGAGCAACATATATATGGTTCCTCAGCTTGAAACTGTATAAATCACGCTTGAAAACCCTCAAAATGGAGCAAGGCTACCATTTTTGCCAGCACATGTGTTTGAATCAGGGCTTGGAGCTGTGCTATCCATAAAATATCCATCAATACCATTTTGTCCTTAAATTTTTCATCTGACTGCAGTGGTTTAAGTGTGTACACATTATGTGTCTTATAGTATACTCTATTTTTCAATCAGGCATAAATTTATAAAAAGAGCAAGGAATCTTAGTACTATTTCAGCTATCGTAGAATTAGCTGCTAACTGCTGTTTGGCTATCTGGAATTTTTCTATGTTAACTTCACTGGCTGGTTCATTAAATACTCCATGCATCTTTTTAAAATTATTTTTTTAATTATTTAGATTAAATTTCTTTGTGCAATAAGAAAAAGTCAGGTTACAGTTTGTTGCATGTATTGATAATGAAAAGAGGGTTCTCTAATTTTTAGTTCTCCATGCCTGTGAACATTGGAAAAGCACTCTTGTGTATAAAAAGTATTGCTGAGAACAATGACCTACCTCAATGCTATTGCACCATTTCCAGAAACACAGAGAAAAGAGTTGTTTAAAAGTGGTAAGGAAAGACTGCTTTAAATTTTATTCTGCTTGAGCTAATTTTGCAGAGAAGTTATGAAAACATTTTAATAAAATCCCTCTAAAAACCATTATCAGGAGCTTCTGCAATGTCCTTTCTCAAGGACTAGGCAGGCGCCATGCCTGATTTGGGTATAACATCCTGGTAAGTCATTCAAAGGTTGAGAATACAGCCACGTCTAAGAACACTTAATACGCTGTGAGATCTGTTTGTACTTGAAGCAATGCTTTTGAGACAGGTCCAGCTCTCTGAACTGCAGAGCACTGAGAGCACTGAGGTGAATGCCAGTATTTACAACAAAGAGCTGATGTGGGTGGAAATGGGCATCTCTGAAGACAGAGCTGAAGAGTTCCTCAGATCACCATCTCTGAAGCTGCAGTACCTGACTCCTACTGATTTCAGGGCCTCTGGAGTGCTGTATACATTTAATTGATGGTTTTAATCTAACCTTATCCACAGAGAGTGTTAAAATTAAATACAAGGCTCAATTTTTTATCAGATTTCAGATTCCAGCATTTTAGAGGAAGAGAAAGAGAGAGAAGAAAACAAAAAAGCTGTTATGGTTTTCTCCTGGCAATGTGCTTCGATTTTAATTATGCTATTAACATTTTTTAACACAGTTGTTTGGAAACCTGGCTAGTATAATGTGGAGTGAAGTCAGCGGAGCTATTGCAGTTTAGACCAATAACTCTAGATTTCATCATCTGTGGAGAATTTTTTTCATTTGTTCCCTGCTGTAAGACATAATTTGACGTGATAATTTTTTGATGTACATTCAGCTCACATTCCTTTGTTTTGCAGGGATTTTTTCCACTGTTGTCAGTGATCAACAATATCGACGTATTCCTCTATCTGGCTCATCACTCTAGAGTCTGAATCTGTGCCGGATGTCCTGGTGCTCCCATGGCCAGTTTCAACACACAGGGTAGTGTTCCTTTTACTGGAACCTTTGGCTTTCTCAAACCACTATCCCTTCTCCTAAATGAGAATCATAGCAGGGGCCCCAGGAGTTCCCAAAGATAAAGGTTGTTCAGAGAACAATTCCAGTAGAAGTAAATTCCTGTTAAGAAACAGGAAGACAGTCCAGTAACTGATGTCAAGATGGGAGAAGGCATAGAAATATTAGGTCACAGGTTTCCACAAAATCACTGACCATCCTTCTACAAATTGCTGCAGCTGGTTTTAGCAGTCTGGCTAAACTCTGGTCTGCATAACAATCCCCTCCTCAGCATGAGTATGGGCATTTAGGTTACTGAATCTATTGTTTTTCTGGGTGAAAATCAGCCTCTCCCATACCACCCTATTCCCCAAGGATATTTTAACCTGCATCAGTTTGTATGTGTGGAGAGCCAGGACAAAAAGTTCAGCAAGCATAATGGAAAGGTAACACATGCTGGGTCAGCTTAAGCTGAACAGCCACAACTTCTGTCAGAGAATTTGGGGAATTACATCAGATGCATATTCCACTACAAATTTTTTCATTGCTAAAAATATTCATGGGGGATTAAAAAAAAATATTTAAAAGTTTCAACAAACAATGAGAAAAAATGGGCAAATGCCTAAATTCAAGGTCTTCAGAAACAATTTATCATTCTTGAACCATGATTTATGCACAGATTTGGGATCTATAATGGAAAGTTTACAGGGTAGTCTTAATTTTAGCATGCTTTGTGATGCCTTTCTTTCATCAACAGAATCCAGTCTCAATGCAGCATTCTGAATAAATAGTAAACTAACAAGACAGCTAACTAGCATTCTGTTCATCAAGCCACTCAATTCAAATACCAGTCTTTACACTAGGAAGATATTTACCTCATTTTCTAAAGTGCAGGGTAGAAACTTTGACGAAAAATATTGAATACCAAGGTGACATGGATGTTTCCAAAACTGTAATTCACTAAGGAAATAAAAAAGGTTATTCTCCTGAGATGAAAGCTTTCTATTTGTGGGATAAAAAAAGAAGCACAATGTATCCTTTAGAAAATTAATTCCTGAAAAATCCTTGCGCAATGTCTGAAGGCCAGATATGTCTGACTGAGTTAAAGATACATTTCATTTTTGGGGAAAAAACAGGATCATATTTAAAGTACTTCTGTTAAATATTGCCCACTCAAAAGAAGCTGAGCACAAGGTTCTGCAATATTTAGTGAAGAATTCTAATTTATATTTTCAGTCAGTCTTTAGATCTCATAGGACCTACATCTAGGTTTGGTCTCAAGTTGTTCCCAAGACATATAAACAACTGAAATCCATATTGAGTCAATTTTTCCTATTCATATCTACAAAGCAAGATGCAAATTATGAGTGAATTCTACACCAGCAGCTTGCACAATCATACTTGCAAGATCTGGTCCTAGAAAACCCAAACATGTAAGGAAGGCATTTTCACTATCTTTGTGAAATCTTGTTCCTTACCCCATTCCATGACTGGTACAGGTAAGTGGGTATAAATTATTCCTTACTTTGATTTTTGCATGCTTAGTATTAGCTCTCTCTATCTCAAGAAAGAGCCAGATGTCTTTAATCAGCTTTTTTTAAGCTTCTGTTTACAGCTCTGAAAATGTCTTTATTTTCTTTCCTCTTTAACAGTGTATGTATTCTGTAGCCATCATTCACGGATTTTGTCAAATCCATGTTAAAATTCATCTGCAATGAATGCTGATATCAGAAATGTAAAAGCAAAATCTTAATTAAATTTATAAATGCATACCATGTACGTATTTAGAAAAGAATCACAAGACCTCTGTGTTTACTTGTACTTTTGTCTTTTTTTTACTATTAGTGTCTTCCTTTTTCAGTTTTTGTTAGTGCTGTTTTTATCTTTTTAACAAGATGATCAACAATAGGTCTTCACAAAGGAGAAGTGAAGACTCAGAGGGCTTTACACAAGTCATGGGAACCTAGTGCTTCTATTAGTTCATTAGTTCAATGAACAAACTGTGAGTCTCATTTTTTCAGCACACAGGGATAAGATCCTCAAGAAAACTTTGCTTCATTTTTTGGGCATGTGCTTCTTTTTTCCTCTGCTGTATCTGGACCAAATTTCCTGCATTTTGCCCTCAGTAGCTGAGGGTGAAAGCACTCCAGACAGTCTAGCTGATAGTAACAAGAGTTTCTCAGAAATAGTTTTGGTTTTATGCTGGACAACAGCCAGCAATTGCTTCCCCAATTTGTCTCTAAAAGCTAACATTCATGCTGTAATGTTGAAGCACAATTAAATCACAAGGATTATTAAACTTCCTAAAGAACAGTGTTAACACACAGTTAAAATACAAAACATCTGTGGAAAATCAGCTTTTTTCCCCAGAAAAAGAAAACATATTTTGAAGGCACTAGAAAAACAAGCTTCCTTAAGGTATCACTTAAGTTATTGGTATGACAGACTATTGCTAACCTCCTACTGGACTGGTGCAAGCCCGAAAAGACCTTCTCTAGGGGACAGCAATATAAAGTCTTTGCTCTTACCCATGTAGTCTGTTAAGAATCAGACTGAATTCAGGTCATTTCAGCAGCTCAGTTAACTCAGTCAACATCTCTCCACCACCATCTTGAACACCTGGTGATTCCAAGTCAAAAGCCTTTCCATATCTTATGCATTGTACAATGTTTGTTCAAAATCCATTAGTTCAGAGTTTAACATGTGCAGATAGTTCAGAAGGGAATACCCATATTAGTATTTAATCTATGTTGATAGCTTCTTGAAATGGTTCAAGCCGATCTCAGTGAAAGGGGTTTTGCAGTTTTTGTTCAAAGAACAGAATGTACTGGGTAGATAGATCATCAAGTTCTGGTGTGTCACCCACCCTCAACACAACCCTTAGCCAAAAATAGGGAACAGCTTATAAAGGCATGAGGTTTCTGAATGACAGCATTACTGAAATATGCATACCCTTTTTTTACATCACAAAACCCCCCAACTAAAATATAGCATATTGCCTCAAGTCAAGCAAGGTCACAGCAGCAGCAAAACATTCAGTTATTAGCTTACATTTAGTCTGAGGAAACAATTTCTTCTAGGCCAAGTCTCTTATGAAACTTGAGCCTGCAAGATTTTATAAGTATACTTTTATATCAATATATTATACCTCTCTTGCTCTTAAATCTTTTAAACTAGGCATCTCAACTTTTTTCAGCCAAGGAGAAGTTTACTGTTAAAGTAAATTTAAGGCTTCTAACAACAGTTAAGCAAACTCACTCACTAAACAGGGCTCTTGCAGCATGAAGAATAATTTATAAAGACAAGGATTCATCCAATGTTACACATCAGCCACATGAGTACTGATGAAGCTCCTCATTTTACAAGACTAGAGTTTATTCTCTGTGCTCTCCAGACTTCTTGGAAGTTCCACATGGCATCATGTAATTCTGCCAAAATCATGAAAATTCTAAGCAGAGGAAAGTGGCACTGCTAATTTGTGAACTCCAGCTATGATTACACTGTTGTTCTGAGAATGGGATACTCCTAGGGACAACTAGATCCCAAACAACTGGGATACCACAGCTGGCCCAGATTTTAACAGTTTTTCTGTCACTGGAGTCACACAATTCTATCTAGTGCAGAAGCGTTTACTCTGGCAAAATTAAATAAAGTTTGGCAAATGCAGCAAAACAGAAATGAGGTGGACCTGGATGTAGATGCAACATAATGGAAAGTAGAAAAAAGTTGGTGTGAGGAAATGTGAGGTAGAGACAACCTTGGTGTTACACATCCCAAAGAAGCTGACTTCAGGCTTTAGAGGAATCTTCCCCAGAACACAAACACACTCGATGAGCCAGCTTTGAATGGCTGTCTCCTACTCCGAGCAGGATCAGAAAGCTGGTCCAAGTCCCACAGTTAGGCTCAAATATACACCATCCACAGGCTTATCACACAGGCTATCCACAGGCTAACAAAGTTGAAACATTTCTCAATTCCCACAGAGGTTTTCCATTAATGATGGTCACTTAAGTATCCAAGACATGCACAACATCAGTAAGATGCCCTTACTGTTAAAAAGTTGCAAGCAAAGGATAGATCAACTGTGTAAATCCTGGAGATTGGGAGAAAGAAGTGAAATCTTTATGGAGTGATTGGGAGCTATTTCTGGCAATGGAAGAACACTGAAATGAGTATAGCTGTTTTTTCATTGTCATGAGCATTGTTACAGAGCATTTGCATCTCTAAACCAAGTACTGGGTAATAACAAATCTCATGCCCAGCCCTCCTCTTAGTACATGTACCATAGAGGGGAAAAGAATGTGCAGCATCTGAAATTCTAAAAGCTCTGCCATTCGTCAGTTTGTTAGTCAAAACCAAGCGTTGAAGAAGATAGAACCTAAACAGACATTAAAACAAAGAAAGCTTACAAACAACATAAAAGGAAAAATTTATATTCTGCATCATTAGAGAAGAAGAAGTAAGAAGCACAATTCAGACATGAGCAAGGAACTGATAAAGAGTAGTCTTATTTTCTGTTCTCCTTATGGTAACAACTTCTGAGCTTCCAAACAGGAAAGATATGCAATGACAAGTTCAGCAGAGCTACTAGAATGGCTGGGGACTGGAGCACTTCCTGTGAGGAAAGGCTGAGGGAATGAGACTTGTTCAGCCTGTGCAGGAGATGGCTTTGGGGGAGACCTGCAGTCCCTGGAGGGAGGGTACAGATACTAGAAAGAGAAAGACTGCCTCTTCTGAGTGGCACATGGAGGAAGGACAAGAGACAAAAAGCATCATTTGAAGTAAGAGAAGTCTTAACTGGATCTAACTTCCCTAAAAGGAAAATCATCTTTACCATAAGGACAACTGGGTAGTTGGAGCAGGCTGCCAGATATTTTGTGTCCTCTTCAGCCTCAGGCGTTTTCAAGATGAAAATGTGCATAAAGCTCTAGGCTACTTGGTTACTCACCTCATAGTCAACCCTGCTTTGAGAAAGAGATTGGGCTAGAGACAACCAATGATCCTTTCCAACCTGAAATTGCCTACAGATTCCTACAACACTAAGGTGCATTATTATGCATTTTCAATATATTGTGTGTGATTAAACTTGAACCTCTATACACAACACACATCCATGTTAAAGAAGCAAATTCTAAATTGATTATGTTTAAATAAACATCTAAAAATAATTAACATTCTTATTTTATTCAAATATTCTATATTACTATCACTCTTCAGTAATATATAAGGATTCTTTCTACATCTACATAGCACCTGCCTCTTATATTTCTACTCAATCTGAATTCAAACAGTTCCTCGAAGTACTAGTCCTCTAACAGACTGAGACTTCATTTCATGGAAAAAACCAAAACAGTCTCCATTCAGTTTTGAGGCTTTGTCTATCAAAATGGTGTTGAGTACATGGATGGAACTCAAGCTGTAAAAATGTGAAATTGAGTCAAGTTTTCCCTTAGACCTATAACAGCAGCTGATTTCAGATCCCAATGCAGGAAGAGTGCAACAAATTAGACAAGCAGCACAGCAGACTGTTTTCTCATTGTCCATTAGCTTCCCTTCACATCAGAACCTCCATTCCCAGACCTCTTTGAAATCAATACATTAACGAGAAAGATATTTGCCATCAACAACAAATAATAGCCAAAAGAGAGAATGTCCATATTTCATCTTTAGTTAAAACATTCAAAATTCTCTGAAGAAAACAAGAGAAAGGGTAAATGGTCATTTAGCCAAGCTGTCTAACTCCCACACTGGACTGCAACTTCCTTCAGTGCATTTCCTCCCACACACAGAGCAGTTTTGGTTTGTAGAGGTTTTCATATGAAATAAGCATAAAGTTTACGTGCATTTCAGGTCAAATTTCACTGTTAAAAAAAATAAAGGAAGAAAATAAAAAGGAAAAAATAATGCTGTTGCTTTCACATCCCTAAAAATAAGTTTATAAACAGATTACATTCCTTTTGCCGAGTGGGATGCAAACAAGAAACCACAAGTTTAAAGATAATAATTTGATAGGAAGATTAATTGGACAGCTTCTAGAAAGAAAGTATAAAAAAACCCTATAATATTAAAAACAAAATCTTCTTTCTTTATTTCAGATTACCTATGAGGGCTTTTTGTTCCCCTGAAGTTTATCAAAACAGAACAACTGGCCAGATGCTACAGAACAGATAAAGCAGCCAGGTGCTGTGTATGCAGTGTGGTTGTTAATTCTGCAAGGAACGGACAAGGGAGAGGAGCTCATCAACTCCACTACTGTAATCATTTCCATTTAATGTCAGGGGCAAAATGTGACCTCCAATATAAAAGCAAAGTTATCACCCTAAATGAAGGAGAAACACAAACTAAGGCCTCAGTCAAGCTGTACTGAAGCTTTAAGTTTCTGGAAAATGTGTTACATAGTATCCAATTCAGAAGTTTCTATAGAGTTTGTCAAAATTGTATCAACCTTACAGACCTGAACATTTACTGCAAACACTGTCACAATGGGACCACTCAAACTGCAAATAAACATAGGCTTTTAAAATATGTCCTGGAGTGAATCAGTTAATTGGGCCTTGTACAATATGTAAAATAGGAATAAAAATTGCATTCTACCTGATATGGATTGTTGGACAGCAATCCTAGATCTGTAACACCAAGGAAAGCCAAACAACTACTGACAAACTTGGCTTTATACCCACTGGAGCTGGCTGCTGTTCTTACTTGAGGGTGCTGGAGTTCCTCTTAGATTGATTACTTGAGGAAGAATTTTGTAGCATTTGGCTATTCCAAAAACTTACTGCATATTAAGTACTGAGTAAGTACCAGAAGTCATAGATCATTTATTTGATGATTGCTCTGCCAACTTATTAAATGCAACATAAATTATTATCTACACTGACCTGTTTCCTTTCATCTCTTCTTTTGTATGAAAATTTACATGTCCTTACTTGTTTAACTAATGAGTGGCAGTATAGACAGATATAGCTGAAGAGCATTGCATGATCTGGCAGAGAATCACAAATGGCAATGAAACAATGACAGTTTATATTCTCTATCTGGCTGTCTTGAGTTACAAGCACAATTCTTACATTCTTTAAAATAGAGGTTCTTAGACTGCAATCAATTCATTTGACAGCAGTAATACCCTGCTTACCCACAGGACTCCAGGTACCTTCTGCACAAATCCTCCTCAAAGCTTGTATTAATTAATATTAAAAATTTTGACAAAGTCCTTGTTTTTATGGGATACTAAGATTAGTGAATTTGAAAGACACTTATTCTATATTTAACTCCTTTCAATGAATGAATGCCATTTCATTACTAAAAGAAGCATAATTTACATAATCTGCCAAACTAAGTTTTGTCAAAAGACTCTGATCTTCAGTGCAATGAGGGACATCTCATATCTAATCCAAAAGGAAGAAAAAAAAGCAGGAAAACAGAAGGACTTAAATGTGATGCAGTAGGGTTGTTTAGTTTCTAAATTAACTGTTTAGAAAAGATCATGTCAATTGTGCCAATGATTGCCTTTTTACTTCAACTGTGCTGTGTAATGATATTGCAAGTACATAAAATCAAATCAATAAATATATAAATAAATAACTCCCCTTCTAGTTTAGAAGAGCGGAGCTACTTTCATCAATTTACAGTGGTATTTTCTCTTCATATGATCTGTATGACATGACAACATTCAGAAGAATCCAGTTCTGAAGCTCTTTTGTTAGTGTATCATTTTAATACCTCCTGAAGCAAAATCAACGGTTACAGGAAACACAAAAATTATGGAAAGAAGTGGAAAGTTATGGAAAGGAGTGGAATTAAATGTTTTTCTTCCCATATGTTAGTCACTTAAGGAGGTTACTTGTAATAAGATATATTTTAAATAATTGCTAGATATATAATTTAATCATTGCTGTAGACTATGGAGACAACACAAGGAGAATGCTAGAAATACAATAAGGCAATAAAACTAGTAGATGTGAAAGAAATTAATCTCATCAAACCAGAAGCTAGAAGGTTATTGGGGTGGAGTGGCGTGGGGAAGGGGAGAGAAGGGAAATTGAGGGTCTGGAAAAACAGTTGGAAAAACAGGCTTGTGGCCAGAATTGAAGGTGACCTTGGACTCATTCCATCTATGAGATGCAGTGCAAGAGAAAGCATGAAGAACATTTTACTAGAAAATAGTTTATTACATCAACTGACTGATTTTCCAGTATACCACAACTGAGCTTCACAAGGAATAACAAACTGCATTTTTGACTGTTGTCACACTGCACCAGCAACACATTCAGTATTGCCCAAATATGTATCAATCTTATGCCAGATAGTTGGGTTTGCTTTCCAAAAAGGGAAGACAGTGAAATTTTCTTTGGATGACTATTAGACATTTGCTACTATTGGATTTGGAGAGATAAACACTCTTTATCAAGTTAAAATCTTTTCTTAAATAGTCATTTAGGTCATCAGACTGAAGGATGGTTGAAGGGAAACAGATATATTGTCATTTCTTCTAAATATAAAATGCAGTACAACATAAACATGTCCTTCTGCTTTCCTCAGATACCTAAATCTTTCTTTTTCCTGTTATGCATTTCAAACACCAATTTCATAAAATTCATGGGCCTATTAAAAAAAAACACAGCGGTTTCCTATGAGTCCAATATTTTTATAAGTTTTTTTAGCCCCCTTAGATAGTAGCCGACATATATGCTCAGTATCAATGTGATTTTAGTAACAATCCTGGCAAAATGAAAACTTCTTCCTCATATTGGAAAATGAGAAACACTTCAGCTAAACACAGCCCGGGCCTGTTGCCACCACAGCAAATATGACTTTCATTATTTTTCAAAAGTACTTTCGCAAGAATTGTATTCACATCACCTTTAGTCAAAGCCCTTAACACAGAAGAATTAAAATGACATGGAAAAATTAAACTCATAGAAAAGAAAAAGAACAAAGAAAGAGAGTTAGGATTGGAGTTCCAGAATCCAATTTTTGTAGAGTAAAATTTTCCCGTAATGTCTCACCAAATACTCCATTCCACCAAATTTTTTGTAAAGGCACACGTGAGAACGTTTGACACATTCTCCTGTGGTGAGAGCACGTGTGAAGCCTCTTTAAGACGTTTGGTCTGCTCATCCTGCTTTGTCATTCTTCCTAGACTCCCTTGGCCTTCTCTCTATCTGTCTGACAAAGCTCTGTGCCACACCATCTGCGTGCCAGATTCCTCTGACCGCAATGAACCACAAGCAGGGAAGGACTGCAAGTTCTCCAGCAAGAGTGCTAAGGCACTGTTCTTCTAATTACCTTCTTTAATGGGTTGCTTGTGGAATTTTTTTTTTTTTTAACAAGACAATGAAGTCATAATGTCATTCAAGCAATGATTAAAGAACATTTCGCTTCTGGGAAACAGCTATTTTACTCTTTTATTGGGCAAGAAACAAGGAGGAGTTGGATACTGAAAAGAGCTTGACCTATTTATCACATCCTCCATTTCTACAGGTCACAGACAAAAGAATGAGTGGTTTTATCCATCCTCTCCTTGCTCAAAGAAGTTAATTTCCTGTGTGATACAAAAAAGACTTTTCTGTATAGCAAAAATCCTTCAAGAATTTTGGCATTTGTCTACACCTTCAGAAGTTTTTTCAATAAATCTTATAGACAACTAATCAACAGACTAAACGAGACATGCAAAGCCAAGAATAGCCATTCAAAAGCAACAGTCACCTCAGATGTCATTACAACCACCTGTCACGATGTCAAGCCAAAGAAGGTTGGTACAGGTAGTGGAGGGGGAAGTTACCAATAACCAAGCTGTGTGCTGTAAGCACGTGAAGCACCTCAGAGCAGGCAACAGAGCACAGCATCTGTTACAGCATAAAGCAAAAGATCTACAGACATACCTGGCTGCAGAGCAGATCAGCCATTCTTAATTTACATATCACCACACAAGGCCTTTCTGGAGTTCAAAAACCAAACAAATAACTCCAAAAATTCTCGCAAATGCTTTTCATATGCAGGAAGATGATAATCCTGGAATCTTGTGTACACTGCTAGCAGTTAATCTCACTAGAATAAAAAAGGCAACTGCAGTGTACTCACTATATGAGTTGTAACTAAGCCATCCTGGAGCAAGGAGGCAGTGGAAGGAAAGGAATGGTTTTGAGAACCTTAGTGTGAAAAGGGCTCTTTTTATCCAAGGTCTGTCTTGGATAAAAAAAAGGAAAGTTACTAAAAATAGCTGTTATTATTCTCAAATTTTTATGATAATGCCATTCACAGGTGAAGTCCAGGTCCTACAGACAATAGATTGATAAGTGATTCTGTGATTGTGAGTGATTCTGTAATAATTGGGATATTCCCTTTCATAGCTACAACCTGCAGCTACAAGAGGTTCATCGATGCCTAGTCACGCATGAGGAATCCCAAATATACAGCTATATATAACATGGATAAGTCACGGCATGATGCATTCTAAACATATGAGTCAACATATTCAACAGCCTAAGCTACACATGGGGAAAGTTCTTCCTGTTCACTAATGACTAACATTAGTCAGTCCTAATAGGCAGAAACAAGGGAGACATGTTTGTGACAATTCACTGTCTTGTCATTTTATTTATTTATTAAGCAAAGGCTTCTTGAGTTCATGTTGTCTGCATGTTACTTTAGCCTCGGGTACAGGATTGTTTGAGGTTTTGATTTTTGTTTCTTTAAAATCACAGCTGTAATAATCCAGTCCCTGGAATTCACTAGGTCATGTTACCATATTGATCAATTAAATAAAGCAAATCCCCTCCTAAAGAAGCTGCAAGCAAAACCAACTAATTTACTACTATTAATCCATATTACAATAAGCCACTATGACCTTTTCATCAAGCAACTCCACATTAGCAAGATTATGCAAAAAGGAAAAATACCTATTGAACAAATCAGCAGATTCTGTTCAATGTGCTACTGTTCTGAAATTGTAGGAATAGAGTATGAAAGAACAAAAGATAAATGCAGCCTGAAGATTTTAATTTTCAGTAGAAAAGTAGCTCTTCATCATGTCACAGCTATATGACAGAAGCATGTTTTGCTCAAATCAAGGTTGATATAGAGAGATATTTCAAAATTTAAAATCGTCAGTCAAAATTTTTACTGCTCAAGGTCACACTATCCTAGGCTGCTGCAAATTTATACATTGGAGATCTTTGAAGTGTTCAATTAACCAATTGAATTATATTTTTAGTATCTTTCGTAAGATTTCTGTCTTAAGAGGGCAATTTCCCAGCAAGGCTGTATTGTAAAACATCCATGAGACCTATAAACAATGTAGCTGTGCTACCCAGAGGATAATTTTATTTTATTTAGTCACTAGTATTACTGTCAAACAACAGTAAATTTTAGGCTCTGTGTCAGAAAAGCAATTAAGCAGGACTTTGACTAAACACGCAATACTATCCCAGCTGATTCAAACAGGATGGGGTACTAGCTGGAGTACCCTGTTAACCAGAACTGCTTTTCTGGATCAGACCTTTACACAGAATGACATCAACATAACCACATCAAGGGTTTCTTAGTCTCACTACATGAACACTGTCAAACACAGCTCCAGCCTCACCACCATTCCCACAGCAAGCACTGGGTCAGAACAGGAGCACAGGCTCCAGTCTCCCCTGTACAAAGACTGGCTGTTTCCTCCAAGCTGCAGAACTAGATCATTATCTCCCACTGAACCTGTTATGGAAAGACCAGGAGTCAATAGGAGCACATGGATTTTAATTTTTCAAACCAACAAGCAAGATTTCTGCCTAGTTCATCTGTCAACACACTTATTCCTGTGACATTTGGGGTGACAAATGTGGTGGCCGAGAACTTACCGCAGTCTATTTCCACTGCTAGTACATTCGTTTGGCTCCAGCTAGAACACTTAAATCCAAAGGACTCAACAACTAATATTTTCTTCTGTTATAAATGACTAATTTCTTTCTTAATTGATTGTTAATTAAAGGTTCCTGAATACCAACACCACAGAATGAAATTCTCTCTAGAGGCAGCGTTGCAAGCCACAACTAAGATTTATCATCTCTAAGCAGGCAGCTTTAGCCTCTGGGGTAAGAGCAGAATTCAACAACAGCTTGGTCATCTCCTTCTGATTCTTCCTTCTACTGTCCTTCCTGATGTAAAGAGCAGCAATTACTTCCAGCTGAAAGCAGAAGCTAGGTCACCAGTTTAGTAGCTCAGCTTTAGGGGAAAAACCTTTAAGGTGGTCACACTGCAGGAAGGCAGGGTCTAACTAGCTCATTTGGAAAGCAACACAGAAGTGAAGGAAAAGGAAATGCAGCTGCTACTTACAAGCAATCATCAAACCATTACAGTTGTACTTTCTTTTCTTGCCAGTTCCTTGGTCACTAACAATTTCTGATCCAGAACAACAGCTGTAACATTGTATATAAATGCATTAATGCTCTAGGGAGACATGCTGTTTGAGAGAACACTAACTTAAATAATCTTTTTAGGTTTTATTTTTTTTATCTCACTACTGATGATTTACAGATTTCACAGGAAGTCTTCTATAAGCCAACACATGACTGCACAACCAAAGAATCTCCATATTTCAGGGAAACATGTAGGCCAATTGTTTGCTGGAAAATGTACAATGTAATCTGTGAATGCTCGGGGATTCAATGATAGGTTATGTTTTTTGTGATGTTTTTCTGCAGACACTGCTTCCACCGGAATGATGGCCTTATATGTAGAAACCCGGGCTGTAACTTCCTATGACGTGCAGCATGTTGCCATACATGCTTTCCCCTTAACTCATCGAGTGTCCCCGGCTGCTACTCACTCCCAGATGTGAACAGCCAAGGAATGTCACTATGCACTACTACACTAATGCATTCCAGTGCTCAAGACGTCACCAAATTTTACCTACAGAGGGTAACACTTCACTGTGTACTCTGGGCAAATACTACCGAGGATATGGGCCAAGAGAAAGAATTTTATTTTTTCATTTTTTTGTGGTTGTTGTTGGTTTTGATTTTTGTTTCTAAAAGCTTTTTATTTAATGTCTAAACTATATTTTTCAATCTGCTGTCCCAGAGTATGTGCCTCTGAATGATTTTTCTTGACTATGTTACACTTAAAATTATGATGCAAGGAAGCTTGGGATACTTCTATCAGGAAGATCAAATTATTTCAGATGGGAACTAGTGATAAAAACTCTTAAAAATAAAATAAAGATTTTGAAATTTACAAAGAAATTTAACAAAGAAAGTTTACAATACAGTATATAATTTTCACTCAGCTCATTATCATCACAAATTCAATATTTAGTCATATTCTACTTTGATAAATGCTAAGGATATTCAAATAATATATCGCAGTGGTTTACTCTTTCTATGCAATGTAGAAACAATCAACCCTTGGTGAACATTCATCCACTACACAACTGTTATCTACTTCAAAAGACAAGGAAATTAAATAAGTTACCTATACAACAATTTATTACACTATGATATCTCAGCAGAAATGAACAGTACTGAGAAATTACAGACTTTAAAACTGTGCTACTGCACTGGAATTTTGTTGTGCTAATTAAAATTCTACTGGAAATCTGAACCTGTAAAAGAGACATTTACATGTGAGAAATAAGGTATGGCAATTTCCACAAGTGAACTAGACAACAGAACACACACACAGAAGTAATTTCACCACTGGTTAGTTAGTTAATTTCACCATTCATTTCTCAAATCTATACACATTGTTACCTTTCCAGACAAGATTCTTACCAGTTTGTGTCCTAATTACCTGTTTTCATTTCCAGACTACTGTGTCCAGACTGCAATTTCAATTTAAATCCTAGTGCATGATACTGCAACTCTTGCACTAATATATTAAGCAAACAATCTTTCACCATTCAGCCCTTTGACTTGTGTACCTTGTTAAATTACTGTTTTATAATCTGACTTTCTAATCATTGCTATGAGTTCTACTGATTGCATTGTATCACATTAGCAAGATAAAACAAAAACAGATAAACTTTCGTAGCATATTTATTATTCTAAAAAGAGCAAAGTACTGCAGCTTCCCGAGTGCTGAGAATGAACTGAATGTGAATGAAGATTTACAACATCATTAAGCAGATTAAAGGAAGACAGTCCCTCTGATCACAAACAGGTGGAATAAGGAAGAAAATATAACCTTGGTTTTGTTCTGCTTGTGAGGAAGGCACTAAACAAGGCAATAACCCAACCTCTCTATCTGACCCTGTTATTTGCCAAATGCAATGAAGGAATAATAAAAAAAACTCAAAGTATCAAAACATATACAGTTTTACTGCACATGTGATTATTGTTTGTTAAGTAATAACTATTATTAAGTAATAATATATAGTTATTATTTATTGTCACAATTCTTTCCATCCCAAATGCCTCTCTTCCTGGTTGTATTTCAGAGATGAAAGAATCTCAGGGTGAAGGCTAGTTCAGCTTACCCCATAACTTCACACAGAGAGAAAACAGCTGTTGCAGATTTCACCTAATAATACGGCCACCACTATTTCACTGAGTCCTGGATAGCATTATTTTATTTGTATTAAAAACCTACTACAAGAATAGGAGATCAAAGAGAAGCAATTAATAAGGTATAAATTATGTTTACTGAAGCTTCTGTAACTAAATAATCTAAAATTTTGCTCTCCAATTTAAATGGATATGAATACCATAACATGAAAAAACCACAACTACAAATGACTCAGAAGCAAAAGGTAACAAATAAGCTATGGAGTAGAAAAACTTGCAATTATTTAAAATGAATATTTGCATTCTTTTGCTCGTCTCTAAATCTGTCTGAACATTAAGATTGTTGTTCATAACATTACATTACATCATCTTTTGCAAGTGCTGTATATTCACAATAAATATTAGAGTTTTGTTCAGCACTTATGAGTGCAGTATTCCAACAGAAATGTGTCCACATTATTTGGACTCTCACTACTACCTTAGATTCAAGTAGCAGCAATCCAAAGCCACCTTCTTTGTCTTGAAATCTAGGATTTATTTCTGCAACTGATTTCATAAAGGTGATTTTTATGCAGGCCTCAGGAAAGCCAATGATAAAAAGTCAATAATTTATAACATTTTCAATTTATTTTTCAATGTTTTCATAAGATAATCCAATACCAACGTTTTTCTTTTTTATTTTTTTTAATTAGAAACTTTTAAAACAATGAAAACATTAATCATATTATGAAAACTTTTCAGAGTTCATTTTTTAAAGAAATCCCTCCTTAGACTCAATTTTGATTAAAACCATTATATTTCTAAAAGGTTGCACATATCTCTACCTAAGTAACACTCAGACACTAAAGACTGGCAATAACACTGTGGAGCTCTACATAATCCTGTATTTTGACTTAAAGGGGAGCTAACAAAAAATGAAGGCAATTTGCACCAGAGAGAATTTCAGCTTGACAGCCTGGAATTGACATAGCAAGGCTTCCTGACACTGCAACTATTGGATTTTTGCAGTTTCTCCACAGCTGGAGCTCACTAGGGAGTTCCATCAGATTTGTTCGTACAATCCCATAAATATGGGATTTGTCCTTACAAGTCCCTGTTGCTTTGTCTTTCTTCTTTCTCTGTATCTACAGAGAGAGATTCAAACAAGTCCAGCAATGGAAAAGTACATGAGAGGGTACCTTTCCCTCCATGTTTATAATCAGGAAAGAAAGAACTGGGAGGGGGAGGAAAAGATCACATGACATGACCTAGAGAAGCCATGCAAATTCCAGAAAACATGAGAGAAAGGCCATTTCTGGGAAGGATTTTTAAAAGTAATACCACTGGTTATTACGCCTGTTTCGCTATAAGCTCCTTCAGGCTGGATACTGAAGGGATCATTTGAGATGGCAGCCTGTGGTTGAGAGCATGAAATCAAAGTTCTGCAGCATTGCACAGATAAACTAAAGCAGCCAGAACCAGATATTTGGAAAGAAGAGACAAGCTGGCAGTACTAAAGCTGAAAGCAAAGACCAATTTCAATAAAACACTAGTTAAAGAGAAGAAACCACTGAAGGGCTGCTTTAGGCATGTGACAGGTTACTTAGCATACACAACCCAAGCGTTTCTGCTATTTAGCATTCCTATGGCATGCTTTACGAGGCCTGAAAGACATTAATTTCTGTTTGTGCACTTTCTGTGAAGCAAGAGCCACCTTGTCTGGTGCCATTCAGCGATTCCACTGCATTCTCCCTTACATTTAGTGAACCACACTTTCAAAGGCTGCAGTGGAGTGAGAACAGGACCTCCACAAAAACTGTGAAGTGGTAAAGTGTCTCTTTCCTCCCTTTAGCACACAGGTACCTGAATGATGAGAGCCCTGGACAAAGTAAATTGGGACAGTTCAAACTCCCAGAAAACTCTTTGGGTAGAAGATAATTACTTTCTGGTTAGCACATCACATTCCAGTCTAATTATGAACAGAAATAGGGTATCTAACTACAAAGCTTCTCAGGTTATGCAATAGTATAAAGAAATCTCTCTTTCTCTTGCATGCACTTACATACCACTTCCCTGAAAATATGAAAACTATTTTTTACACGTTAAAGAGAAGCTATTTCCACTTAGAAAAACAAAAAAAAAAGAAAAAAAAAAAAAAAAAGAAAAAAAGAAAAGAAGCTTGTAGAGCCATTGTTTTCAGAAGCACTCTGGCAAAATATTATTTAGCACTTGACTCTCTTGTGCCCAGAAATCCAAACTTTCTTTAAGGTTTTTTAATGGCTTACTGCTATGAATGTAGGCAACCAACTCATTATTGTCTGCCTGAATCTGCAATAAACCAGAAACAACTCCCTGCGTGATATTTATAACTTTATGAACCAATCACCACAGGATAATTGTAACACTGAATGACTGAGCGGGTTAAAATACATAAAAAGCAGTTTCTTTCCTCACATAAAACTGCCATACACTCCTTTCAGGTACTTGAAGTAGGTGTTCCATGCAGGCAATGACTACTTCTACCCGTGAACAGGCAAAGGCATGGACTGTCTGATGGTGAAGAATGTCTGACCCATCTGATTGTGTTCTATGGCAAAATGACTAAATTTGTGGACAAGGGAAAGCAGTTTCCTCAACTTTAGCAAGGCTTCCAAGCACTCTCTTACACTACTCTTGTGCTCAAGAGGGAACATTACTGGCCAAGTGGGTGGCTTAGCTGGGTGAAGAGCAGAGGTCTGTCCTGGGGTCATCCAGTGCTACATCTTCCTCTCACAATCTGGAGGACACAACAGAATGAAGGTTAGTCGTGTTTGCAGATTGGCATTAGACAGGTAGAAACCAATTAATAGACTTGAGAGTAAGACTGCCATTTACAAGAGACCTCAGCAGGCTGGAGGAAAGGGCTGACATGAACTTCATAAAACTCAGTGAGAACAAATGGCAAGACCTCCAGCTGGGAAAGAAAACACTCTTGCACTGCTGGAGGTAGGTACTGAGTGGGAAACAGTGATGTTGAGAAAGACATGGTGGACAGAGAGGGGGTCAAGCAGCATGTGAGCCAGCAGTGTCTCCTGATGGCAGCGAAGGCCTAGAGCACCCTGGGCTGCATTCACAGCTGCAGAGCTAGAACAGAAGGGGAGCAATCAGACTCTCTATTCAGAGCACTTGTTGGACCATATCTATCTGCTGCATTCAGTTCTGAGCCCCTCAGTACACAAAAGACACTAATAAAGTTCATGAAGTTCAACAGAGAGGTAGCAGGATGGTTGAGGGCTGGAGCACTTGACCAGTGAGGAGAGACTGATGGACACATCCTTGTTCAGCCTGCTCAACAGATGGCTTTGGGAGGACCAAACAGCAGCCTGTCAGGGAAGGAAGATATAGAAACACATTTAGAGTAAGAGAACCACCATCTGTCTCCAGGGCAGCAATGCTTCTCTGCTGTATGGCAGCCATTCTGATCTCTGCTCCGTGGCTGAGGTACAATATCTAGGACCAAAAATCATACAAGAGCATCTTGGCAAAACAGCTCAACTAGGTCACACTCTGTGGGCTTATTTCCTGTGAAATCAAGCCTATAAAAGATTCATGGTAAAGACTCCCAAACAAAAAACCATCAGCAATTAAGGTATTGGTCCCACAGGGAGCCACACTCATTCTTGGTATTCCAAGTACCCACTCCTGACACTGTGCCATACATCTGTGGGTTCACAGCCAAACATGCACAGAACTCCACTCTCAGACAAGGCTTTAAATTTTATCACCAGAATTTTCCTTTTCTTCTAAGGTGATTTGGTGTTCCTGTCCCTTTCAGGGTCCAAGTTCAAAGCAGGACAAGGACTTCTTGCCCCATATGCCTACCTGAAAAGCAGACAGCAGTTGTTTTCATCTCTGCTGAGCCCCTAGCAGGATATGTGGCAGAGCTTGAATCAGCTGTACCTACAAGCAGTAACAGGTCAGAGAGCCGCTCCCTGATTACTGTAGTGAGACTGTAGCCCTGCTTCAGCACAGCACCAGACATAAAAGTCCCAAGACTTTCCTCATCTGTTCAACTGTTTGGGCTGACTGCAACTTGCTTTTACACAAAAATCTACCTCCCTCCTATCATGACACTCCCATAACAAACTTAACATTTTCACAACCAAGGAACACAAGGGACAAACAAAGCAACTGCAGTGGCTCAGTGAAAGCATCACTGCAGCTTTTCTACTGAAACGGTACTGTGGTGTAGAGCCTCAGAAGACAGATGTTCTTGGAGATTTCCAAGTGTGGCTAAACTTCTTCTTTCCCCTGGAAACAAGGTCCCACTTCAGCATACCCAGAGAGAGCTTATCCTGAGCACTGACTGCCCTCCCTGCTGGAGAAGGCAGTAGCTTATCCCTCAAAGCACAGCCACAAGAGCTTCCACCAGGCTCATGTCCCTCCTGACCTCCAGCAATCACATAGCCAGCTAAAGACCCTCAAGGCTCCCCACTTAGCCCTTCCCTTGCTTTTCACTGCACACACAGCACATGTGCAACAGCCAAGCACAGAAATTTAGTCAGAAAGAGGAGATATGGACACTTAGTGCAGCACTCCTATTCCTGGCTACTGTGTATCTTTAATACTTAAGGTGGGGCTTTGTCACCTAGATTGTTTATTTTGTTTGCTGGCCTGCTGTTACTATGTGCACTACTTTGTCACCATGGTATAAATCATTCTGAACAAATGACAGGAAGCTGTCAGGGAAGGTTTAGGCTGGAATTTAGAACAAGTTCTTCACCCAGAGGGTGGCTGGGCATTGGAACAGGACTCCCCAGGGAAGTGGTCACAGCACCAGCCTGACAGAGCTCACAAACATTTGGACACTGCTCTCAGGCACCTGGTGTGGTGTTTGGGATGTTCTCTGCAGGGCCAGGAGTTGGACTTGGTGATTCCTTGGGTCCCTTCCAACTCAAAATATTCTGTGATTCTGTGATTCTGTGATTCTATTCTATGATTTTGCAATAGCACACTACAGGTTTAAGCAAAGGCATACAGAAATAAAGACCTCCTAAGTACCTGACCTGTTTCTGTCTTAAGTTCTTCCTATGTACCTAATATTTCAGTAAGCTTCCTATGAGGAACCACGGGACTCCAAAACACACCCTCATGCTATAATGACCTCTCAGAATTAAATCCTAGCAGTCAGACATTTGAGAATGTGGGAGGGGTCTTCAGTTAGTGTCCATCCCACAGATGGCTCCACTGAGCTTTATAGAAATCTTTTAAGTCCCCCAGAAACTACTTAAAAAGCTGTTAGGACTACCAAGACAAGATGCAAGTTCAACACATTGATGAAAATACCTTTAGAAAACATGGATGTTTTGGCAGATCAGTGTTGTTGGGACTTCATATTTTTAACTGAATTTTTTCTTCATTTGATTTGTTTTTCCCTTTTCAACATTTTAATTCTCTCCTCTCCTTTTTGAGTCTTTCTAATTATTTCTTTCCCCATTCTCTTATTCACCACTATTTCATAGCCTTCTCTTTCCTAACAGCTGCATGCCAGTGAAAAGTGACACCATATGAGAATCCTGGACGACAGCAACATTGTTGATCCTTCTCTTGCTAATTCATTGAACTACACAGAAAGAAAAATCCACACTGCTGTTCCTGTCTAATTTAACTTTGAAGAAATGCTAGACCTTAGCAATCTCACATTCATTTTTTTGTGCTTATTACTATGTTTTTTTCTTCACATTTATACAGTTCAGATAAAGGGTTTGTTCTTGCTTTTTATCAATAAGGCAAATAAGAAATAAGATCAGACATTTGGTTCCATTTGTATATACGACTGAAGCATATTCCCAAACACATTCCTTCATTCTACCCCAGATATTTGGCAAGGAAGGAAAGAAGGAAGGAAAGAAGGAAGGAAGGAAGGAAGGAAGGAAGGAAGGAAGGAAGGAAGGGAGGAAGGAAGGAAGGAAGGAAGGACCCCCATCACGTAAACTGACTGGGACCTCCCATTGCCTGTCTCCCTGTACCGCTGGGTGGGAGAAGGTAGAGAACTGGGAATGAAGTAACACCTGGGAAGGAGAGAGGGGTGGAAGGAAAGTGTTTTTAAGATTTGTTTTCTTCTTGTTATCCTGCTCTGATTTTCATTGGTGATAAATTCAATTAATTTCTCCAAGTTATGTCTCTTTTGCCCACAATGGTAATCAGTGAGTGATCTCTTCCACCCTTATCTAAAATCACATGGCTTTCATTATGTTTCCTCTCTCCTGTCCAGTTGAGGGGGGAGCAATAAAGTGGCTTTGGTGGGCATCTGGCATCCAGCCAAGGTCAAGTCACCACAATGTGCTGTCACTAGTCTCTGGAATGCTGTAAGAAATGCAGAAGAATCACACATCATTTTGTTGTTGAGAATTATGTTATAAATTTAAAGAACATATAAAACTACACAAACCTGTTCTTCCTTATTTCCACTGCTTGTAGGAAATATTAAGATATTTAAGATATTTGCAGTTTTTCCAGATGAAAAAAATATAAGATCTCAGTCTCAAATATTTCCCAAGTTAGAAAATAAGAGCAATATCACAGATATCACCATCTGGATCAGAATAAGATAAATAAGGAAAAAGTCATGTTTCCAGGGACAATCATTAACTGCTATCTCTACTATGTCAATGTACATTCTGCTCCCTTTATTTTAATTTTTGTTGTCTTTTACATGAACTGGTCCAAAGCTTTAGAGAATAAGTCAGCAAACTTTTCACTTCTCTTTTTTATTCTACATAAATAAACTTGAACTTTAGCAACAGCAACTTTCACCTTATTTAGCCTTCAGATAACTCCTTTTCAGTTTCTCCCAGTCACTCCAAGATGACCTTTGCAGTCAGTCAGGAAATGTCCAAAGATTATGAGCAGTCCGTTGCTTTGATGCCTTATAAAGCTGATGCCAGTGGTAGAGAACATTATTTTTCATTTTATTTTTAATCAATTTTCAGGGAAAAAAATAACATTGTTAAAAGGCAGATTACATGCACTCTTGCCTTCTTTACAGGCTTGACTTCCAGTGACTACAACAGGATGCTTCATGAGCATAGGACTGAATCCTTACCTATAATTCACACTATGGACAACTTCTTTCCAACAACTTTGTACAGGAAACTCCTAAGGGATAGATAAAGACAAACTAGAAATGAAGCAGTAGAAGTCTGCCCTTACACATAAGACCTGTGTGGTAAAAGAGCAACTAACCCATTTTGAACCCTGTCATTTCTCCCAGGTCTCACAGATTCATATTTATTGCCTTTTGATCTTTGCCTTATGCTGCAACAGCAATGCTGATGTGCAGAGTTAGCCCAATGCCAGTTTCTCTCCAGGTAATAACTTTGCTGTTTAAAATCTCCTTCACCACAGATCTTGCACCCTGCACATGGGAACAGATTGTGTGTGTTGTCCATGAGCAGAGCTGCCCCTGGCATCACAGGGACCATCACACATAGTTCACATGCAGGATCATTTTGCTAATCCCAAGGTAAACATGAAGAAGTCTACACCTATAAGATTTTTCCTACTGATGGACAAAATCTAAAAATCTTGCTGCTGCTAATGATTTATTTGATCTTTTCAATACTTTTTCATATCAGGATATGGATGTAAAAACTGGGTTATTTTAACAGCTCTGCCAGTAATCAAGCTTTATCTTCTGATGTGAGAAAGTCTTATTTCTCACAGATGTGGCTGGTTACTTTGCTTAATGCACCCCTTTAAATATAGAAGTTGTAAAAATTCTGGAAATTGCTGGAGAAAAATGATCAGCAGAAATGCTTTAAACTTACCATTGCTACCTTGGTTCTGACAGTTTTACTCTTAAACAAAACCAGCAGAGTTGTTAATGAAAACATCAGTCTTGATAGTGGAATAAATAGCTCTTAGTATATATAAAGCATATGGCACACATTCAGCTTTTTCTAGAAGTATGTCAATGTGACCATTAACATTATGGAAAGCCTGACCTTTCTCTGCTTGCACTTCTAGTTCAGACTATAAGGATTTGCTAAATCTTTCACCTGCATTTGCAGCATTCTGCAGTAGGAGTTTTTTTCTCCTACTGTTCCATGGGTTTTCTGTTTATCAGGTTCTGGGGTTTTGCCCTTCTTTCTCACCAATACTTTCTCACTTTCTTTCTCACTGCCCTTCCTACCTAGGCTACTCTGTTACTGTTTTTTGTAGTGAATAAATAACTCCTGTGAGTCTGGAACTGACCCACTTGAAAGAAGGCTCTTAGCTCTTATCTTTTACACTTGCATGCCCCTCCTGACACCGACTCTCCACTCTGTCCTCATGAGTAAAGCAGTATGGAAAGTGCTGATAAGAGGATTAGCTGAAGAAAAAATGCCAGAGATCAGTTTGCAAGCATAGAGCATTCATGCATACCACCACAAAGACTGGGTCCCTGAAGGGGGATGTATCTCTCATAGATATTGCTATCTCAAAGTGAGCCAATTAGCCCAAGTTTGTCATCTAGTCTTCCTTCTTGTCAATGGGGAGAGAAACAAATGTCATCAGAAAGACACAAATCTGTCCACCTATTTTAGGCCTGCCTTATTAGGAGGGTATTTCATCCACAGTGGGTGCCTGGTGGTAAGATAGCTGAAATTAGCCACTACAGGGTTAAAAAAAGGACAAGTGGAGACTTCCACATTTCCAAGAGGGAAAAGATTAAGCATCCCAGGAGGACAGGTTGTGTTAACGACTGTTGTTGGACTTAGTGTCAGTGATTGCCTCCTTAGATCTAAACCTTCAGAGCTGGACAGCAGAGGAAATAAACAACACATACTTCATTGGAACTGCATGGGGTGGGTGTACACACCATAAAAGAAACTGAACAAACAAATGATCCATGGGAGCCAGGAAAGCCATCTGCAGAGGAAGCACACAAGAGCAGGCAAAGCAGCAAGCGGCGAGCGCTCCCAAAGAGCTGCGCGTGTCTCGCACAGCAGCACATGTGACACAAACCACATGAAAGGGGCCCGGCGCTCTCTGCCACAGAAACTGCCAAAACAAGCAGACACAGGGCAAGCAGGAGCAACAGTTATGATCAGAGTCACACACTGCAGATACGCTGGTGGAAGGGGAATGTCTGAACTGCAACAGACAGAAAATCGTACTGCAGCTTTGTACTCCAAAAGCAATTTTTGCTACCCAAGGCTAGGGTCATTTTTGTCTTCTTCTACATGATAATGTCTGGACTACATTGTAATAGCTTTGTGTTTGGTTCACAGCTGGGAGTTCCAAGCAGAGCCTAACAAATCCAGGGTGATAATAACACACTTTCTTGAAATAGGAACCTTGCAAATCCAATCTAGAAGTGATGTTAAAAGCATTGTTTTCATGCTAGCTCGGCATTTCCAATAATTCCGTTTGAAAAAGCAATATAATTTAAAAAAAAAAGAAAAAAGAAAAGAAAAAAAAAGATTGCTTGTGTTCTGGAAAGCCTAGGAAGTGAGCAGCAAGATTTTTTTTTTGAGAGGGTTAATGCAGTGGGGAAGGAGAGCTGGAAGGAGGGTCAATTCTTATGTTAGATTCTTTTTCATCTGATCCTGCTTATCCATCAGAAAGTACTGCCACTGCTGTTGCTGGAGTCATCATAAAAATAGAACATGGTGTCAAGATGAGCTTTTAATCCCTAAGACCCTAACAAAACTTCTAAAATAAACTCAAAATACCACAACTGGTTGGTATTTAGAAGATGCAGTACCTTTCTTTCTAACTTCTTTAAGCACTTTAGGATTTGATACCAAAATCCAATGTGACTTGACACTAAAATGATCTTACAGAGTACTACAATTCAATTCCAGCAGCAATAAATCTGGAACATCAGACATAATTATAATACACAAAGACTAGAGAAGAAATCTTACTTGCAACATCCTCTACTGCTAATTTTGCACACAAGTGATTCCTGTACATTTCCTTTCTTCATTCTACATGCTTTAGTGAAAGAACAGAATTAGTTCACAGAAATACTCCTGGAAAGTCTCTGTCAAGATCCCACACAATGAGCTGAGCATGTCCTTATGGAAAGTCCCTTGTAATTAATTATACTCAAATTTTATTAAGAGGAAAATTCAGTGTATAATAATTCCACATCTGAATTTGTCCTTTTTTTGTGACATGATACAGAATGGCAAATTACACCTGTATAAGTAAAAAAAGAGAATCATTAAGACAACTGAAAACTTGCTTTTGAGCTTATTTTAATAAGATCTGTTAGAAACATCTTTAAAAGGGCTTAATTCTTCATCTTCGTCAGGCCTAATTTGTGAAATTTCATTTCACAAATTTTTCGGTTTTCTCATAAATTGAGCCTTAAAAGAAATATAATACCAGTCTATTCAGGAATAGTTCCCTGTTTTCTGCTATCTGTTCTTCCAGTGCACCTGATACTTAGAGAAGAATGCCTTCAAGCACAGTTTAAGGGTTGTACTCAGGCTGTAAAGCAAGCATTTAAATGCTGACAAGCAGCATTTAAAACTGAATCCAGAGCTTAAATGTAGCAGAGCATAGGGCTTAGAACCCTCCAGAAAGTTTCTCTCTTCTTGAAATTAAAGAAATAAGACATTACATTTCCTTCTGCTGGCTGCCAAACTGAGCAAATGCTATGATGCCTGTTTCTACCCCTTATGCAGACAGCTCATGCTAATTACAGGTTTCTGAATCTCCTGAGTAAAATTCTTATGTTTGTTCTCATGTCAAGCATGACACGTTATAGTGACAGCAGAGTGCTCCCCTCAGTATCCCAGCTCTGTCTTCAGTGTGGAATTCTCACAGCAGCTCTGTCCCAGGCTTCACAAGAGGCTGCAAACAAAACAGCCCAGCCTCCCTCCAGTCAGCTGCTGTAATGATACTACAGGAAAATAAGTCCTTCCTCCCTTTCTTTGTAATATTTTTCATAGAGGTGTTCACTAAGCAGCACCAAAAATACAAGCATCAGAACAAACACATTAAAAGCTCAAAAGGATAAGAACAACCTCTGATGGGGTTACAAAGTAAAACTAGTCAGTGGGGATGGATGTCAGAGAAATAAAAAGAACATCTTTCATTGAATAATGCATTGAGTAGCCACTGTTCAGCTTACAATGCTTACAAGGTGCATCCGTTCTAAGAAATTACTGAATCTTTGCTGTGGCCTTACCCAGTAAACTTATTAAATGAGCATATATTAATTGCTCTTTCTGTTTACTCTGATGACACTCAGAAGTAGTCAAAAGTTACCCTAACCAATAAGCAACCATCCCTTCATCATGGTAACCACAGTAATGAGCACATATTTCAGTTCCTCTTAGAATAGACCATAAAGATAAAAAAATATGTAAGTGCACTTGGGTAAGTCACTGATCCTTTCACTGTTTATGTGTATGCATCTTTTGAGGAAAGATAATTTTTTTGAAAGAGCATGAGTAGCTCCATGTATGAACAACTGTCAGTAAATGTTTTCCTCTAGTCTCTACTCTGGAAGTTAATAGATTTTAGTAAGAAGAAATATCTGCTCTTTATTAGCACAAAACCACTCTAAAAAACCCCAAAGCTCAACACATACACACAGACAGAAAAAAACAATTCAAAATATCAAATCAGCATGGTTCTTGGGTTCTCAAAATGCATGCATGTCTATGCTTGATGGGATATGTATCATTAACACCTGAGTGAAGCAGCAAAACAGAAAAGGCCTGGTATGCTATAGATTGTCTGCACAAGAGAAAATTGTATACCATAGATTGTGGCTCAGTTTATGTAATTTAACAATCTAACCTCAATCCAGTTGTTTCACTAATGAAGGACTATCATTAATTTCGTGTAGGATTTTCATTTTCAGATTTTTCTCATGCAACACCACTTGTCACAGAACCAAGCAGAACAAAATGGCCCTAAAATGGCCTAAAGTGTCATTCTAAAGGGAGTTACTTAATCATCTTGCAAGTTATAGGGATTAATGACTGAACAGGATAATAAGCAAGCAGCAAGAGCATGACAAAAGGGAAGTTTACACTGGTAAGAAACCTGACAGAGTCATTCAAGTTCCTGCTTCATCAGATGCTCTCTAGCACCATTACCCCAAAGAGGAGTAAAATTCAGGCCATATAAACAGGATGCTCAACCAAGCTGCATAGAGCCACCACTGATTTGTCTTTGTTACACTCCTTCCCATTTTCCATCCATGGTAGCCAGATGTTGGACCCATATTTTCAACAGACTTTGCAAGTTCACTAAATATTGTCACAACCCATGCAGAAAATATTTCCTAGGCCAGTGATATTTTTTGGTGAAGGCACTTCAATTCTTAAGATGCAGCACAGATCACTTAAGATCCTACAGTGTAGGAATTTCCACAATTCCTCTTGTTTTCATTTCCTATTCCACAGATGATGACAAAATTGAGTTTTCAGCTGTAATACCAGGTTTCTATACATGCACTAAAATACTAATATAGATAACTACAAGCGTGTTTATGTTTATTTTTTCTCAAGAGAAATCCTTTCTTGCTTGCACCTAGGATGCAAAAATAAATTATTCTGTCACCTCGTTTGCTTGTTCATCCCTTTACAATGGCATGCATAAATGCCATCTGTACTCATGGGCAAAATAACAAGGTATATCTTCCTAGGTCTGTTTGTCACCCCAGTCAGTTCCTTCAGGTCTTCCCTAGAAACTTAGAGCCAGTGTGTCTTAGCCCAGAATTAGTCCATATTCTGTGTGCCTCAGCTTTGAGCTCCTCGGACAGCATCAGAGCTCATCCTGCATCCTGCTCTCCCTCTGTGTTCAAATCCTCACAAAGCTCAGTGCCCTTACAGTGCTCAGGGAACAGCCAGATCCCATCCCAGCCTGTGGAGAAACACCTTGCAGAGCTACTGGATCTGCAATAGGTGCACTTGGCTATAGGGGACACTTCCAGAGACACCTTTGAGAGCAGTATAGGGAAGGTTAGATGAACTTCAGATGAATTTTAGAAACCACAAGAGCTGCATCTCTTCACATGTGGATGAGAGATTAATTACGATTTCTGCCCTGAATTCAGATTCTTCTTCTTAATATTGTAGCTGACCTAAAGGAATGTCTCTTTGCTCAATGTTATAGTAAGAAATTAGTCATGAGTTCTTAGAAAAGATCTACTATGTTTGCAGCAATATGCTGCACGCTGCTTTAAAAGATTAAAAATACACAGAATTCGAGCAAAACTTTGAAAGCAAAATGTCTGCACAACACTAAGATTCTAAAGCAGAACAATGACCATTTTCATCATCAGAAGTCCCTTCTCACAAAACAAAAAAGGAATCTCTTTTTAGCTTTTGCCACTGGCAATGAAAAAACAGCATTTTTCAAATAAATATGAACAAAATGGCCACACTGTGGTTTTACCCAAAATCTGAGGCAGATTTGAGTCTACATTTTTGAAAGACTTCCAGCTACATGTGAATTGATACTCCTAAAATGTCGTTTGTGATAAAAATGCTACCACAGTTTTCAAAGAAGTGCAGTGTAAATTGATAAATCATATTTTTGCAATTATTTCTTTTTGCATATAGGTACTACAATCTTATAGAGAACTAGTGGACTTCAGACACTCTACAAATGCTTGAAGACAGCCAATATATTAGGCATCTTCACAACTATAAAAACTTCTACACCATCTATTATAAAACAGCTAAAGATTTCCAGGGAATCAGCCACAAGGCCCTGTCCCTATGATGTCAGGTCAAAACCTCTGAATTAGATAGACTGAAATCTCAATTGGGAAGATTAAACGAACTTTAACAAATATCTTACATTTTTCAGGCAATATTACACTTACATTCAGATTCCATGGAGGAGGCTAAAACATATCTATAGAGCTATTTAGCCTTTGTTGACCTAAGAAACTGGATAGGAAAAGAGGAAAAGGGAGACAGAATCTGAGAGAGACAGAGGTAAAAATAAAAAGCAGGAATAGAAAAGAGGAAGGGAAGAGAGAGAGAGAAACACTGAAAGAGACAACATGAATTATGCAAGAGAGCAAAGCACTTCAGAAAGGGAAAGACTGAGATGTTATTTACAACAAGAAATTTTAATAGATAAGAAAAAAATAAATGAGTCAGAGTGATGCAACATGATGGAATTTAATCCAGCTGTTTGTGTCCTATGGCAACCCCAGATAAGCAATATCAGAAAAATGAATTAGGAAATCCAGATGTCGATAAGTATTATCCTCATCAATAAAAAACAGATACCAAGTGTACTTTTGACATTAAATATTATTTTACTGTGCTCATTTCCTTTGGCTATTCTCTTCCAAGAGTGGACAAGAAAATCCTGATCTCTTTTTTAATTTACTTCAGATGCTACTCTTACTTTGTTATATACTTATGCTACTGTGTTAATCCTCTCCTGTAGATTAAGTAACATATGTATTTATATCCTTATTCTTATAAAAAAGCCTCAAATCTAGTAGCTTGGAAACTCTACACAGGAGTAATTTTCAACAAATATTATCTTTTTGTGAAGTGGCAATAGCATAGTAATTGTATAGCACCAATCTGGAATCCAAACACTTTAATAGACATTATGGTGATATTTTATTCTCTTTGGAGTCCTCAAAACATAAGTCTGGAAAAGATAATTTTCCTCAAAATTATGTGAGAAATTTAGGAAATATTTTCTACTGTAGAAGCCAAAAAGTACAAAATAATTAAGAAAAAAATGGTTCCCACCTAATCAAAATCAGAATTTGTTCTTTTATAAAATTTCATTTAATAATCTTTTTAATATAAAAATAAAAACTTGCTCTGAATAAATTCAGGACTAATACTTATTTTTTTTATTACAGAAAGGACTAAAATTCCTTTCTTTATCAGCTGCTGAAAAACTATATGCAATTTACATGTATGTCAGAAATTACATTGGATATTTTCTCCTCTGCAATATTATTCAAGTACTTTTTATCTATTGTTTTCTATACAGTAAAATTGAAGGATAATTATAAATTATGTAAAGCTTTGGAAATGCATATGCCAAACAAAAGCAGATAAGCAGAGATTAAGACCGGGGAGCCTCCTAAACTCTGGGGTTTCCTAACAGGTATTCAATTTTATAACACTTACAGTGTCAACATATGGGCAAAAGGGAGTTACACATAAAAATCAGCTAACCTGTGGATGAGTCTTACAGACATGAAAACCGATCATTCTTCCCTCACTTTTCTATCATGGAAATCTTTATCGTAATCCTCATTTTAAAGGAAAAATGGGCATGAAGAGGCATTTTGTTTCAGTATCCAATGTAAAAATTCAGCCTAGAGAGAAACAGCTCCCTGTACCATCCATGCCACTAAAGGGAAAAGTAGTTTTTTCTGAATTCTAGCACCTAGAGGAGACATAGGTGTGTCTGTCTAGTAGGTGTGGCAAAATATTACTGCAGAAAGCCAAAATAATTTCACTGGAGGCTACCACAGCTAGCATGTTGTATAAGTTAAAATGAAGCAAAGTACCTCACTGCTCAGAGTGACAAAGTGTTGCTATTTTTATTTAGAGGTAGGTGAAATAATAAATTGTAGACCGAGAAATTACATCTGCATCAGAAACACTTGTGTAAATAGTAAAACAAAACAGAAATAATTGTAAGCTTGTTTTTGCTTTCCTACTGGAAATTCTCTAAAGGGAAATTGTTACCTCTGAAATAAGTATGTCAGATTGAGAAATACTCAATGACAGCAAGCAGAGCATTACTGTCTTTCCTCAGACGTTGGCATGTAATTCCTTCTGCCTTGAAATTCTGCCTACCTACCACATAGCTAAGATATAACATTTGAGACATGTACAGAGACGTACTACTGAGGAGGCAGTCTGGATCCAGCTACAGAACATGCCACATGCTACTATTTACCAAGTCCTAGTCTTTGCAGGAAAAACATTAAGAAATTATTTGAGGGGGAAGTGCACAAAACTCCCATAATCTTATCTTCCTCTTGAGTTGTCCATAGTAAAGTGCTGAGTGATAAACAGAAAGTTCAGTATGGTACCTGAAATGCAAGAGCTCTTTAGATAACTTACAACATACTGATCCAGCACTTCGGCTTCTGGATAAAACCAGGTTGAACTACAGGACATTCTAAAGAATAGCCCACATCTGCTGTTGTTATGACCTCTGAAGAGGTCAGTTAGAGCATGCTGAATATACTAATAGAGGAAAATTTGGTTAGATCCAGTCTGAGACTGCCATATCAGTATTTTCTTCATACACACAAAACTGGTGTACAAAAACAATCTCCTTGGTGAAGGCCAAGCTACTTGCCTCCTATCAACTTGATAGGAGGAAAAGCAAAATATTTTCTAGCGGGGAAAAATGGTAACAAAACAATGTGTCACTGTAATTTCCTACCTTTCCCAGCTGGATATTTTGTATCTGGAAACATTTCCTTGACACTGGCGAGCTCTCTAACTGCACTTAGAATAACCTATTCCTTTTAAATCAAGACATATTCACTCTCAGTATTAATATTGGCCATCTGGATATAACAAGCTATGTATGTGTGATATCTCCTGTGGTGCCTGAAAAGGGTTTTAAACAATTCACAATTGCCCTTAGTTTTAACTGAGAAATTTTACTTTCTATCTCAAATTCCTGTCTTTGCCAGCAGGAAACTTTACCTGCCTAAACAGAGCAGAGACTATTCAATTCCTATATGCCAGAGGCAACAGAATGTGTGGCCAGAATTCTGTACACAGAAATCCAAATGCAAAATTATCAGCGCATGTTTATCCACTGCCTTTCAAATCCTATCCTAAAAAATAGACACAATCAATATGAGGGAAAAAATGGCCTCCTTAGCTCAAACATAGTGTACAATATGAAATCAGAAACCTATAAAAGGACTATAACACACACCATTGCACTCCTTTGCTGAATTGAGAGGGTTATAGAATATTTGGCAGCAAAGGAAGTATCAATTAGAGCCAGGTCACTGTAGCATGAGTGAAGTTGGCTCTGGCCAAAAAAGGAACTGTTCCAATCTCTCTTCTTTTTAATTGCTTCTGACATGTCATGAAGGAAATAGAACAGCAGAGAAAAACATTCTGGAATAAAAAATTTAAAAGAGAAAAAGTTGAATCTGTTTACATTTCAAATTCTGTGGGGAGAGAGCAAGGGATGAATTTTCCCCTGTTACTTACTACCAAGAAACACAAAAAAGTTGAGAAAATCAGTCTCCTCAGCAGCCATCTTTTCTTGTTCCTTCTATTCCAAAGCTGCACAAAAGCCCAGCACAAAGGCCAGAGCTCTACATCAATGCCCTGTTTATTGAGACAACATTGTGGACGGCCCCTTAAGCTTTGACTTATGACAGTGTCCACCAAAGGGACACGGGTGAAAACACTACATGTTTAACAGAAAATCCTCCAAACTTCCAAAGCAAAACACCCGAGTATTGCAGGTAGGTAAGAAATTAGAATATCTAAAGCTGTTTGTTAGTCTTCGATTACACGGCTTTTAATCATTCCACTTGCAATGGCTGCATGGCTCTGAGGAATTTTTGGTGGTCAGATAAAATTCCTGTCGCACAGATAGGTGTGTATTTCATACTATGGCACTGTTTTCTTACCTGTCATGACTTTTTAAATAGAATATACAGCGTTACAGACTTTGTTTCACAAACATTTAACTACCACTCTTGACTAACATGGGTCAACTTAACACCTTCCACAAGATTGTTATTATTATTGAGTTATTGTGTCTCTTCACACCACAATAGGAAGAAATACAGGGAGGGATTCAGATCATCTAAAATCTAGGTGTCTGTCTCATGTTACCTCCATCACCACTGGAAAGTGACAGAACCACACAGAAAGTGTATTCCTCCAACTGTTTTAGGCACCATAATTTCAGAGATGAAACACCTGTTGGAAGTGGCCATTTGTCTCTACTTAATAGAAGAGATGTTCAGGCATCTAGATTAGATTCTAAATAACTCTCAGAAATAAATTCCCTGATATGAAGTCTGATTTTTCATATTACTGTATTGAGAATCTGTAATGAGACTGCATCTTTGTCCTAGTATCGCTATTTTTTTAGAAATTCCAGAGATACAGAAAGGGACTTCATAGTTTAGTAGCATCCACTAGGGAAAATGATGTTTGTGTCTCTGCTCTTCCTCAAAAGGGACTTTTTCATGATCCACAAATGCCTATACATCCAACATGTCCTTAACCTTTAGGAGGCTCCAAATAATTGCCATTCTCTAGGCATGGAGATTTCTGCACAGAATACCATTATTATTCAGACTTCTTCTTCTTCTGTTGTTTTCTGCCTTACACTACAGCGGGAACTCTTATGCCTCTAAAAACTCCAAGAGAAAGAAAAAGGAGAGCAAATGTCACATATTTGCTATATCAACTCATAAAACCACAACAGAGACAAGAAATGGGCTTAAGCCAGAGAGACTGGAACCACATCCCAATCTGCACCCTCCCACAGAATGAACAGACTGAGATCCTCTGTTCTGGTCTGGATTAAATTCTGCTGTAGATGGAAATCGTTTCGACTGTTGAAAAAAAGACTTGCCAGAAAAACACAACAATGCAGTGAGTTCGAACTCACGGCCTTAATGTCTCTCCAAGTTCCTAATGTGTCTAGAACATGCAAAGCTGACTGTATGCCTTGCAAGTAAATCTCTGGGGCAGAAGGCAGGAACAGGCAGACACCCCTGCAGAGCTCCTTAGCTATCCATTGAGTTGACAAATAAACTCATTGACACCACCCAGCATACTCCTGCCCTGAGCTTTTCCTTCTTGACCTTGTGCTACATCTGGTTCACAAACTAGAATCTGACTCCTGATGTTGTGATGGTGCTGATGTTACTGAAGGATCTGAAAGCTCCTTCTTGGGTAAAATCCAATACTTCAAAAGACACCTGAGTTAAAAGTTTTCTTTTTCTCCAGATGCTTTTCCTTTTGGCAGCAACTGCTTGCCTTAGGACAATAAAAAGAACTGGGAGACAATTTCTTAGGGAGCCCACAATGTGTCCCCTGAATATTCTCACACCATCTGATAAAATCACACCTCTGACAGGCAGGTACATTCCCAAGGCATCGAGGAATTAGTAATGCTAAGGTCTGTGATATAGCAAACATCAAAACTCCTGGATTCCAAGTCTTTGGCTTAAAACAGGCAAAATAAATCAATGAGAACAAATGCAGTGGAATTTTCCTTCATCTAGTATTTAATCACATGCTAAAACCAATGTTGTTTCTACTATTGTCTAGGTTGTCACTCTTTTATTTTCTGAATCATTTGTATGGTTTTTTCACAGTTTTTAGATTGTGAGTGGAAGTATTTAATTAAGATAAAGCTAGATCACTAGGTCTCATTAGACCCCTTAAAACATCTAGCATGATTATGAGGAATATTCACAGGAGATGAAGATAAAACTAAGAGGCTCTAGGATAACTTAATATTAAATTTTACACTACTTAGATGCTTAAAACTTTGAGAATCACAGTGTGCTGCTTTAGACCCACAATTACTACTCCGAGGAACACAAAAGGTAGCTCCTGCCTTAAATAAGTTACCAATTCACAAGAGACTGAATAGTCACATCACACATCACACATCCTCTATATTAAGCCTAAAAGTTAAATCCATGTGAAAATTGTAGTATTGGCAGTGTATGTTTTACTCTCAACTGATTCAAGGGGTGTCTCAGTGAAAACTGCAGTAGCCTAGATCCATGCAAGGAAAAAAGTGTTCTGGCTTATTGACTTATATGAACATTTTCTGATCAAAATGATGAAAATGTTGACCCACCTTCTGCAATAGCCTGATTTAATGGAGGAAATGGTGACAAGTATAGAAAAATATATCTGCACTTATTTTTTCTATGCACTAATGAAAAAAATTGTAACATCCAAAATGGTTACTGCAGTTTAAGTGAATCTAAAGGTCCTCATCTCGGCTGGAGCCATGCAGCTTTCTGGTGCTAACATACTGTGGGAAAGGCATTGGGATACCTCCAGTCATCCTTCTGCTTTAGATATGGGATGTGTATGGGGAGGCCATAAAGAAACAAACAGAAGTTCTTTACAGAAAATGGGCACTGGCGCAAGCAGACATTGTTCATTGATAATTTTTTCAAAAATATGAGGCCTTATAAAATATGGGGTTGACTCAAGAGCAAGTAGGAATTTACTTGGCCAGAAAAGAGTTGGATTTTTCTGTAATTCCTGTCTTAACTTTAAATAAGTGTCTTGACATTGAATGTTCTCAAGGAAATCTGTAACATTACCTACTTTTTCATGATAGTATAGATATGCATACCTTGGAAGTGTGAGCTGACACTAGGCTGAGGTTGAACTGCAAATGTCAAAGTATTACATGGAAAGATTTACATGCTCTATTAGCATCTAATTTTTTATTAAAAATACATAGATGTTATTATTTTAAAAATATTCTTAAAAAAAAAAAAAAAAGACACAACTAACCCAAATCTTTTGCCATAAAAACAAGCAGCTACTATGGTAATTGGATTGCACCAAAATTTGGCTTTGGCTTGTTTTTTCTTATCTTCTGCCCTCCAACAAAAACAGCTTTGCAGTCTCTTAGTACTGTAAAGGCTGGAAGCAAAATTCAAGTCTGATGGGAAGATCATCAACGTGCTGGCTGCAGTTTTGCACTGCCACATCAGAAATCAAACCCAGTTTGCCCAGACAGAGCCTCAATAGTCAGTCTGCTGCTACATTTTGCTTCTCTAAGGACATTGAATCATCCTATTCTTTTGTGTACTCCTCCCACATGCAAGGTCCCATATGAGGCAGCTTATCCTTCCCAGCAAGAGAGGCAGTGCAGAGGTTCCCTCATGAGCATGTGTAATATTGCTGCTGAATTGGCCAAGGATGTAATGCAGAGCACAAAGCCAGCCTGGGAGCAAAGAGACAAAGAGCAGAGCCTTGGACTGCAGTTCCACCAGGCTCTGTGGTGCACCACGGGACAAGGTCAGCTGCTTCACACATTACTGACATGATCTGCAGTCAAAAGGCATAGTTTTCCTGCATTGCGTTTGTTCTGTCCATTAGATAGGAAATATTTTCCAGTATCCTTTATCATGCTGATTTTAGTGATTCTTCATTTGTTCAAAATTATTCTGGATCATTTTGGAAATTATATGTGAGCCCAATCAAAGCTGGGGGGTTTATTTTGATATTCTAAAAGTAATTTTGAGCGTATATCAACTAATTAAGACAAAATAACTTCTGATATTATCAACTTTTCTCCTAAGATGGCTCAGACTTTTCTGTAAAATATCTTTGAATTATCCAGGAATCAATTCATTAAGCTGGGGGAGGTAGACAGACAGATGCTATGGAAGATGGTAGCACTGTCTATCATTGCACAGTAAGGACATTTTCCATGATACATTCATATTAAATAATGCACTTTACTGAGCCTTAACACTTCATGCAGGGATTGGGCTCTTGAGTAGTCATGGTAAACTGTGGAAAAAAAAAACAAAAAGCCACCAGAATCATTACTCTCTTCTTCTTAAGTGGAGAATAACATCTTTAAGGACTTGCCAAATAATTGAGATCATGCTTTTGTTTAAAATTAGAAGAAACATTCTTTTAACTCCAAGGGAAAAACATGTGTTAGCAGTACAAAAAGCACTGTTTTAAAGCAATGTTGAAGGATAGGGCAGCACCCACTGGATTCCTACTCCATTTTACTTTCACACCTGTGGTCTCCAAAGTTATTAAGTGAATCATCATCTGGGAGGTCATTACTGATTTTCAGAGGGAAAAGCAAATTATTTTTAGAACATTTGCTTTAAACCACATTGCATTAAAAGGTGAAGTGATGCATGTTCAGTCTCAGGCATATGGACTTGAACTTTCATGTTTTAGAGGAGTAGGAATTTTAAAAGTAAAACCAGAAGTAAGTAAGGCTTTGTGTCATGCAGGCACAACGATTCATGTAGTGTGAATTCTAGCAGAAAATATTTTTATATGCCCCTTCATTTGTATTGGAAGGATATTTGGTTCTGCAACACTTAAGTCAATCAGTAGTTTCTTACAGATAACAAATTTGAAATTATTTCCTACTTTAGGTTTGTGGGAATCTGAGGTGGGAGGATTTTTGGCAGGTAGAAAGATTTTGAGGAGTTTAAGGAAAATTCCTTAGTCATCAGACTAGTTGAAAAATTCCTGTTTTTTAGAAAGTTCTGTTTTGTGGTGTTAATTTGGTTTTCCAAAGGCTTGTCCCTCTTCAAGGGAGTACTAGAATTCAGAGACACCTGTTGAGCTTTAGGGAATTCATTGCCTAATTTTTCATAGCTATATAATGAAGTATCCTAAAACAGAGAAAATTAATAATCTTAGCATTATGATGATGTTGAAAGATGACTTTGTGCCATGAAATTCAAATGCTGCTGTCATACAGAGAGAATGTATTCTGGAAATAGGTTTATTAGTAGTTTGAGGAGCAAGGATTCATGAATACATATTGAAGACTTATATTAATCCATTCTAAAGATTTGCATTAATGCATTCTAGGAGGCCTTTTGAATGACACAAAAAGAAAAACATTCTTTCCTCCAGGATATTAAAAATGTAAGGTAAATTTTATATATCAGAATGGAATAACATTAATTAATCTTTTATAATCTTTTATAAATTTCTTCTACATTTTATAATTGCAGAGATTTTGCAATGAGTTCATCATTTCCCTATATTCTTTTCTGCTACAATGAAGCATATGATCATTTCAGTTCTGGATATGAAAATCCTATTTCTTATATGTCAATGTAAATACATTTAACATTGACAAGCCAAGGAGCCAATTAACTTTAAAATAGCTTCCATCTAAAACCCTGTCAGGACACCATTTCTTCTGAGCCTCCCTCAGCTGAATGCATTTAGGCTTTTAAAGTTTCACTGAGAAGCTGCAGTAACAAACTATAGACTCCCTCAGTCCACTTAAAGTGACAATAGACAGAGAAAAAGAAATTAACATTTCAGGACTTGAACTTTTGCACTGGTGTCTGACTGATCATTAACAGCTTTAACATTTGTTTAAAAGTATGCAGACACATACCATAGATTGGGAAAACAGAAAAAAAATATCCTGAGTAATCTAACCTGAAAGTTACCACAAAACTGTGAGAGAAAGAAAGAAAAACATGATAAGCAGCATTTCAGAGCAATGTGCTTATTTATTTAAACCTTCAGCCTGTGTTTGGTGTAGACACTAGGTTACTGATGATTTGCAAAGGATTTGAAATGTAGATATCCGGCACTGCATAAATGAAAGGAAATAAAAAAATAAATTTTATCACATGTTATTTTCAATTGCAATATTTCTTCTCTCTATGCCATCTCAGGAACTAAATTATGAATGGACTATTGTGTCATGGTTTAGAAATGGTACTCCCTAGTTTTGTGCTCCCACTGAACCTCTCCAAACCATGCTGCTGGTCGCTCACTCCCCCTCCCCCTCTGCCCTGTGGCAGGATGGAGAGGAGGGTTAGAGGCACAAATGGTAAAGATCATAGGTTGAAATAAGAATAACTTACTGGAAACAATGGGATAAGAAACAAACAAAATATAATAAATATATAACAATAATAAATATCATAACAAAAATTTGTACAAGAGTGATAGAGTAATTCACATGCAAAATGCTCAGTGTGGAGCCCACCCTGACCACAGCCACACCACCCTGATCTCTCCCTCCAGCTTAGAGCCAGCATCACCCAACTGCTCCCTCTGCCACGCTTACTTGACGGGAAGAAACCCCTTCTCCACAGGAGACCCCCTGCTCCTGGCAATGATGTACCCAGAGGTGGTACATTATCACCTCTGGGTCCTGGCTATGCTCCTCCTGGCTACAGCAAAAATTAACACTGTCCTGGATGGAATCAGGAAAACCACACAGTGAAAACACTTTCTTCCAGTCCCACTTTCAAGGAATGTGCAGATTTGAATTCTTATGAGTTGATAAGCAAGGAGAAAGAGAAATGCATGAAGTGAGAAGCACTGGTTCCCTTTGGAGTCTGACTAAAGCACCTTGAAGATGCTCACTATTTTTTCTTTGGTTTTATTTGGAAATCAAGCTCGTGCTTTGATTTTGGTATCTGCACACACAATCAGTACAGGAGATGTGTTGTTCAGATGGGCCAGATTGCATTTCTGCCACCAGTAGACTTGGCTCAAAGGGACATTGTGCCCTAATCCTGCCACACACAAAATGTTATCTCATCCAGCTCTTCACAAATTATGAGGCAAATTTTCTTTTACTTTGCCAAGAAGTAAAATTAGCAGATTCACTGAAATAAAATATGTGATCTAGTTGCTAGTGTGAAATCACAAATGAACAAGAAATTAATCAAGCCAACTACATTCAAGGGAAATAAGTGCAAGAAGAGACAGGTCTGTCAAACCTTTTGCAAAAGTTTAATAACAATCTAAGGTTTGTTCATGTATGCCATATACTGTAGCAGTTGCTCGACAAAGGACACCACTGGAGCCATGCTATTTATTACTATACACTTGGTAACTTTTTCTTCTTCTCCTCCTTTCATAAACACATTAGCTGAGAATCATTGTTTTGCAGCTGCCAGATGCAATAAATTTCCAGCACATTCACATTCCTAGCTCTAGTTTGTTCTCAAAGAAAAGGCAAACACTGTAAAATTCAGTAAACAACAAGCCTGCAAACTGAAAACGCCCCAAAGTCCTGCCTGATAATGACCCTCATACAGGATTGAAATCAATTTAAGACATCAGCTCATAATTAGAGGTTTTGGCCAGGGAAGGAAGGGGTAAAGTGTGGTTTTCATTTCCTTGGGAAAAAAATGAAGACTTTTAAAAATTTGACTTTTGAATTTTTTAGCTTTCTCTGTGACAAGCACAACGGTACTGCTACTCAAGGGCATCATTTTCCCAGAGACAGAGAGGACCAGATATTAGTTATGTCATAAAGGAAGGGATTTGGTGCATCCATCAGAGAAGAGCACCACTGAACATTAGGAAAGGCTGAATTTTAATCTGGCATTTAGTGTTTAGGCTCATTTCTAGAACAAACAGTTCTGCTGTGCCTGCTGCAAAAAATGGAAGAGTGATTCACTACAATGTGCTGACCTAAAACAAAGCCTCTTATTCTGTTCAGAAGTGGAAGTTCAGGAGCCTGCAGTAGAGCTGGATGCTGATTAAAAGCTCATAATAATGTGTGGGAGATTTCAAATGGATTTGAATCCAGAGGAATTCCACTCTGTGTTTTAAATACTCCTCATCCTTCCTCCACACCTGCATATCAGCAAAGAGCCATGTTGAGCAAGTCCAGAGGAGTAGGCTGGGACTGGAAGGACTCAGCAAAAGCTCTCTGAGAGTCCAATCCTCTTCCCCATCTTGTAAACAGTTTTCCTTTCTTCCTCAGTGTTGATTTTCCTCTTTGTTATCCAGACCTTTCTTTGCAAATGTCATTTGGATTTAAAACATTCTGGAATTGTAATTCTTCCACATTCTTGCCTTGAAGACAATTATAGACAAAGATATGTTAATAAGATTCATACTCAAATAGACTAAATGGGGAAATCATGGGAGAAAATGTGACAGTGATGCAAAACCCACTGTGTGAAAATCTACTGGGTTAGATGACTTTTAGAATTTCCTATGAATACCCTGAAACTATTCTTAAAACTAATGCTTTCAACCAACAGCTGCTCACAACTGGAGAGTTTATAGATCTATTATAAACCTGCCAAGAGTACTGTGGTCAAAGGCAAATAGCCTCTCTGAAAAAAAAAATCACATTGGGAAAAAAATGAAATAAGTTTGGTTTGTTTGACATTTGGACAGAAAAAAGTAAAAGAAAATTCAGTGCATAACTAACAATTGCCATCTGCCATGCTAGAAATTGGTATTTTCACTTCCCAAGATAAAAAGCTGTTATGAGGTTCTTACTCAGGACTGCAAGCGAGTATTTTGAGGGGAAGTTGGTTCTGAGTTTACACATTAGAAGCTAACTTTAAATTAGCTGACAAATCACAACACTCAGAGTAAGCACTCAAAGACAGAAAGGAGGAAAGATGCAAGATCCTGAGTGAGCAGTAGGCCTTCTGCACATTTCCCAGCAAAGAAAAAGAAAGATAAAAGGAAAAAACATTCACATTACAAGTACAGGAAATGATTCAGCCTAAAAATTTAAACAGCAACCCAGAAAGGAAACGGGATAAATGTGCCAAATAAACATATATATTTCTGCAGTTGCTGATGAAACTTAAAATAAACCTCTCTCCATATTGAGGTCCCCACATTAAAAACTATCCATTATATAAATTCCCAGTGAGGTCCACCAGGCCCAGGAGCTGGGATCTGGCAGATCAGGAGGGGATTTGTCTAAGAGTTTTACATTGATCTCAGTTGTGCTGAAGACCATATCTCCCATCATCCAGGCTGAACGATTGGACAGTGCAGTGCATATTGGAGAGCGATTTTCTTCTGCTTTTCAAAACCACTTGGAGTAGACATTGGGATTACTCCCAGTATCTAGCACAGGACAGATGGATGCAGTAGTTTCTTCAGGGAGGCCGTTCTGATTTCTTTCAGAAATTGGACTCTGTGGGGTTTTTTGGCAGCAGCTTTCAATCTGTTGCCAGCTCAAATAACCTGCCAGAAGCCTTTGACCATTGCCATTCCCTATGCCAGGCTAATAGTCCTGAGTTTCTCTCCCTACTGCTCATTCCAGACCATTGTGCTGTGACATTGTTATGGGACTCAGATCAGGCTCATTGATTCTTGCAAGGTAAACAGGCCCATAGACAATATGTTAAAGAGCTCAACTAATCCAGAAATAATCCCACTATTAAAGCTGTTTCTTCACAATGAAAATTAAAGGAGAAGGAGTGGGTAAAGGTCAGGAGAAAAAATGAACATCTAATGAATGTAATCCTGCCAGACGGATGTGACATGCTGTGTTGATTCTTCTGGAGGGAGGCAATTGTGCATGTGTATGTTTGAGAACACACACATCCGGAAGAATTCTGGAATACAGAAACTTTACTGCTCCAGAAATGCCACCATAAATTATATATACACTGAAAACAGAAAAAAAAAAAAAGCCACAGGACTGAATCTCACCTTTTTCTAGAAATCTCAGCCATGATATCTTTGGCATCTCACCAAGAAAACATTTACCTTTCATGGCATTTTGTTATTCTAATTATCTAAACTTAATTTTTACCAGAGTAAGATCCTGCACCAGTCTTCCCTGGCTGTCTAAATACCTAGTTGATGTTGTTTTACTTTTGAGTCAATCATCAGAATATATCATTTTATTTAACAGGAATGAAAGCCAAGTTTCGTTGCTGTTCAGAGTCAAAAGTCAAATGTAATTGTCACACACTTCAGGTCTAAACGCCCAGCTGGTTCAAACTGTCACATTGGGCCTTCACTCTAAAATCTAGTCTAGGAAAGAGATAAAGACATCTTCTCTTAATTCATATACAGAAGATATTTACAAGAAGCATTTGCTAGTGTTAATACATTTGGAAATTTCTAAGTCAGCAGCAACTAGGAAGGGCTTTTACTGCAAGGAGATTTTCCAGTGGGAATGTGATGATTTAACTGAAGGATGAAATTTTGTCCATTGATTATCCCATCACAAGGTTATCAAAAACTACACATTTAAGAAAAAAATAAAAGACCATTTATTTTGTCATATGGAGCAGTAAATATTAATATTTTAAATAATTATGAGTGTCAGTGTGTATTCTTCAGTTTATGTCTAGCTCACCAAGGTCAATGACATTGCAAAAGACACAGTAAAGGTTCCCTTTACTATTCAGAACGTACAAATAACATATAGATAAGCACTCTAGACCACAGAGAACATTTGCCAAAACCACCTAGAAGGACTTTAGAGCCAAAATTTTCATCTCCAGAAAATATGTTGACCTTCAGTTTCTCTATGCTTTTGAAAATCACTTGATTACAGCTGTAAATCACATTAGACTATCAATGCTACAGCAAAATGTCCCCAAAAAAACCCAAGGTTGACTAATGTTTGAAGTCTTCTCTTACCAAAAGGTACAGACAAAAAAATTAGAAAGTTGCTCTTAGACAAACCTCTTGTCAACCTAACATGCTTCAATCATTTTAGAGATTTTTACTCTTACAATCTTTCCTCATTTTATGTGTTCCCATCTCCTTTGAATGGTTACCAACTTCTGACCCAAATAGAACTTCAAAACAGACTTTTATTTGGAACAATAACCCTGCCTCAAAAAGCATAATACTATCTTGCTCAATTTACTAACGGCAACAAAACCCAATTAATGATTGAATTTGTGCCAAAATGAAAATCTGGGTTGGTTGAGGGTTTTTGTAGAAAAATCTGTTAATGATTTCATATGACTGCAGAGTCTTGATCTTTGCAGATACATTTACCCCTCCAACAAATTATCAGAGACATTACCATATTCTAAACAAGACAGGAGGAAAAAAATTTTAAAAGACCACCATCAGAGAAAAAAATTACCAGTATTGTTCTCCAGCAAGAGAGCAACTGTTCGTTTTTCTGGCCATTGCAACACACAAGTAACCACTACTCTTCAGATGATATGACACACTCATACTAACAGCGTTTCTCCTCCCTTCTCAAGAGGATTATTTACTATTTCTTTCTGAGGTCTTTTATAAACCAAATATTTGTTCTCATTCTGCACATCCTGAGCACTGATCCCAAACTCTTTTGCTAGAAAAGTGTGTTCTAGTGTATGGTTTTTTGCATGAATAATTTGTACAGTAATCTACTTTCCTTTCCCCACATGACTGGATTAAAGTTTTATGGGGCACAGGGTAAAACCAAACAATAATAATAATCTTATTGTCATCGTCACCAAGTTTCACAGCAATTCTGTTCTCATGTTTTCCTCATTCCATCCTTTTCCTCCTCCCTTTTTTAGACAATTAATTTCTCAACTTGCTGTCCCTCAGTCTGAAGTCTTCCCTGCTGCTCACATGAAACAGGGTAAGTTACTGACTGTTGAAAACTTCAGCTGAAATGCAGCCAGGTCAAGATGAGGTTATATAAAAGTTTAAAGGCAACATTTTTAGGTCACATTCTCAGCAGCACAGATTCCAAATGTTTCAGTAAGCAGACTGCACTTAACACTCTAGCTGACAGTATGCATGAAATTAATACTGTGCCTAAAGACAGTTCATAAAGTGCATTTTTATCATGCACACCCTATAAGCATATGCTGTACTTGTACAATTCCCAGACTACCTATACAACCAGTCATTTATTTGTACTCAGGCTTGGAAAGGAAAAAAGTTTAAAGTAGTTGTTTTTTCCCAAAATAATGTAATAAAAAAACTATGGCTTTTCTTTCTCTCTCTGTGTGAAGATTAGCTAATCTTTAAAATTACAAACAAAATTAAAAGTCTAATCATTCTAAATGCTTTTCACTGTTCATGCTTATTTTCCTTTCCTAATACCATTGCATGTGCCAACTCTCACCACTGTGAAGAATCTCCGCTACTTTATTTTTGATTATTTTTTTGAATCAAAACTTTAGTTTTGATTTTTTTTCCCTTAGTAAAATGGCCTTTACACTATTTTGATTATGTATTCTTATGACTGGAGATTTATTTGAACATTTTAGATGTGAAACTTCTTTGTAACTCTTGGAAAGGTAGTCTGATTGGTTGCAAATCCTGAGAAAACGTATTTCTTCATAGTTTCAATAAACTGAGTCTATGACTGCAGGCATGAATGGACCAGAAAAGAGCAACTATATAGTTCTAACAGCAGGGCAAAACCTATCCATCAGAAAAAAAATCACTACATTTTCCTTGTGCATTTCCATAAAAATTTTTTTAAGCAGTTTTCTAGTGAACTAGTACAACATACTACCTCCTATTTCCTGCTGGCTTCTGTCTGAAATGGATAAATTGAAGTCTGGTGGAATATCTCTAAGCAAGGTATTATTTGACAGAGATATAATTTTTTTAAAATGCTCTGAATTCATAGCATTATTATACCTTTGATATGCTGTATGTATTCCACGGCTATCCTAGCATTTGTGCTATGGTCCTCATTGATGGGTGATCTGAGGAATGAAAAATTCATTTGGCTTATATATGGCAACCAAAGCAAGTGAAGGGCAAGGTCCAGACAGGTAGGCTGTTCATCCTTTGTACTCCCACCAAGTGTCCCTATAAATGTTCTCTTCCTTTCCTTTTTCCCTTCCAAACTCAAATTTTTCACTTACTACTTGGCTCTACAGTTACTCATCTTTATGTGGAAATCTCTGTGGTTGTTTTGTTGCTAGACAAGTTTGCATTTTAATAATTGCTTATGCAGAATTATACAGGCTGGGAAGGCAAAGAATCAAGAACAAAACCAACATTCCACAACAGAGCAAGTTTCCAACTGTAGAAATAACAATGGTAACTAAAAAGGAGTTTTGCAATTATAAAATTGCTTTAGCTATGAAAAGGAAATAAATGAAAATACTCATGGTGTCGCTAACATCCTTGCATGATAAAACAACTACAAGCTAGTGTCCTTAAAGCATCATTTACAGGAGAAAAGCAAAAAAATTCAAAGCAGTTGGATTGCTGTATATTAGTTAGCATTCCCTCCATAAACATCTCAAAATATGTGTTATAAATGCTGTCAGAATTTCTCTTTTGTGGTTAGAATTGATCTGCCAACTAAAAACCCCATAACCTTTATATATATACTTTCTACATTTTTTATGTATTCATTTATACAATCCTCTTTAACCTATTAATATAGTATCTTGTTTATATATGAAGAAGTTCAAGATACAGAAAGTCTCTTTTGAATGAAGAAAACTCTTGCTTCCTCTCCATCAAAACATGATACGTCTACCAATAAATTCCCCTTATTGAGGACGTCCTTAAAGAAAAACAAGAGTGTTTTGACTGACAAACATATACATGTGAAAAATGTGGATAATGCAGTCAGCAGCAGCTAGTTCGTTCAGGGCTAGGTCCCAAAATCATGGTCATAACTGGGACATCAACCACTGACTACTAGCATATTCCAATCTGTTCAAGTGAACCCTCTCTCATAACCTTATGGTCAGGCATGTTGGGGTGCAGAAAACCATGCAGAATGTCCTGTTTCCAGTTTAAGTTCATATATTCAGATCCTTGCAGCCAAAATCAAGACCTGCACTACCTGGAGAATTTCTCCACAAACACACCATTCCTTAACATATTATAGGCAATGGTGTTTGGATTTAGGTATTTCTTTTCTTTTTTCCCTTTCAGCCTACATGGGCTACCTGACCTCAAATAACACCTTCCAACAAAAAAAAAAAGGAAGTCACCTACTTTTTCGTGCCAATCCACATACCACATTCCACAGCCTTTTTAGTTTCTAACTTCTGAAAGCTCTGATTAAACATGTCTTCCTACTTGTTCATAGAATGGCTATTTTGTGTGGAGTATCACTGGCTCAGAAATGAAACCTCAAACAGAAGGCAACAGAGTGATTTATTCAGCAACACAGGAGCTGTTTCTAGCAGATGATGAACTGGAAAGCTACATGCAGAGTTATGAACTCCAGAAACTAAATATCTTCCTGATTTTAATTTTCTTTTTGTCTATTTTTATCTAAAAGTATAAATACTGTTTCTCTCTCCCTGAGGATATATACATTATTAAATGCAATATACACATACTTTATTCGCTTATGTTTCTGCAAGTGAATTGGAAGCTGTACTTTTTCCCTGGCTTGCGACTACTGAAAAACGTTCTAGCAGTTTCAGTTTTCTTTCTTCAGTTTTCTATGTTGAAAACTATCCTGTCTTTAGCATGATAAAAAAATTGTTCAGAGCTACAAAGCCAGCATTTAATTTATAAGGCCTCTTCAGCATATGGAGTATGTTTGTAGGAAGACCCATAAGAGGAGACTACATATACTGAAATTCACAGTTTCTCAAACAGAAACTTTGTAAAGTTTGAGACTTGTTTCTCAATCAGTAATTTAGTGATGAAAGAGAAACGCAGAAAGATAGAATCCCTAGTGTCCAGAAAGGACAGACACTTTGGATTAAGAACGGTATCATTTAAACCTGCACATACCTGAGAAGATGTGCAAAGATCCTGGATGTGCACAACTGCATTCAGCAGCCAGCAATCTAAAGGAGATTCTGCATTGATGAATTACACTTTGAATAAGTACCTTTGGCACCTCTCTGCACTGGGAAACTACAGGCAGCTTAAAATTTCTAAGAGAAAATTGCAGCTGGTATCCTCAAATCTTGACTTTTTATCACTTGCAAAAAATGTTAGGCTGCCAATGTGAGGCAGAACAGTGCTTTGTCTACCTGTTGAGGAAAAGACTGAGAACAAAGATTCAGTGTTTGTCTAAATGAACAATGGAGATAGTCTTGTATTAACTCTACTCAGAGGCTGAGCCAGCTAGACGTGCACAGCTGTGGTGCAGAGACGCTGCCGGTTAGTGCTGTGCCGGAATTAATAAGCGTAGCTGCAAGGCTGTATATTTTACTTCAGACCTGTTGCCAAGACATAAGATAGTGTGTATTCCTAGATGCAGACACTCAAATTACATTCCAGCTTAGGCCTTGTTTATGCCTTGGCTTGATGTTTTCAGAGAAGTTCCTTTGGACAAAATTTTCCAAACAGCCTTCAAGTTTGGAAGCCTTTACCATTGCAGGAAATCAGGTTTATTCTTAGGAAGCAAATTATTTACATTTGGTCAATACATCCAAGGCTGTTCTGCAGGGACACCAACTTTGGACTGGCAGTCTTTAAAAATCTTATTGTCAAGACCTTCTTTCATGCCTCTATTCTTCCATTCCTGCAACTGAATAAGTCTACAAATATTTAAAGAATATTCTGGAGTACTTCTGTAATAAATGTTCTAGTACTGACAGTAACTTACAAGACTTGCTGGCTTGCTCTGTGCAGTTATATCAGATTCTTGGTCTTCACTTACCTTAGCAAAGCTGGCTAAAAGCTTGTTAATGAAATGCAAACTGCTCTACCTTATTAACAGTCTTGTATACAAAAATTAAGTTGAAATTCATCACAGTGAAGACCAACTCCTGTATATATGAACAACAAATTAAATACAATGGAAAAATAAATGGCAAGACAACAAAAAACACTGACAAGACTGGAGGCCTGTATTAAACCACAGGCAGCATAAAAATTAATGATATGACACTTAGCAAAACTAAAAATCAAGACAAGAAAGAGGAGACCACTGTCATGCCAGTACACACTACCAGAAATATTCTATACATAAGAGACTAAATTTTTTCCCTAAGTCTCATTAAGACTTTAGATGGGGAATTGCATTGCATGAGAGTTTTTATAATCATGCTTATCAAAAAAGCTAAAGAAAAGCTGGAAAAAGTCCAAAGTGGAGATGAGGAGGTTCAGAAAATATGAACCATGAAGAGAGATTAAGGAAATAGGCTTTGTTTAGTCTAGAAGACTGAGGAAAGTCATGATAGGAGGCTTTCACGCATACAAGATTGCTTGTAAGAAGGTGGCAATCAATCTCTGAGCCTACTGAAGAAAGGACAAGAAATTAGTCATTTTCAATACAGGAGACTGTACGTGAAAGCAACTCTAAAAGAAGTGTAAGAACAGTGCATGGGGAAGCTGTGGAACTAAACTGAACAAAATGTTTACAAAAACAGGTTGAGGAATTGGAAATGGTTTGCTATACTTGAGCCTCTTCAAGCTCTCTTTAAGTACTGGAAGGTGTTATAAGGTCTCCCTGGAGTCTTCTCCAGGATTAACACAACAGATTTCAGCCTCTTTACATAGGAGAGGTGCTCCAGCCCTCGGATCATCTTCATGGGCCTCCTCTGGGCTTGCTCTAGCAGGTCCACAAACAACTTATGCTGAGAGTCCCAGAGCTGGATACAAGTCTTTGGTGGGGTTTCACAAGAGAAGAGCAGAGACAAAGAAACTCCTCCCTCTACCCGCTAACCATGTTTCTTTTGCTGCAGCCCAGGACACGATTGGCTCTCAGGGTCGCAAGTGTGTATTGCTGGGTCATGCTCAACTTCTCAGCCATCAACACTCTCAAGTCCTTTTCCTCAGGGCTGCTTTGAATCTGCTCTTTGCCCAAACTGCATTCATGCTTGGGATTGCCCTAAAACTGATGCAGGACCTTGCACTTGGCCTTGTTGAACTTCGTGAGGGTTGCATAGGCCAACCTCCCAAGTTTGTCAAGATCCCTCTGAGTGGCATCTCAATTTGGGTTGTTTTTCTTTACTCAGATGCCAATTTTCATAGGATCTGTTAGAATTTCCTTAAAAATGCTGCTCCACTGCTGAATTTGTGTTTGAAAACAGTTTTAAAGTTATTAGTGAGGTAGGAAGAGAGCAATTTGTTACACAGAGATATCCAAACAGACGTAGAGCATGATCACAAATGTCTCATCCCCTTACAAAATTTGGCTAAAAAAAAATTTAAAATCTACACCCATTCAAACCACAGACAAAGTAATTTTTATGTATACATTCTCCGTTCCTGGGAACTATTTTCACAGTCATGTTTGTTAGATTTAAGTGTTTGGTAACAAAATGAGGCAACTAAAAGAGTTTTCGAGACTGTAACTTCAAGGCCAATGTGTCTCAGAGTAATTTACTAGAGAACTTCCTAATACTGAGTGAAAGTATCCCTAGGCTGAACTGTTGCAGAGTTTGTGCATTCATTCTATTTTTGCAGCCCAAGTCTGGAGCTTCAAAAGGGTCATAAGAATTATTCCTCACTAAGGATTAAATTATTTGATATCTCTGATGTTACAGGATTGTCAGACTGTCCTATTTCAGATATTATAAGAGGTTTTATTTCAGAGAATGGAGAAGTGGCTGGATAGTGGAAAATATTAGTTTTATTTTTTCAGGGGAGAGAGGGAGGTATGTGCAAGCATCAGACTTTTTTAGCTCCTGCATGACTCTCTCCAGAACTGCTCACTCTACTCCATGTGATGTGCAACTTGGCAGGGCAACAGTATCAAGCAAACTGCTAAGACAACTTTCTCAAAATTTCCTCTCATTCCCAACAATTAAAGTAATTACAGTGACACAATCTGGGAGACAACTGTAATTGATACAGATATAATACTATATGTGATTTGGATTTAGAAAGCATGAGTCACAGCAGGCTGCACTTCTGTCATGGATTAACCCAGCAGGCACCTTAACACCACACTGCCACTCACTCCCCCCATCAGTGGGATGGGAAGAAAAGCAAATAAAATATGTGGGTTAAGATAAAGATTAAAAGGACAGAAAAAGAAAGGAAAAATAATAACAATACTGCTATTCCTTCTTACTGCTAAAAGAATTAAAATACGCAAGTGATGCCCAGTGTAATTGCTCACCACCCACGGTCCAATGCCCAGCTAGTTCCTGAGCAGTGAGCCACCATTCCCATGCCAATTCCCCAATTTTATCATACAGCATGACGCCACATACTATAGAACATTCCTCTGGCCAATTAGTGTCAGCTGTCCTGGCTGTATCCCTTTCCAGCTTCTTGTGCCCCTCAGACTAGTCACTGGTAGAGTGGGGTGAGAAAATGAGTAAGTCTTTGGCTCAATGTAAACACTACCTAACAACAACTAAAACAGCAGTGTGTTATCAACATTATTCTCATCCTAATTCCAAAACACAGTGTTGTACCAGCTAATAGGGTGAAAATTTACTCTGTCCCGGACAAAATCAGGATAACTGCTAATAAAGCCATGTAATAACATGATTCCAAAGAATTTTTGACTTTGTGTAAGCAGGTCAACAGGGCTAACGATGCATCAAAAATCTACAGGAATGGGAAAGTCTTTGCAGTGTCCAACACATCTATTATGACCTCTGGGATATTGAAAAGGCTAGACATAATACATACCCGTATTTTCTATGCACTTTTAACCTCACGTATATACAATATGTGGCTTGCAGTTCCACTAAGAAGCAGACTGCTTGGGAGTTTCAGCTGGGGTGTGTCAAGGATTCTTAGTCATAAATTTCATAGATCATTTTATTTGCTCAAAATAATCTCTTGGCAAGACATCTTACTTCCCTGCCCCCAAGGCATTGTTTGTAATAAAAGCCTGAAAATAACTATACCAGGCAATTTTGTTATTCAGTCTCCTTCTTCAACATGAAAAGTCTGTGTACTTCCTAATGTGGTTATTCTTACTCTGTATGTGCATGTTGTGCAACTGCTGCTGCATCAAACTGCGCAGAAACTTGTGCAGAATAAGGGAATGACTAAATGCCAGTATTCTTTATTGTACAGCTCAGTTATGAAGTTCATCCTCTGTCTAATCTTGCTAAATCTAGACCAAAATCATAAGACAGACAGTAAGGTAGATAGATTGCACTAACAGTTTTTGTGCAAGAAGAAAAGAAGAGAGCTACAGATATTGTAATAACACAGAGAGGACATTGGAAATTACAAACCAGGCTTTTAATTTCATATTCTGTCCCTTCTAGACGCTCTATTTTAAGCAACTGGCCTTTAAGAAACTCCAGGCACATCACTTCCTAGCACAAAGTTAATCTTCCCTCTCATGAGCACATTACTGTTTATTCATCAATTCTCTTAGTTATTTTAAACACATATCTTTCAAGTTGTGTAATGACAGAACAGTCCTTTTTTAATATACAAGTTATTCGTTTTTTCTACCACATGACTGCCAGCAACACCCAGCTATGTATTGCACAGATCTTTCAATGCCTTTTTTCCTGATGATTGGAAGATATCATGCAATATTAAGTAATTGATAGCATTTTTAAGAGCATTCTTGTATATCTGCAAAAAATTGGTTGCTTCTGCCTAATTAAAAGAAGAAAAGAACGGGATAAAGATTTGTATATATGGCATTTTGCTCAAGTGTGGTTTCATGTTGTGGCAAAATATGTATGTTCTATCTTGTGCATAATCAATCCTGCCTGATTGTGTAATATGAAGTTAATGGAGATGAAAGATGCTCTGATAGGTGAACAAAAAGTTAAATCTCTTTTTCACTTCATCTGTGATTATGTTGTGAGGAATATAAGCTCTGCAGCTGCTTGTTTACAACTCACAAAAGCACACTGGGACACAGATTGCTAACGGATGTAAATGAACAGCTTTCTTTCACTTCATAGGATCAAAGGTCCCAGTATATAAATGTACAAACATTTGGTCACCTCTGCTGAATAAAACATCTGAACATGCATGTCCACAAGTATGTCCACAAGAATTCTAATGAAAACCAAGGAGACTCTACCATGTGCTTGAATTTGAATACATGCTCTAATGATTCACTGACTAGAACTACCTCACTGAAGCAGAGACTAGATGCCTATACCTACGGTTACTTTTGATCTGCTCCTTACAAAGGAAGTACATGAAAAAGCCTTTTGACAGAGAATACCAGGGTTTTTCTCTTTATGCCTCCACAGACAAAAGGAACAAACTTGAACTCTGAAGTACAGTAAATGTTTTTAATTTCAGGAGTAGAGTTTGGGAGCATTTTTTGGTTAATGATGCAAATTCTAAATATTTCCTTAGAAGCAATGCTTTCCCCTTCTAGGGAAAAACGGCTTAAAAATTACTGAATGGCTTCACTCTTTCTGGTGAAAAAAATGCTACTGGCATATACATTGGTACAAACTATAAGCAACCTTGCAAGAAAATTTTATCACTCAGTTAATCCCTTTCAAGTTTATTCTTCTCTTTAAATCACAGTACATTTTGCAAACCCCAAAATCTGACTCTTAGTAAACAAATGTGCTGCACACCCACTACAATTTAGAAGAAATTAAAACATTTCTGTTTTTTAAGGGGTAAGGGCTCAGCTCAATGAGTTAGCAATCTGTTAATCAGATAACTGCAATATCCCACCCTTTTTTTTATATGGGAGAAGGTCTAATTTTGATTGAAGAACTTAAAAAAAAATACCCAATCTGACTTGTGCATGCAGACAGATTACAGCTGTGATTAGCACACAGAATATGCCTGCAAAAAAAGGTAAGCAAGGTATTCTTGTCAGAAACATATGCACTAACATATGTTTTTACTCCAAATCGTGTAGAATGATGCTTTCACAGACATGACACAGATTTGCCAAACAGCAATGTCCTGGATTCCACCCTAGAGGGGAAGGGTTATGCCCTGCATTGAAGTTGGCACTCCTCCAACTCCCCTTGGGAGGCAATCATTAGCTTCCTTATTGTCAGGACAAAAAACACCAACAGAGGACAGGCCACAGAAAATCAGAAATGGTGAGATCCATCTCATCTGACTTTAGTCACTGTACTACTTTCATCCAGAACAGGGTTAATTTTTATAACAGCCAGGAAAGGGGTGTGGCGAGGCCCTAATGTTATTCAATACCATCTCACATTAATTTCCAGGGACTGGATTCCCATCAGAGGGAGAAACTGTGCTGGGCAAAATGTTCTGGTATTGCTTTACTTTCACTCTATCCTGGGCAGATACAACTTCCACTAGACTAAATTGCTCAGAGCCCCATCCAGCCCGGCCTTCCAGACACAGAATAAAGATTTTCATCCTAGTATCTAATCTAAATCTACTCTCTTTCAGTGTGAAGGCATTACCCCTTTTCCCACCCCTACATGCCTTTGTAAAAAGTTCCTCTCCAGCTCTCTTGCAGGGCTTCCTTCAGGTAGTGAAAGGCCACAATAAAGCCAATCCACAACCTTTTACAGGCTGAACAATCTCAATTCTTTAAGCCTTTCCTTGTAGGAGAGGTGCTCCATCCCTCTAACCAACTTAGTGGCCCTCCTCTGGATGCATTCCAGCAGGTCCTTGTCCTTCCTGTGCTGGGGACTCCAGAGCAGAACAGAGGGGCACAATCCCCTCCCTGCCCTGCTGCCCATGGGGCTCTGGATGCAGCCCAGGACACACTTGGCTCTCTGGGCTGGCAGTGCCCATGGCTGGCTCATGTCCAGCCTCTCACCCACAGCACCCCCAGGTCCTTCCCAGCAGGGCTGCTCTCCATCTGTTCATCCCAGCCTGTGCTGATACTGGGGGTTGCCCAACCCAGGTGCAGCATCCTGCACTTGGCCTTGTTAAATCTCATGAGAATTCCATGGACTGCTTCCTGAGCCTTTCCCAGTCCATCTGGACAGTATTCCATCCTTCAGGTGTGTCAACTCTACCACTCAGTTTGGTGTCATCTGCAAACTTGATGATTCCTTCACCTATGTAATTGAGAAAGACATCAAATAGAACTGGTTCCAGTAAGGACCTCTGAGGGACTCATGAGGGACTCTGAGCCCTTAATCACCACCCACTGAATATGACCCTCCAACCAATTCCTTATCCAGCAAACAGTGAACAGATAAGCTGTTCTTTCCTGTATCATTATATTTACATACATTTATATGTATCAGAATATTTACAAAATATTCTATAATATGATATATGATGTCATTCACTATGCTCTTCAGCTTTCTGCTGAGAATACTGACTGCAAGAAGGGAGAAAAATTATCTCAACTAGCATAAAATGTTAAACTTGTCCAGGTTAGAGTAGTCCATGTACCTTGCATGCTCTCTCTCTTGCTGATCTTTTAGGGGTTTTTCTACTGACAAGGATCTCACCATCATCATCATCATTTCTCTTCTCTCTCAGTTGTTTATCTTGAGACGCTTGAGGTTTTTCTTCTATGAATCACAGTAAAGAGGCCTGCTTCAGACAGCATACTCTATCTTCTAAGTTAAAAGGGCAGACAATAATTTTTGATTTGCCCTAAAATACACAGTTCTGCAGCTATCTTGTTCTTTGGGTCAAGAATTTCCTAGAGCATTTCCTGGGATAATCCGTAGTGCGGTAATTCCTCCTCATACATTAGCCAGCACAATTGTCTGATGCATTTAACACAGTTCAGAGTCCAACTCAGTCACTGCACACTCCAATTTTCCCTCCCCACACACGCAATTGCCTGACGAGGTCCTTCTCGTTCACTAACGCTCCACTTCCACAGGAGCACATGCCAAGCATACAAAGGCCAGGGAATGCAGAGGAATTAACCATTTTTGGAATTTGATTACTTCAAAGCCATTTCACATGCTCGAGTCACTTTTAGTCATTCAGAATATGACATGATGTAGGGAACCTACCTTTTAACCTTTAGATTTCCTGTTACCTGGAATTCATATTACCTGGGAAATTCTTAGCTGAGGTAGTGTTAGTCATTTTGTTCATTAAATAAAGCTGCCACGGGAGAGTCTCAGCTGCAGTACAGCGATAGTCATTTCATTCCTAGGGCCAAGTTGTTTTGAGGGTCATCCCCACACACCTTTCTCCAGCGACAAGGAGAGGTGGAGTGGACAGGAGACAGCAAGTCCCTGCTCCTCCAGCCTGCCGTCCTGTCTCCTCTCCTTCCCCACAGCGCCCGGCTCTTCCAAGGCTGGGCAGGGAGGGCTAACGAGAATTCACGTTATTGCCCTTTTGTGAACCCAGTGTCCTGTGTGCTGTGTATTGGAGCCACTGGGCAGGCAGAGAAGGTCTCATTAAGTGAATTGGGTTAATTAAGTGAAGGATGCTTTCACCAGCGCCTCAGGACAGCCGGAGGCCGTGGCGTGTGGGCGCACCTCTCCTGCAGGGCTCCGCCAGGTGCCGGCGGCAGGACGCGCCCCCGGCGCCCCCCCTGTCCCGGACGGGAGGGCAGGGCCGGGCCGCCGAGCGGGCGGCGGGACGGGCGGGAGCGGGTGCCAGGCGGG
>VZTB01007704.1:127702-146830 GCA_013397245.1 Thryothorus ludovicianus
GTTGTCCCTGGCCCCGGAGCCACCCGGCTCCCGCCTCCCGCTTCCTGCCCCGCCGCCGCCGATTGGCCCGCCGTGCGCCCAGGAATGCGAGCCATCCCTTTATAGCCGCGCGCGGCGGCCGGCGCCCGCAGAGTCCCGGCAGCGCCGCCACAGCTGCCCGCCGCTGCTCGCCCTCCGGCGCCGGGACAGTCGGGGCTGCCCGCGGATATTGGCCGCCGGGACCCAGGGGCCGGCGCTGACCGCCCGGATCGCTCTTCCCGCAGGTAAGTGCTGAAGCGGCTCCCGCCGTGCTCTCTGTCCCGCCCGGGGACACCTGCACCGTCGCCGCTGCGCAGCCTGCCTGCTGCGGGAGCCACGCTGGCGCCGGCCGTGGGTGCGACGGCAGCGCGGTGACCTTCCTCGTGTGTGTCCCCAGGCTGGTTCAGAGACAGACCTTTGCCATGAGGCCAGCGACTGCTCTCTGCCTCCTTCTCCTCGTGCTCGGCGGCTCAGAGACCAAGCGCACTGCAGGTAAGCCAACTCTGTGCTGGTACCCGGGAGTCAGGAAAGGGGGGAACAAAAATAAAAAACTTTGTTGCCTGTGTAGGCAAATGAAGTTGTGCTCAGTGGTAAAGAGCTCCAAAGCTCTCAAAGAACAAAAATGTTTTAACCTGAGCATCAGCTAGTTGGAAATGGGAAACTTCTCTCTGGTGCGGAATTTGTGTAACCTTTAGAAATAGGAACGCAGAGTCTCTAGAACTTGAGCATGTAGCTTGTCTACCTTTGCGCTGAGCAGAGGAAAGGAGGAACATGATGTAGGAACCGGCTGAAGAAGGAATGGGGTAGTATGCTGCCGTCTTGGTGCCATAGAGAAGCTGCTACTGTGCTGCTGTCACTCAGCTGGATTATGCCATGTCACTTTGCCATGTCCTAGCATAGGCGTTTTGCAGTCTGGGCTTTGCTGTCTATTTCTGTGCTGCTAGAGTGTAATGAGGTGCCAGAATGGCTGCTACCTTTGTGTGTCAGTCAGCGGGTACCTGGCACTCCTGTGCCGACTGGCTCCTGTACAAGAATGCACATGTACTGCTGCACAGCAGCTCCTGGTGGGACTGCTGCACCATCAGAGCTACTGTCTGTGCCCTGATGTGAGGCACCAGGAGCCAAAATGTTAAGCAATCCTGGGAGATGTGTACCTACTCAGCCTCTTGTCCTTTTCTCATGATGCTCGTCCTGATCTGTCTCTGCAGAGTCCAGGAATGATGATAACAGTGTCTTCGATCTCTTTGAACTCATTGGCTTCATGCGGAAGGGAGCCGGGCGCCGGGCCCCCGGGGTGTACCTGGTGAAGGGACCAGAATCTTCCAGCCCTGCTTACCGCATTGAAGATGCCAGTCGCATCCCTGCTGTCTCTGACTCCAAGTTCCAAGACTTATTAGATGCCATCCACGCTGAGAAGGGCTTCATTCTTCTGGCCACTCTCCGGCAAGCCAAGAAAAGCAGAGGCACGCTGCTCTCCGTGGAACAGAAAGATGGCTCTGGTCATGTTTTCAGTCTAGTATCAAATGGCAAGGCAGGCTCCCTGGACCTGAGCCTTTCTGTTGATGGCAAGCAGCAGTTAGTGTCAGTAGAGGATGTCTTGCTAGCTACAGGACATTGGAAGAATATCACCCTGTTTGTGCAGGAGGACCGAGCTCAGCTCTATGTGGGATGTGAGAAAATGGAGAACGCTGAACTGGACATCCCCATCCAGAACATCTTCACTAGGGACCTGGCCAGCAGTGCCAGGCTCCGTATTGCCAAAGGGGGAGTCAATGACAACTTCCAGGTAAGACTTTCACATATGTTTTTGACTAGAATTTTCAGTCATCTGTTTTGAAGGTGCATTAGCTACTCAATGAGCCTAAATAGCGACAAAGATCTCCAAATCTACTAAACTGTACTAATGGAGTTTGAAGGATAAAGCATTAGATTTGCAGGGATGGAACTTTCTGCAGCAATAAGAAGGCACTGAAGCTTCCAGACAGGTAGTTGCAGCTTCATTGCTCAGCTTCTTATATGAGATTGAGAAATCCTTAGGTTTTTTCCTTCCTTTCTGGAGAGTCACCAAGTCCTTATGCTCAAGGATAAGATTGTTAGGAAGCAGGGCTGGTTTTCATTAAGAAAAATAGAGCAATGTGTTTCATTTTTCCATCTGTCTGTCATGAAATTGCTCTGTAAGATCTTGCATGCCCTTCAGTCTCTCCAAGCAAGTGGTACTTCTTTCCCTTGCAGTTGGTGTGAGTAGCTGTAATTCTTCCTCTGTCCACAGGGTCTGCTGCAGAATGTGCGGTTTGTGTTTGGAACAACTCTGGAAACTATCCTGCGGAACAAAGGCTGCTCCAGCTGTAAGTTTACCATCTTCTGAATCCAATGACCTATTAAAAACAAGATTTCTCATTAAGTTAGAAAGACAAGTTGAAACAGAACTCAGAAGTATGCTGACATGCAAATCCACATTGCATAAGAAATAAGATTATATTTCTGCAGGCACCTTAATGAATCTGGTGGCAGCTGTTTAGCAGGTGTTAGCCTGGAATGATAAATGCATGTGGTATAAAATGGATTTACTTCACGTCTGGTTTTTTCTCTTAGCCACCAGTGCAATCATTACTTTGGACAACCCCATCAATGGTTCCAGCCCAGCTATCCGTACTAATTACATTGGCCATAAAACAAAGGACATCCAAGCAGTCTGTGGATTTTCCTGTGATGAACTAACAAATATGTTTGTGGAACTGCAAGGGCTACGGTCCATGGTTACAACACTTCAAGACAGAGTTCGCAAAGTGGTGAGTGATTGTTAACTTCATGGTACCTTTCATTAATTAGCACTTAGTGAATTAATTATATCCTGACTTTTGAGAGCCTGTGTAAACAGCAAAAAATTGACTTTTGTGAAAAAGCCTATTTCTGTATTAAATTCTAAATATCTTCTTTTTTTGCTTCTCGTCCCCAAGACTGAAGAAAATGAAATAATTGCCAAAGTAGTCCAGATCACTCCTGGAGCATGCATTCATAATGGAGTCTTGCACAAAAATAAAGAGGAGTGGACTATTGACAGCTGCACTGAATGTACTTGCCAGGTAAGATTCCTCACATTCACAAATCATCTGAATATAAACTCATAAGCTGGAATTAACAGACATTTCTAAATGGCCTTGTTTGTTAGAAAGAGTGAATCATAGAGAGAACTAGGCATACTAGAGAAGCCATAGAATTACTCAGTTTATTTCATTCTACTAGGTCTCGACTATAAAGTCAGCTTCCATACCTTGTCTCAACAGCAGTATTCTAGAAAATTATATGAAACATCGCTCTGATATAGCTATTAACACTTTTAGTTCCTTAATTTGGGGAATGCCTCTATTTACATAAGTCTGTCAGTAAACTAAAAGTCAGCATCAACAAAACAAATGTATAGTACTATCAGCTTTGCTAGATCTACCTTCTGTCCTCACTGAACCTTCTGCTGACTTAGTAGAAAAAGACATTCTAGTACTCAGTAAAGGCACTTAAATTTGTGGTGTTTTTCTTTATCTAGAAAATGCTTCTAGGTGTGTCCTGTTAGCTTTTACAGGACAGAAATCCCTTTTGGATTTCAATTTAGCTGCTTAAATGCCAGGATCACCTGGCAAGATACTTAAACTTTTTGTTTCACTTCTGCTGAATGTTGTAAATATACACAAAACATACAGTTTCAGGGTTTCTTTAAACTATTTGCATGTTCCATTTAAGTATATCTTAGGAAAAACATTTTTGGGTGCCAGTCTGCCAAGGAGTGGGTTAACTAGCATGCCACTCTTTAGAAACTAAAAGTCGAGTATTTGTATATGTGCAATAAAAGGCAATTCAATTTCTGTGTCTGCTTCTTTAGCTCTCTACATCTTTTGTCTTGTAGTCAGCAAATGATACTGTGACTTTTGTGTTTGCCTCCTTCCTACCAAACTGCTTATTCACTATAAGCTGTAATTGCCTCAATCTAGTAATTTGCTTGGGGACATTAAAATAGTAATCATGAGAGCATTCTTCTGACCAAGCTGCTACCTTCAAGAAGTAAAACTAGACTGCCCTTTAGCTCTTATTGAGATTGGAGTTGAGTGTTCTTACCCTGTCTGTTGGGCTTACAGATCAACAACCTCTAATTATAAGTTATAGATGGCGCAGAGCTTGAGCAGAGTCCACTTAACTCGTTTTATCTTTGCTATATAATCAGCTTAAATCCATATTAACTGAAAAGAAAGTTGGCTTCTCATTCTTGTTTCATTTCTTTGAAATCTGACCTTGTACTTTGGGTGTCACATAATAGTCATTTACTCAAGCCAGCTTCTGCTAGCTACTACTGATAAACTTCTGCAAAGCCGAAATATTTCTGCTTTTGACTAAAAAATAATGGGTGAGAATGGAAACAAGATGAAGTTTTCCTGAAAATATGTGGGACTACCCCTTGGATTGTATTATCTCTAAATACAAGGGTCTCTGCTTTAGATATGCTACTGAGTCTTAAAGTTCTGCAGAAAAGGACTCTATGATTTACCCAGACTCCAGGCATTGTTTGTGTTCCACTTGGTAACTGTAACTGTCACAACTCTTTGTAGAACTCTGCCACTATATGCCGGAAAGTGTCCTGTCCTCTGATGCCTTGTTCCAATGCCACCGTGCCTGATGGGGAGTGCTGCCCTCGGTGCTGGCGTAAGTACTTCATACTTTCAGCTCTGTAGCAGTTGGCCACATCTAACTAGACACATGCTGCTCTGCAGTATACCAGAACTGGATATCCAAGGGTAACCTTGTACTTGTGAAGGTTAATCTGTACAAGGTTAAAGTACAAGGTTAATCTGATGTGTCTTTGAGGCTAATCACTTACATGATACGTGTTCAGATATTTTCTACAGTATGCAACATACTGAAATATTTGAATTCATGGCCTTCATCTTGTACAAAGGAGGAAGATGCCTGTGGCTTCTGAGAGCAGTTTTGTCCTTTTTTTGCATTGAGAGGGGTGGGAGAAAAGATATGGAATGCATGTACCTGGAGTCTTATCCAGAGCTGTATCCCTCTGCAGCTAGCGACTACGCAGATGATGGATGGTCCCCCTGGTCCGAATGGACCTCGTGTTCTGTGACCTGTGGTAATGGGATTCAGCAGAGAGGCCGTTCCTGTGACAGTCTCAATAACCGCTGTGAAGGCTCCTCTGTGCAGACTCGGACTTGCCACCTTCAGGAGTGCGATAAGAGATGTAAGTACTCAGTCTGCTCATGCTGGTAGTAATACAGAGGCTGCTTTTGTTGGCTGAATGTTAAAAGCAAAGATTACCACGTAGCTCTGCCACTGGCACGGATCCTTGACTTCAAGCTTTAAGGACTTGTATTAACAAGGTAGAGGGGAGCAGATAGTTAATGCAGTAAACAGGCATGTTTGGGCACTGTTCCCGGGGCAAAATGTGATGCCAGTTTGGGTATGAAATTTCCCTATTTGCAAAACTTGATCTATGACAGTCGGAAGTCATATGGAGTCTTTGGTACAGTCCTGGTATTGGCTATGTCCTAGGTTCTGTACAGCTGAAGTCTTCAGAAAGTATGAATAACAGAAATCTCTCTTGTAGTTAAACAGGATGGTGGCTGGAGTCACTGGTCACCATGGTCATCATGTTCCGTCACTTGTGGCACGGGCATCATTACTAGAATTCGTCTTTGCAACTCTCCAGTACCACAGCTGAATGGCAAACCTTGTGAGGGTGAAGCAAGAGAAAACAAAGCCTGCCAGAAAGATCCTTGCCCAAGTAAGTGTGTCCTGTTGGTAACTGGTAATTGGTAGCTTAAATAATTAACATCCTGAGTAGTTACTAAATAAGGTCGTTCTAGCATTCTTCTCTCTTTAAACTTAGAGGTGGGCTACGTAAAACCTCATAGGTTAGTTTCAGATGAAACTATTTTTTATGCCTTTTCCATGGAGTCCATTAATTCTGTCATTTATGTCAGAACAAGTTCTGAACTACTCTCACCACAAAAGTTAAGTCCTTATGTAGAAACTAGTTATAGCACTGAATGTAAAGCTATACATGTTTTCTCACTTCTTCTCCCTTTAGTTAATGGCAACTGGGGACCATGGTCTCCATGGGATGCTTGCACAGTGACATGTGGAGGAGGACTTCAGAAACGCAGCCGTCTCTGCAATAACCCCGAGCCTCAGTACGGTGGGAAGACTTGCGTAGGTGAAGCTAGAGGGACTCAGGTCTGCAACAAGCAGGACTGTCCAATTGGTGAGTGTCCATTTGCCCAGAAACATCTGAAGGTTGTTGATAATCTTGAAAATACCAATGTAAAGTCTGCAAACCTCAAGTGCTAGAATTTTAAAGCAGGCTATCAGCCAAACACAGTACTGTAGCAGCATGATAAAGCATCCTTTATCATAACATTTCCTCGCTTGTTTCACAGATGGATGTCTGTCTAACCCCTGCTTTGCGGGGGCTACATGCACCAGTGCCCCTGATGGCTCCTGGAAGTGTGGTGCCTGTCCTGCTGGCTACCATGGTGATGGCATTCACTGCCAAGATATTGATGAGGTAAGAAGGCTATAGTTTGCTCCTTGAAAGGGAATGAAAGAAAACAGAAGGGGAGAATAGAATCACTATTTTATAATGCTAACTGTTGTTCTCCTTTATCTCAAACTCACATTTCAGTGCAAAGAGGTTCCTGATGCCTGCTTTGTCTTCAATGGAGTGCACAGGTGTGAGAATACTGAACCTGGGTACAACTGTCTGCCTTGTCCACCACGTTTCACTGGAACACAGCCGTTTGGCCGCAGTGTTGAGGATGCCATGACTAACAAACAGGTATTGTCAAGAATTGTTCCTGGTTATGAAGTCTCACAAAGTTTCTGAAAAACAGAAAACGTGGAGTTGAAGACTGGAAGAAAGCCATGTATGGGGCTTTTATTTCCTGATTGATTAAGATGTATCTGAATCTCTGGGGAAAAAGTGAGGGATAAAACAATGTTTTCATTATTTAATTTCTGTGCGGTCTTCTAGGTCTGCAAACCACGTAATCCATGCACAGATGGAACACATGACTGTAACAAGAATGCCAAATGCAATTACCTTGGGCACTTTAGCGACCCCATGTATCGCTGTGAATGTAAACCAGGCTATGCTGGCAATGGCATAATCTGTGGAGAAGATACTGACTTGGATGGATGGCCAAATGAGAATCTAGTTTGTGTTGCCAATGCTACTTACCACTGTAAAAAAGTAAGTTTGTCATCTTTTTCCATCTGCCATTGCAACAGCCTATGTTAAACTATTCTCTCTGCAAATAACCTTCTAGGGATAGAGGAGGGGTAGGGATACCATTGTCAAGGCATTGCTAGGAGGCCCTTGCTGTTGCTGTATTGCTTTATATATTCTTGTGATATGGGAAAAAATGAAGCCTGATTGATGTAAATGTTCTAGGAAGATTCTGGTTTAGGCCATTCCTATATCAGCTTTATTTTGATAGCAATCTCCAAGGGAAGGAAAGCAGGGTAAGATTCTCAAAAGCAAACCAATCTTTATTTAAAAAATTATTTAGCTGTGGCTTTCTAAGGCTTATCACTGTAATGACTAGCTTAAATGGAGAGAATTACAATAAGGTTACTCCTACCTGATTGAGGTGTTACAATTTTGCCTAATGATGAGATTTTTCCTGCTCAAATCCATATTGTAATAATACCAGGAGTGAACATCTCTGTGTACTTCTTTCTTTGTAGGATAACTGCCCTAATCTGCCTAACTCAGGGCAGGAAGACTATGATAAGGATGGGATTGGTGATGCCTGTGACAGTGATGATGATGATGATGGCATTCCTGATGACCGGGTAAGGAAACAGAAAAGAACAGCTTTTGAGAAAGTGGCTTTCTCATTCCCCTTCCCAAAGCTGGGGTTGAGCTTCTAACCTTAATCCTAAGAGAGGACCATAGGAAATTGCTGGCACTGACAGCTATCCTAGAAACCTTAGATATGCATAACTATGCAGACAAACTTTCTGCAGCTGTTTGAGCTTTGGAAGTGAATTTTAATTTTTCATTCAGCCATTCATACACTCATGCCAGCATTGGGGTGTTTTGAGATAGTAGCATTTGAGTTTTAACTGTTTCCCCACCTTTAATTTCTTCTTTCATATAGCAGTACAAGCATAAGCAGAATCTGGTTAAAGCTTTAATTTGACTCTCTTAAAAACTTGACTTTTCTCACTTTTGCAGGACAACTGTCCATTCATCTACAATCCACAGCAGTATGACTACGACAGGGATGATGTTGGTGACCGCTGTGATAACTGTCCCTACAATCACAACCCTGATCAAACTGACACTGACAACAATGGAGAAGGAGATGCATGTGCAATAGATATTGATGGAGATGGTAGGTAGCCTCTAATCACTCCTTTAGATGGTTTTCTAATCAGCCATTAATCAAATGAACCCAATGTAATCCTGACTTCCTACGAAAATTTCATCCCTGAACACACAGAAGTTCCCTTGTGGTGGTTTCAGGATGAAGGAAGAGGTAGGGCTAATGGAAATTCACTTTGGAATATATATGTTTGACAGTTCAGTTCTAGCTCCACTCTCACAAAGCAGTAGGAGCTGAAGTGTGTTCCAGAGCTAGTGATAAGTTATGCTTCAAAGCTTTTAAATGTTTTGAAAAAGGTTTCAAGAAGTGTGTGGTGGCTTTATATAGTTCTTTGTAGCATTTAGATGTCTGACTTCTATTCATGAACTTTCACAGGGGTGCTTAATGAAAGGGACAACTGCCAGTATGTCTACAATGTAGACCAGAGGGATACAGACTTGGATGGTGTTGGAGATCAGTGTGATAACTGTCCACTGGAACACAACCCTGACCAGGTAAGGGGTTTGGATTATGTAAGTAGAGGACTGGTGTGCTAAAAAATTAAAACAGGTTGTGTGATGTAGAAAATATTTGAACAGGTTACATCTGAAATTTGACTTGTCACAAATCTTTCTTATTTATTTCCCAAATGGTGCCTTTTATCAAATAACATGCCTTCAGAGTTTGAATAGCTGCTAGGTGTTTTCTGAAAAGTAGCTGTAGTGAAGATGTGTGAGACTACTGCATGTACTTGTCACCTAAACATTTCTTAGGCTTTTCAGTTGTGGTGATCCTCATAGTGAGAGTATGAAATACTTTGGGAGCACTGTGTAAAATGTGGGTAGTAGAATTACTCTCTTCATAGCCTGTTGTGCTGTGTTCACTTAGACACAAAGTTGTTCTTAAAACTTTGTCCCAAAGCTTGAAGTCAACTGCATTTCAGAAGGTAAATTTTCTAGCAGTATGTAGAAGGCAGCACATGTTGCTTTTCCCTAAGAGGAAGGTATATTCTGACACTTTTAAAATTCACCTTCATAAAAATCCAGGGGGATCCAGACTCTCAGACAACTTACTGACTCAAAAACTGAAGGCAGAAGTAGATAAAGCCTGTGACATCCTGTGAATTAAAAGACTAAGTTTAATAGCTTCAGGGACATAACTGGAATGTTTGAAGGGTTGGGAAAGCTGTTGCAAATCAGTGGAATGTAGTGTAGTGTGGCCATGTAGCCTAAAAGCAGTGTTACTTGAAGGATTTAAACAGATAAAATGTCTTAGTCATTGTCACTTGCTTTACTACTTCCCCACTTGAGAGAGGGAATGGCCTGAAGATCGTTTGAGGCAGCTCCTTTCAGGAAGATCCTTTCTCTTGTGACTCTGAGATCTTAATATAAGGCTCTAATGACTTTCCAAACACTATCCTAATGGAGTTCTAGAAGTGGAGATGTTAGATTTCAAGTTCCAGAATTAGTAGCTAATCCAACAGTGTATGGTATGCCTTCTGTCTACACCAGGGTCATCCGCCTGTGTCCACAAGGCTACTAGGCTAAATGTGAGGCAACCTCAGGGATGATGGGACTGTTTTTTTTTAATTCAGAAGCTGATTATGCAAGTAATTGGCTAAAATATGTGATCAACAAGCACACTAGTTAGTTAATGCAGCCTGTGACCACCATGGGAACAATTGTCTTGACTGATGAATCGGAGCATAAAGAGCATTTATGATAGAGAAAATTAAGCTGTGGTATTGAAGATGTAACACCAAGCGTGGGCAGACTGTTTTAATGTTACAGTTTCTACTGAACAGAGGCACAGAATAGTCCATCCCTTATTTGACCCCTGAAACCACACTGCTGCCAGGGAAGGTAGGAGATAAAGTACCTTGCATCCAGTATGGTAGACTAGTGACAGAAGAGGCATGTGGCAAAGGCACAAGATAGCTGATGATCAAATTGCTTTCTGATGCTGTTGAATTCAGGTTAAAACCTGAACAAGATTAAGGTAGCATAAAATCAGTTAGCACAGACAGTTCTAAATGTCTATTAATCCACTCACTATATCCATCTTAGCTCATAAAGCAAGCAGAAGTCCCAGTTCATTCTATGTATTAAGGTTCCTATTTCAGACACTCCTATCTCAGCCTTCTTTAAGTAGCTTTTTAAAATGTTTTTTTTTTTCTTCTTCTGATAGGAAGACACAGATTCTGATCGCATAGGTGATCAGTGTGACAACAACCAGGACATAGATGAAGATGGCCATCAAAATAACCTTGATAACTGCCCCTATGTGCCCAATGCCAATCAAGCTGACCATGACAAGGATGGAAAAGGTGATGCCTGTGACCATGATGATGACAATGATGGTATCCCTGATGACAAGGATAACTGCAGATTGGTTGCCAACCCAGATCAAGCTGATTCTGATGGTAAGATAGCCAGTATCATAATAACATTTTAAGACTATCTTCTAATAGTTTGATGGTATTTTTTTTTCACACTATTTGATGTTGGACAAAACTAAGTAACAAAATCCCCAGAATGTCTGTACCAGAAAAAAAAACAGAATGTTGCTATAGTGCTTCTCAGGAGTAAAGATCAATGTAAAAATGACCACATAGCCAACTTACTCCTAAGTCACTCTCAGGCTGGAGTGAAAGGACATTTATACAGTAGCTGCTGTGACTTCAGTCATGTGTCTGCCAAGTACCTGGGCAGTCAGAGATCTGTGATTCAGACTTCAACTCCCAAGCTGTAAGGCTCAGAAGCAAACAGTGGTAGTAATAAAATGGTAAAATTTCTTTTGTCCTACAGGTGATGGACGTGGAGATGCTTGCAAAGATGACTTCGACCAAGACAATGTGCCAGACATTGATGATATCTGCCCTGAAAATGTGGAAATTAGTGAGACTGATTTCCGAAAATTTCAGATGATTCCCCTGGATCCCAAAGGAACATCCCAAAATGATCCAAACTGGGTTGTTCGTCACCAGGGTAAAGAACTCGTTCAGACAGTCAACTGTGACCCTGGCCTCGCAGTCGGTAAGGGGAAAAATTTAACAGGCACTGTTGTCTGGGGTAGTTTGATTTTATTTTTTTGCTTGTTGGTGAGGGTGGGGGGTTGTTTTGTTGGGTTTTTTTAGTTGGGGTGGGGGAGAGGAAGAGAACCTGAGTAACTATTAAGGAGTTGCTTAAGAATTGTAAAAAAGTAGCACCTAAAACTTTATTCTTTAATGTCCCCATAGGTTTTGATGAATTCAATGCTGTGGACTTCAGTGGTACCTTCTTTATCAATACAGAAAGGGATGATGATTATGCTGGCTTTGTATTTGGCTACCAATCTAGCAGTCGTTTCTATGTTGTCATGTGGAAGCAGATCACGCAGTCTTACTGGGACTCCACACCAACCAAAGCTCAAGGCTACTCAGGTCTCTCCATCAAAGTTGTGAACTCCACCACTGGTCCAGGAGAGCACCTTCGTAATGCTCTGTGGCACACAGGAAACACTCCTGGCCAGGTAAGAGTGGCACTTACTACGTGCTGAAGTACTCTTAACGTGATAACACGAGTACTTCAGTGTAATAACATACTCTCCTGCATAAGGCAGGCTGTTCTTCCAGCAAATTAGACACTTAGAGAGGGCCTGCACATGCTGATCATGTAGGCTTCTTGGCAAAGACCAATAACTTTGTAATTTTTCCTAATCAAGCGAAATATTATATATATGTATACAATTATCAGGATTGCTTGCTGCAGACAGGCTTTCTAGCAGCAGTGAATCAACTGTTTCTGAAATTGTGCTTGCAATTTACATATTTAAAAAGTAAATTTAAATGCAGTTGATTTCTATTATTTCTATCTTTAGGCCATTACAGACCCTAATTACTTACTTGCAACCTTTAATAATAAGGCACCTTCATGTCAAAGTAACTGTTGCATTATCTTTGGCTTTTGGTTTATAAAAAACATTTTTTCGTAGGTGAGAACTTTGTGGCACGATCCTCGTCACATAGGCTGGAAAGACTTCACTGCATACAGATGGCGACTTAGCCATAGACCAAAGACTGGCTACATCAGGTGAGCATCATCCTTTTCTCTGAAGTAAATATTACGGGAAAATTGGATGTCTGTGAAGATGAACCTCACAGGACCTTGTCAAAGATGGCTGAGCTATTGTCTCTTTGTAGGGTTGTAATGTATGAAGGGAAGAAAATCATGGCAGACTCAGGACCAATCTACGATAAAACCTATGCTGGTGGTCGGCTAGGATTATTTGTCTTCTCCCAAGAAATGGTGTTCTTCTCAGATCTTAAATATGAATGCAGAGGTAAGGATGACATTGCATTTAAGAGATCCTATATAAATTAATTGGTTCTAGAAAGCTCAAGACAAGAGCTGAGGGAAAGTTCAACTGTAAACTTTCATGGTTCCGGTTCAAATGAGTTCTGCAGGCAGAAACAGGACACCTTGATAAACTCTTCACAGTTATAAGTTTAAATATATAAAATCTAAGTATATTTCTATTGTGTTGTTTCAAAGTATCCGAAATCCATGTTGAGTTCTTGAATATTCTTTGAAGTGCTGACTAGAATGAATGAGCATATCTGACAAAATCTAAGGTAGAAATGCAATATATTGACTTTAGCAAGTAAAAAGCTGATTTGCTTAAAAGTAAGCAAAGTAGAAAGTTATATCCATATATTGCAGTCTTGAAGTTCAGTGGAGGTTAAGTGCATACGACCAGTTCCAGCTGTCCTAGTCTTCTGAAATCGTCACTGCATTATGTACAGGTTACATAGATTAGATTATGAAGTCTAACTCAAGGAACTACTTAATTGAAAGTACTTCCAACTTTCTCTACAAATGTCTCTGGGTATTAATAACTTGGACATAATCATGCATAATACACAGAAATATTAAAATACATCTTTTATTTTTTCACAGATTCGTAATCACAAGATTGTTGGATTCAGAGACTATTGAAAAATGCTGGTAATTGCACCTTTTGAAATGTTTAGCCTTACAAATCCTGGGACCATTGTATTATTCCTTCCTTTCTTCTTTCTGCATAAATGTGGACTCGAAACATGACCTGCCTCAAGAGAATGCTTTTGAGAGAATGAAAGTGAGAACATACTTCGTATCTGACCTCTGCTGAAGTGGAAGGAAACAAATGTGTCTTGCAAATGAGAATTATTGTCACTGAACAAGCACACTTCTTTCAGTAGGAAAGACATTTTTTTGCTGTTTATCACAGTGCAGTGTCACTGCCTCTCTAACTGGAGGTCCCATGGAGTAGCATTTTGTAAAAGAACATCTTTGGATGTGCTGTGGACTACTTAAACTGAAGACCTTTCATTGTGTGGGGAAGTGGGAGTTTGGGTGGGAGGGGGAACTCTAGGTCTTTCTTTTTTCTTTATGGGGTAGAGATTTTTCGTAAGGAAGGCTGTGCTAATTTGGTTTACATCCATTTAACTTGGAGAAATTATAGTTTTCTATATCATACCGTTCAGATAAAAATATAGCCTTACTCTATGGTGAGCTAGATCAGCTGCTGTTCTACACAGGACAAAACAGATATCCTAAAACTGATTTCTGTCATGGCAGGGGGGAAAGAGGATAAAAACTGGTACACTGGATCACACCAGCTTTGGGAGAACTGGGATTTATGATTAGATTCTGTTTTTTCCTGATTTAGATGCAGGTCTTGCTTGCCTTTAATTGTGTTCTTTCAGATATGGTGCCAGAAAGCACCACCATCTCAGCTAGCACTGTGCTGTCCTTCAGGAAACCAGTACATGCTTCACTTTATATGGTTAAAGAGGCACAAAAATAATGTAATGAAAACATTCCTTTTCTACATGCCATAGATGTTTTAAACCCCTCGCTTCTTTAGAGGGAAGGAAAAGGGGCCTGTAGATAAAATTGTAAAATATTTATTTTTGCCTATTCTTGATGTTATAATGACTGAGGGATTATTGATTAAAACAACAAGAAATGCGTCAAGACTATCCACCTAATCATTGTTACAAGTCTTTATGACTGTAAGATTGTAAATACAGATTATTTATTATCTCTGTTCTATACTGAAACTAGAGAGGGTTTAGTTGAGGAATAAAATCTTGTCTGGAGCAGATAGTGGTGATGTATTTGTTACAAAGAGCAATTTTCCCATAAAGGCTTTGAGGCACAAGGAAAAGTGAGGGTGTGGACAATGGGATGTTTGTTTTTCTCAGTCTGAGCTCAATGTTGGCTTTTCCTTTCTTTGTGCAAGGCAGTTGGTAACCTGGCAGGCAACTGTTCTGCAGTGCTAAAATTCAAGTCCCTTTAGATGGTAGCAGTTTCTGTCCCATCCATAGTGCTAGAGGTGAGGGAATGCCATCCACCCTCCTGGTGTTCTCTAGTGCTGAGAAATGTCTGTGATGCTTTCCCACTGGTCAGTGGGCCTAACCCAGAGCCAGGATGGCTGCCCTGAGGAGGCTGCAGCGAGGGGCACAAGGACAGCCCTCAATAACCATTTAACGGGCTCTTTGGGTGCTGTGTGCTCCATTTGTAGCTAGTGATGTGCAGCTGCAGAAGAAGGAATTCATCACAGACTAGACAATTTCAAGAGCTCCTTGCAAAAGAGGGAGAGGCCTTGATGTACATTAGAAGACTGTTTTCCCCAATAGAAGGGGCAGCATCCTTATACCTATAATATTTCCTTGTCTTTTCAAAAAACAAAAAAAGAAATGAACATGGTGAAAGTTTTACGTACAAATATTACCTCATTGTTGTGTGACTGAGAAAAACCTTTGGAGCAAGCAGAGTTAAAATGTCTAACAAACTTTAAAGCTACTGTAGTACTAAAAAGTTAATGCTGTATATAGTCAAAATTTCTTTGCAAAAGAGGTATTCCCAGAAAGGAAATGGCATTGGAAAAAAAAAGTCAAATACAATTTCTAATGTTGTATTATATTTTTTCCTGTCATCTTGTATACCATTGCTTGTATTTTTATAAATTATTTTTCTCATTGCCATTGTAATAGTTAATCACATAATTGTGTAGATAGGCTATTTAAATAATTTATCATGAAATGCTACCTGTAGAGTTAGTATTTCTATTTTTATAAAAAGTTTGCACACTGAAGATTTTTTTGCTTCCCTCCTCCCAATGTTTTTGCTAGCATAATTTTCTAAGAACATGCTTTTTTTGTAAACATTTTTAACCATTTTTCCATTCTAAAGTTGTGTAAGTTGTACAATAAAGCTTCTTACATACAAAGAACAATAAACCACCAAGGACATTTATATTTATACCCTTGTGCTCTGGTTTTATTAATCTTTTGTAATACATCTCTGGATCACTGATGTGTTGTTTGTGTCAAATTTGGCTTCGATGCAAGGTTTCCTCTGCACTCTACATTACAACTGTGCTGAGGGGGTGTACCTGTTGCCTTACACGTGTCTGCTGGCCCACCTGAAGGCACTGCTGCAGTCACACAGCTCAGGCAGCTGGCACATTTCATTCTGAAAGCTGCTCTTGGAGACTTCTAAGCCGGGCTGCCCTTGATGCAGCCACAAGGCAAACCAGTCTCTGAGTGACTGCAATCATGCCCAGCCTGGCCTGCCCCCTCTCACGTGAGAAGAGGCAGCGTGCTGGCTATTTGCAGGGGCTGCTGCACTAGACTCTCATGGCTGACATTGCTAGTGTGATCAAAGAGCTGATGCCAGGGCACTCAGTCAACTTCTAGAATCTGCTGATAAAACTAACAACAGTCAAGACTGGTTCCTCAATCTCTACTTGCAGCAGCAGCTTGTCTTGTGCATTCCTTGGCAAAGGCAGGTGCTGTAATAGGAGTGCTAGACACCCACATGAGAATTGTAGTTAGGGGGTCCTGCAGGTGTAGAAAATTATTCTTCACATCTCCTTTCCCTGAGGATGAAGACTCCTATGTCACTACACTTCTGAGGGCAGTCCTGTATATTTGATTTTTTTCCCACTGAGAGCAAGGAGAGCAAACAAAGAACTCCTGGCCTCTTATGAGGGGCCAGGAATTTCTGCCCTCATCAGTTGCAGGACTGTCTGCTTGACTTCTCTGAAATGAGATGGGGTAGTGTCAGTGTAACCCATCTGACCTTACCTGGACCTGCAGTACCATTTGTCCTGCAGGTTTGGATTCTTAACTCTTCTGGCCTCCAAATGACACTGAGAAGACTCAGAACTACATAAAACAAAGATGGTTCCAACCTAGAGTAATCTCTTCATTTACTTGCAGGAAAAAGAAATTACCTTATAACCAACCAGTTTTCTGATCATATATCTATACCTGAACATATCTATATATGTAGGTCTAACCAAAAGTTTGAAACAGAGAACTGCTGCTGTGGGGAAGACAGTCTTGGCAACCCATTCCAATGATCTTGTCTGAGCCATGCCAAACTTTCATGCTAATTTATTGCATGCATTTGTGTAGCTTTATTTGTCATTAGAACAAAAAATGCAAGCGATATGCTTTGCTTTAACCCATAGCTTAAGTGCACTTTCTTTTGGTTGGTGGGTGTGAATACAGTAGGACACAAGAAGAAGCTATAGTTGTGACAAGTTAGGACTTTACTTGTCCAAAGAAACAACTACTAAAGAAAAACCAAAGAGGAAGAACATGGGAGATTGGCCACACTTTACAGGGCAGAGAAGCCAGTGGGAAATTTGCTGTTCCCAGCCTCCCTGGAGAGTCACCAGTGGAACATGTTAGTGTACCAACCAATGCATGCCACTTCTAGAATTACCTGGTATTGGCCAACTATTTTTGCATAAGTAATCTCTTAATTTCATGCTACTGTAGAGAACACAATTTTTTCCTTCCACAATACAGTCTTCTCAGAGCACATGCAAATGCAGCACCTTAAGTTTTAAGTTGTCATCTGCTTCAAACCTATATTCAACAAGTATAGTAGTTTAACTAGCAGGTATTCATAAACTATGGAGATAAAGACAGAGATAAGTGTAGAAAAACCTGCATCTTAATGACAAGAGTGCATTTTTTACTGATAGTGGCATGAAAAATGCAGGGAAGTCCACAGTGATTAGTAGATTTTCAACTTAAGTTCATTTTGGAAAGGACTGTTGAGATGGCAGAAGTAAGCATCTCTAAGTATCCACAAGGGGAATTCTAGTTCTTATTTCTCACCTTTTCCAAAGAGAAAAAACAGGTGCACAAAGTTGTAAGCAGACTTACAATAAGAGAACTCATTTAAAAAAGTCCTTTGCAAGCAAAAGTCTTAAAGATAAAATCTTCCACAGGAAATCCATAAAATTAGACAAGTATCATAGAGAAACTTGGATTTTCAAATTCAGAGAAATCCCAGGAAGCCCAGACATCATTTGTCTTTCATTTTTCACCTGCTTTCAAAGTGAAGAACTGCTAGCCTAGGCAAAACATCCAAGGCTAAACTGAGGGCTGCTTAGACTCTGTGTCCATGTCCCTTGATGGCTCTGCTCACAAAATGTGTATGGAGAGACCACTTGAGTGTTATTGTAAAATTAGGGTAGGATGCCTCTGGCAATGCCCTTCCCACCAAAACTATGCATACCAAATACACAAAGCAAACAATACGAAAACAATGGCACGGATCAGTATTTCCACTAGAAAACAGCAGATTTTTAAGGGAAAAAATGTTCTGAATACAGACTACATGCCTGACAAAGCAAAATTGTTCATGCACTTTAACACTCTGCAAGTTACTGCACACTCCAGAAGATTCCAGTTTACTGGGTTTTTTTTTAAGCATAAGAGGTATTGCAGATTCAGTTGCAAATAGTGAACTATTTCACATAGACATAAATGACAGGGAGCCTTTTATTCCAACTCCTGCATCTGGATTCTAGCCAATCCCTCAATGAAACATATAATTGGATAAATGTAGGTTATGGCATTAGTAGTATTCAAGTGCCTCTATTCTATTTGAAAAGGAAACAGTTTTTCTGACCTTTAAATCTCACTACAAATAAAGGAGCAATTATTTCTCAATAAGTGCATCTGCTGAAAATTAAATTAAATTAAAGAAAAAACCAGTTACTATTTTTTTCTAGCTTCGCAAACCCTCCTAACTTGTCAGCTTCCTGATGGTTTGCCAAACCACCTTGTCTCATGTCTATCTTCACACTGTAAGACTCCCAGAGATAAGGCTCTCCCTTCATAAGTGGGGGAGGAAACGCTTGGAAGTGTAAACCCTGACAAATTTTTCACGTAAAAAGCAAGAGAGAGGGGATCTTTTTCAAAGTTGTGCTTAGAAAGCCTTTTTAAAAAGCATAACAAAAAGATGCATTCTCGTATTAGTTGCTGAAATTTTATCCTGCAAGTAGGGGTTTTAATAAATTATAAAAATTCTTGTAGTTACTGAATCACAGAAATTGAGCTGCAAACAACTACCTCTCACTTATCCATCCCTGACATGGAGGTAAAAAGGCACCTTTTACAGCACATGAATTTACTGGCATACTTTTTCACATTTCTAGACTAGTCCTTGTTACTCTGGTGACATGTTTAAGCAGCCCTTTCCTCTCTGATCTATGCAGCAGATAATTTTTGCAAAGCCTGTTTTCACTCAGCGCTCAGCATGCCCACTGGCCCTGCAGGAGTTCTGCTGGGGAAGTGAGAAGGAAAGCATGCACTGCAGATCCTCTGAGCAGACAGCAGCCCACGTCTGCCTTGGAAAAAGGCATTCGGCTGAGGATTTTTGTGGGGCGTTTTCCTCTTTTTTTTTTTTTT
>VZTB01007704.1:146853-162184 GCA_013397245.1 Thryothorus ludovicianus
TTTTTATGATGAAACTGAAAGTTTTTTCACCCCTTGGTAGAACTATTTTGATTTAAATTTTAATTCTGGACATACAGTAATAATTTCATTCATTTTATTAAGAAACTTTTTAACTTTTTTTTTTTAAATCAGGATATTTAGTTTGTCACTTCTCTTTGAAATGAAAATCTGTCAACCACTCTTAAGTGTGCACAATAACTGTAAAGCTGGAGTGAACTTCTGACACCATTACAGTGTTCTGAAATCAATGCTGTAATCCTTTAAAATATCCCACTCAAATGTATATTTTCTATATTATATATTCAATTAATACATATAATTTATATATGCATATATATATCTATATACACACACATAATGTCCATGAAAATCATTGAATCACCTTAATTTTCCGCTTTCAGAGAAAAACAATATGCAGTTTGTCATTTAAAAGGACAAGCCATGGCAGCATTGAAACATACCTATTGGAGAAAATCAGTATCAACAGCTGAGCACTGGCCACCACAAAGACAGAATGATTTAGTCATGTATTGCTCAGCAATTAGATGCAAGCACACTAGAATATTTTCTTCATGGCTATATTGCTTTCACCAATATTAAATTTTTGGAACAATGCATCTATCTGTGTAGTAAAATTGTTTTGTGAAAAAAGGTAAAGAGAACAAAGAGCATAAATTTATATGCACACATGAAATTTCTTGTTCCTCAAACAACTCAAAGCCCAAAAATCAAATGGATAACTTCAAAAATCAGTCTCCTGTACTCTGCTACATTTTGGATTAAAGGAGCTAGAGAGGACAGTAAAGAACTTAGATATCAAAATCTTTTGCCAAATGCTTATGCTGAATGAAGGTATGTATTTCAAAACACCTGTTTCCAAATCCCAAGTTATACTGAAAAAAGAAAATTAATTTAAATATCTTAATCATCACTGCTGTATCACTCCCTGAGGAGAAGCTGCCACATTCCAGTGCAGCTGGAATTCAAGTGGAGGCCCCAGTGGAGAGGTTATTGCAGGTCACAACACAGAGTCACTGGAAAAACAAAGAAAAAGCCATGAATCCTCCTGGGCTCAACTTTCTTTTTACTCTGGTATTGGTGATGTTTTAGCAAATAATCTTTTTTTTTTTTTTTTACATTTTATATAATATCTCTGTTATTGTCCACCTCTCACCAGTACCGTATTTTTTCAAATAATTTAATTTCCAACTGTTTTACTTAAAACTGAGAATACAAAAAGGAAGGAGGGCTTGAATTGATAATTCACCTGTAACACCAAGCAATAAATAAAATATTCCCAAACAACCTCTTGTTTAATATAATACAGTAGAAACCAAGCACAGATAAATATTAGGTCACTAATTTTTTTACTGTGCTTTGGGAACTGACCCAACACACATCTGGAATAGCAAGCCATGAGTGCTAGGTCCCTGTGGTTTGCAGTGACTACAACGAGAGCGTTTTGTTATGGCTGTTGAAAGACTAAAATTAAGTTACAGACATCCTGTTGGAATATACAGTTCAAGTCAATAGCCATCCAAACTTACGTGCTTATGCCTGAAATGCCAGATGCAAATAACAAGTTGTATGGCTTCAGGAATGTTGTATGTCTTTGCTAGCAACAGTAACTATTTCTTGAGGGTGCTAGCAAAAGCTTTTTTATAGCAGCAAGAGATTCAAGATAAGAAAATAAAATAGGAAAATTAAGAATTATTTAGTATTTTTCTTAATGTTCTCTAGGTATTATACATATAATCTTTAAACATCCTTTAGATTTCTTCAAAAACTGCCCAAGCACTTGAAACACTGTTTTTGAGAAGGTCACTATAAAACACAAGTTCCATGTGAAAATTTCCACTGGACTGTGGAAAGATTAGAGCCAACAGACAGTCCTGAATGAATACAGGCATAGAAAATACTCTTAAAAACACTCATCTGTATTGCTTTAATTATGTTTATGCTAAAAAAGTTATGACACAGGCTTAATATTTTTATGGTAAGAAATACATGTAGGTGAGATTTGAAAAGTTCCATGGAATGTGCTTACAGCAATCCTGTGCAGAACATCCACTATCCAAGTTTTGTTATGGCTGTTGAAGAAATATCAAAATAAAAAGTAAAAAATATCAGAAAGTAAAAAAATAGAAATAGCAACTGCTAATTGCATATCTAATATCTCATTCAGATTTTTTACTAAAAGCAAGTTGATTAGATTCTGTTCTCTGTTACATCCACACAATTACAATATCCCCAGAAGTGTGCATCCACTTCTACTGGCAACTCTGTAAATTAGATTAAAATCTGAGCCAATATGTGCATTAATTTAAACATTCACATTAGATCAAATAACCCTATGCAACAACAGCCTATGGATAGCTAATATTCTATCCATACATCTTTCCTTGCTGAATGTTAAACTACTATAGGTATAGGAAATAATTTGTCCTTTTAGGTCAAGTCACATTAGAGCCTGTCAATGGGATAAATTTGTTGAACCTTCTTTGCTAGAGTATCTCTCCCCACTTACAAGAACCATATTTTTTTAATAAAGTTTTCTTATTCTGACATTGCAGCATATGAAATGGAAAACTATCAGCTGAGTAAACAAGGCAAAAAGCAGGAAAAAATACTAGTTTAAGACTAGACAATCAAAAACCTGTAATGAATTGTTGCTATTCTCTCAAACCCAAACCAGCTGCATTACCCTTCCCCCCATCACTATAAGGTTTCACAATCTAGTAGCTGCTAGGGCAAACTTCTGACTGAATGCTGCCACTTCTACTCCCACTAAGCCTTCACCAGGGGCTGCCACCCTTCCTCATTTAATTACATTTCTTAACTAGAAGATACGAATGTTTGCTGTGTGGTTACTGTTCTCCCAGAATCAGGCAGACCTGGGCAGACTAGTGCTGATGTTCTGATCCAGCAGAGCACTTGTGCAATTCGAGCCTTCAACCAAACCAGGGGTCCAGCCAACAGACAGCCCCGGGGCAAAAAACTGAGTAATGGGATGCTTCACTGAGTCAGGACTCCAGCCAGACAGGCTGCAAGCCCCAGCAAACTGCAGTGCCACGATTTACAGAAGCCACGGTTTACCTAACTTTATGAAAAACCTAGACTCTGTGTAGGTGGGCATGTGTGTGTGTGTGTGTGTGTGTGTGTGTGTGTAGAAAAATGAAATTATATATATTTCCCACTATCTCTAATAAAGCCCTATCAATAAATATTAAAATTTTTAAATTTGGTTTGTTGGTTTGTGGTTTTTTTTACAAAAAAGACGCATGTGTCTTATCAGACACACAGCTACACAATATCTGTGTACATTTCTTTATTAGGCAGAACACTCTCAGGAAATTTAATGAAATCCAAGAGCTGATTTTGAAATCAAACTCCAACAATATATGATAATGACAATAATAATCTCTAAAGAAAAAAATCAACTCATGGAACATTTTCAATTATGGTAATTTATTCCCATCAGGTTGCTTGATATGATACTGTATCAGTGTAATAACACTGATAAAGGTTTAGCTACACTTTCAGAAAACAGTTGTACAGAAAAGCATATAGTCACTCTCCCCTCAAATTTCAATGTTCATATGATCTAAAAAAAAGAAAAGAAAAAGGTGCTGAGCTGCTGTAAGCACAACATTATTTGCAAGAGGAAAGCAAAACAACGGTTTGTGATCCAACTTCTACTTAAAACTTAATATAGCCCCTCAAAATAGAAATAATAATTTTTGGCTCATACAACTATGAGAAATAACAGCCTTTTCATATCTGCATGTGGGCAAGTCTGGATTCTGTTAACCTCAGTAAACACCATCTATGTTTACATACATATGAGCTAGGTATGGATTAGTGCTTCTTTCAAGAAACAGGTGTTATTTATCTTTGAAGGCACATGAGAGTTTCCTTCATATATATACATATATATGCATTATGCTAATAATTATGCTTTCCTTAAAATATATATAATTTAGTGTATTACAGTAAAACTATATCACAGACTACAGTACCATAAGGAATGCAAAACTGAAATTGTGCCAAACCAGTTTCACGCTATTTTATTCGCTTAACCAGCACTAAAAAGAATTTAAAGCATATGTAGAGTGGGCAAGAAAATAAAACTACTTACAGAAGATTATGCATACATATTTAAATGTAAATTGTTTAAATATTTAGAATTCAGATAATAACAAAACTCAACTACGGAAATATCTCTTACAAATGAAAATAACACCTGACACTTCTCATACCTTCATCTGCAGATGCATTTGCCTTAAACTGGATTGCACTGGGAACTCCATTTCTCAATACAATTAGCACATTTAACCATGTCTGAATTAACAAGCAAATTATCTACAGAATACGTTGAGCAAGTTTACAAATTTGATAAATAACACACCCTTTGGCCTATGTCCAGGACTAATTGCTTCAGACAGAACTGAGTCACCTTTGTAGGAAACAAATTAATTAGCTTCTTAGTAAAAAATGAAAAAAAATCAGGAACTGAAAATTTAGAATACCTTCCCTCTCAAAAAAAAGAATTGATAAGCAAAAACTTCATAAAACTGAGATGCTTATTAACCACACAGATTTGAGTTCTACACAATTAAACATTACTCTTAATCTGTTTCTTTCCCTATTGAAAAGAGATAATCGAAATACCCCATTATATTATTCTGACACACATGATTTTGACTCAAAGATATTTAATTATGTAATAAATGTTAACATATTCACCTTGTAGACTTCTACAATAAGATGTCCCATATGGACATTCACTTAATAGTGAAAAGCTTCTTCCTCTCTGGTGCAATAAAATCACCTCACCTGTTATCTCTACAACAGTTACACAGTTATATCGACAGTTACCTGCTCTCTTCACTACCCAGTGGTCACAGTGCACGGCGCTTTCCTTGGTTCAACACATCCCCTCTTATAACACACTCATAATGGGAGGTGGTAGCTGGGGCTGAGCCACACTTGGCTCTGCCCATGCTACTCTGTTTGGACTAAAGGAGAACTTTAACTCAAGTGAGGACAGCAAGTTACTGAGTTTTTCTCACTGTTGGTTGCCAAAGAAGCCTGGTGGTGTAGGAGGTAACCACGTTACTCCTGCACGAGATCAGGTTGCCCCTGGCAGAGGTGATCTGTGGTGCTCCCCATGACCATCACCGCCACCCTGCTCTCCTCTGGGCAGACCACTCTCTTCCCTTCGCTCTGCTCCTCTGATGCCTGCATCTACATGGAGAGCAAAGAGCTTGTGAAGATAGAGAGTAACCTACAAAACCACCCAGCCTTTTCTACAGGTACTATTTCTATTTTCTTCATGTAGAAGCTACCACTTAAATCTCCTAAGGGGAAAATAGTGTAAGTATGGATATTGACTTTGGCAGTGTGAAAGCAGCAGTAACAAGACTTCCTGCATTCTGACAGGCAGAATCGCTTTGAAAAAATATTAACATTCCTCTCACCATAGAAAGACTAAGTACAAACAATCAAAAAAAGTGTTGTGATCATAATGATGGAATTATAACATAGCAGAGGGATATTAGAATGCTATTCTAAATTATTGATGGATGTTAAAAAAACAGTTTCTCTAAATCCAGAAAAGATTACCAGTACAACAAAAATCAATCAAAAAACATAGCAAAATGTATTGATTTCTAGTAAGATTAGATTGTAGCATTATTATCACAAACTTCATACTGTCAAAAATTTTATGAAAGAATGAAAGGTTTGCCTGCCTGAAATCTGGGTTATTTGAACAGTTGGCCACTCAGGAAGAGAACTAGTGTTAGGTTAAAAATCTAAATCTAGATTTAGATTACAATATCACTATATAATTACATTTAAGTAAAGAATATAAAAACAAGAGACATTTCCACAATCTTTTTATAATACCAGGCAGAGAGAAAATTTAATTTTTTGCTGGTTAAAGTCTATTATTTCCTTTACCAAATTAAAAGTAATCCATAGAAATTATTCAGCATTATTCATTTTGGTATCTTATTTGTGTAAATTTGAATTCCCTAAAGGCAGCTTCTTCTCTTTAATATAGCCAGGTCATGTTTGTAACTATACAACCAAGTTTACCTTATTAAAAACTTTCATGAAACACTTGGATTTTCATGTGAATTTTTGTACCAGCAAGAATATTTGCTCTCAACAGAACAGTGAACATGACTTTCTATTACCAAAATGGTAATCTATATGTGTTTTCAACACTGTTTTCCAGTTGACAGAATTAATCAACATCAGTGATATATTTCATAAAACTCCTGGTCAATTATTTCAGGGTAAGAATTTTAATAAACATTCTGTTATTTTGTGTATGTTACTTTTGGCACAGTTTTATGTTTTCTGAAAGAACATTCTTGTCCCACCATAATAATCAGTGTGTATTGGTGCATACCTTTGGTGAGAACCTGCTTAGTTTTTTCATTATAATCAAAAGCCTATTCTAAAGGGTTGTTAAGAGTCTCACCTCCTTTGGTTTGCAGTGGTATGCTGAGAATGTCAGCCTCTGTGGATGGCTCATTGTTCATGCTGATGCAATATAATGGTTCACCCAAGAAAGAGGGTTTCTTCAATCTTTTTGTGTTGAGTGCTCTTGACATAAAGTAACCTTCAGTAATACTCTTATCTTCCATCTTCTGTAAACCTTCTAGGTCAACAGGTTCCTCTGTTTGGGCCAGTGAATCCTTTGATAAGTGACTACCAGCCAGTGCTTTGCTGATATAGTAGCCAGGGATTTTGCTCTCTGCATTAACACATAAGCTTTTGTCTTCGAGTCCAGCCTTTTCCTGAGCCATTAACATCCCTACAATATGGTCTTCAACTAACATTTTGGAAAGACTAGATGTGGAGTGAAGAGTGGAGTCTTGACTTGTGTAACAAGGGGGACTTAATCCAAAAGAAAGAGATTCCTGAGACTGTGGCATGGTAACGTTACTTATTGTTCTCTGAGGCTGCATACATTCTTCCAGAAGGGTGTTAAGCTGCTCTTCAGAGAGGCTCATTTGTTCTTCAGTCTGAAAAAAAAAAAAGGCAAGAATTTCTTCTGTCAAAATATAATTAATGAAAAGCAGTGCCATAAAACAGCTTGAGAGATACACTGGCAGAATCCTTAAACAAATACCAATGTTTTTCAATTCAAACTGAATTTAAATAGACATTTCCATAATCACAAAATTTATGCAGCATCCTCACTAGGTTCTAGATAGATTCTGTGACGGAAGTTAGGACAGAAGTGTGATGTCCACAAGGCACTGAGAGGCCTATGATTTTGCACAGTCTTCCACGACATCTGACTGATTTTTATTACCAGAGCTTGTACTTTTTCATTTTTCTTGGTTTGCTGTGAATACATACACGCAGACACAGAGACACACACACACTCTCTTTAGGATTTTAGTTACTGAAAGCAAAATAGCATTTTGCTAAAGGCTGTTGGGGCAATGCAGCTGGGGTTAGAAATGGTTCTGGACAGCATCAGCCCACAAAGACTGTCACATATTGACAGAAATATTCCCAGCGCCTCACAGTAGAAATGCCACATAATGTCTCTCAACCATGCGACACAAAGCACATCAGTTACCTACCATGGCAAGCATGAGCCATGGCATGTGAGAATAAAGCTCCTGTTCTGTTCTCTAGGACAGTTTTAGTGCTTCCTTCAAGCTGTCACTGCTTGCATAGCTCACAGATGTATCTTTCCAGTTAATTTCTTATTCAGAGACTGGCACACTCCCATCATTTTTATTACACAGGTCTCCTTTACTGGACATTTGTTAAAAATTGATATTAAAGACAATGACTGATATTAGCTGGTTATGGTGAAGAATAGCAAAGGATATTTTGCTCAAAGAGGTTAGCAATAGGGAGTTACTTCCAGCTTTTAAAATCCTTAATGCTCCTGAAAACAGAGTAGCACAATATTCCCTGACAATTTAAAGATTATAATGATAAAACTATATTTAGATATGTTTAATACATTTGCCCATTAAATAGGAGCTATAGAGGATATCATGAGATATATTATAAATGTTGAAAATGCTATGCAATATTTCATAGAGAAAAAATGCTTTCTACAATCAAAATCTCAGTTTTACCCAACCTCCAAGACACAAAGGATCAGCTGACACACTAATGAACCCTTAGGCTACAGTGATTTATGTAAATCAAAAATTTTATTCGTTGCATAATGACTTCTTCAGAGAATTTACTTTACTAGTGCTAGAGGATGTGCTAGAGGATGGAGCTGCTGTCATTTCAGAGGAGAGATCAGTAAAGTTTAACTGATATTTTTTTTTCCTTGAAAGTCTCTGATCCCTAAACAGGAGTCATATGATCCTGTTTGATATACACGACATGACTTGGCTATAGCCGAAGTACCACAGGGAATATGGATTATGCATGAAAACTGATTATTCAGTCAGGAAGGAAGGAATATTTATTTGAAAAATTTATATTAAAAATTACAAGATGACACCAAAAAGTGAACAAGAGTAATATTTTATGTTACCTTCAGTCACCATTCTGTACTTTCATATTCAAACATTAATAATAGCTAATAATCACTGCTACAGACCGAATACTGTACAGTTCAGGCACTGACTGATGTGCATAAACTCAGCTCTACAGAGTTATTTGACCCAGTAGTCTTTTCCAGCAGATATCAATTTCCCTCCCAAAGATACTACAAGTTTCTTTCTTACACATGAAAAAGGGCAATTGCATTAAAGAAATCAAGATGTTAGGGGCTTTTAAACATGTAAAAAAAATAAATAAAAAAGGGGAAGCAAAAGAGCATTGACAGACTATCATTATTAGTAGAGATCTTTTTTTAGATGAACACACAATCAAGTAGTTATATTGAGATTCAAGTATCTTGATATCAATCTACATATTTTTGATGATATTAACTAAAACAAGCGCTTACATAGAAAACATGCAAAATATTACATCTTAAAACTCTATTTTGTCTTCTAAATTTTAATCCTAGCGCAGAAAGTACTCACTATGAAAAATAAATCAAACAGGGAAAAATAATTAGCAGCAAAACACTATGATGGATCAAAAATGAAATATGAAAATTTTCAAATTTTCACTTTTAATCTAAACAACTAGCCCATGCTGAAGTCTTTCAATTTCTTGAAAACATATTTTAATTTGCACGATAACATTTGTTTCCAAGCAGTGATTATCAGAATGGACTCTGTAAGAAAAAAAGATGCATTCACACAGGAAGAGCAGAACATAAGAGACCACTACTGGAAGCACAGCTGCATCGAAGTATATCCACCAAGCAGATTATACTGTGTAAACATGACTATATTTGTAACAGAAGATTCTCACATCTGGAAACCCACATGGATTCCCACATGGTTTTGAGTGTGTGGTTCTATACTAACATATTTCAAAGCGCTTGGCCGAGATAATTTGGAGATAATTTTATGTTAATGACAGGGCAATTCACTCACTGCAGAAAGGAATTATGTATATGAAGCAAATGAATGATTAGTAAAAAAGATCACCTTGTCCTACCTTTCTTCAGTCCTTTGATTTTCCCTATCTCTACCCCATTTATCTGCAGTCCATTTTCCCTCATCCAGACTTTTTTTCTTTTTTTTTTTTTTTATTTCAGGAAAATCATATGGCTTGTATTCATAGATTATCTGGAATATTACCAGAGGGGTAAGATTTAGAGCCTAGGTCATATGGAGAGGGAAATTAATATAACAACTATAGAAAAGTTTGGGAACTAGTGAGCTTGTTTTTCTCCAGAGTGGCAGGCCTGCAGCCAAAGCAGACAATGTAAAACGTTTCTTTGTTCCTTCATTTTTCATTCTCTCTTTCTCTTTCTTTTCCTCTCTTTGGATTTTTGCAAGACATGCATGTAAAGTTAAGGAAAGTATTTAATAAATCTCTCCAAATATTACATTTTAAAATACTAAAAGCGCACAGTTATTTTCTTTTGCCAAACTCAAGAGATGTCTATAGGCTTAAGGAAAAATACATAGTGGAGGAGAAGATAAATAGTCATGTGTCATCCACTCTGCAGCCAGGAATTTACATGGAAATGAAAGCAGAGAGGCTGCTGTTAAAATCAGGAAACAGAGTTTAGGGAAACACCTTAGGGAAAGACATCTCACAGCAAAAAAGGCTGTGCATTTGCAACCAAATGAGCATTTGAACTCATGGAATTGCATAATACAACTGTATTAGGAGTCTGCAGAGTATATATTTGCACACATCAGGAGCAATCCAGTCACAACCAACTGTAATAGTTCAGAGTCATGGCTTGGAATCAGTAATACAGTCTTAGGGAGACACTGGATTCTACATCTCCCAAGCTTTCACTCCCCTCATTGTAAATGATTTGCAACTCCTATACAGAATAAATACTTCAAGACATTTCTTTAAAAATACAGGGACATAAAACGAGTGTCATTCAAAATGCAGAAACAGTCCACTAGCCAAGAGAAAATGAGGTATCAGGTATGGTTCCCATTAAAAACTAGAAAACCTTTTAATTGTTCTGGCTAATTTTTAATAGGACACTGAGTCCTATTCATTTCCTAGGCTTTTTTACCGTTAATGATCCAAAAAACTAATTCCTAGCCAGGAGTTTAGGAGCCTGCTAATGACCTTTACTGTTTATGTGTGGTTAGCTTTTCACACACTTGTGGCCCTCCTCTGACTGAGGATTTCTTGTTCCTTGCTGAATTCCTCTGTGACAGAGTCTATAGAGAAAACCTTACTGCATGTGGTAGGAATGCAAACTTGTAGTTCGCTGTGGACAGCCCTGCTGTGACTACAAGTTTTCAAGTTCAAATCTTTAGGCTTTCTTTCTACATCTTTACAGTAACAAAAACAGACTAACACTGAAAGCCCTTATCAGATTTTACCATGGGGAGAAAGCTAACATGTCAGGATTATTTCTAATTATAGTAAATAATCAAAAAATGACACAGAGTAAACAAGTAAGGGCTACAAAGTCAGGAGATTTAAGGACTCATGTAGTTGGCACATGGAAATTTTGTTCCTTAGTCTGAAGGTGCTTGAATCAAGAGTTCTCATGATACTTTATTTGTTTGAAATAGTTTATTCTGATGCTTAAATTGCTGACGTTTTTACTGGCGTGTGAGACTACAACAGTCAATTCTAAGCTAACTGCTTTCTTCTGATAAAACTACTCCATTTTAAGAGAATACTGACCTATTTTGAGACAAAGTTCAGATTTTTTCCTGATCAAGTCTGGGAAGTTTTGTAAGTTTTAGTTATTCAATAACTTATTGACAGTTTTTCAAACAGCTCTATTCTGCTTTGAAAAGGCAATCCTTGCCTTTTATCTCCACATTACTTGACTCAATGTGCACCATTAACTCCAAGGTCTCTCCTTTCTGCATCACACCCAAGCATCTTGTCTAGAAACAGTACTGGTCAGTGCAATTGTGAAATATTATTAATATGCTGCATACAAACCTCACACATTATGTCATTGTGGAAGAGCTTCTTAAAATTTCCAGAAATGTTGAAAGCCCAAAATTCTTTTGCACCACAGAAGTCAGTTGGGCATCCATAACTTGTAAACTGATTTAAAGTAATGTAATATGTCCATTGTGGATTAACCCCAACAGGTAGCTAAGCACCACACAGATGCTTGCTTACTCCTCATCCCCTCACCCCAATGGAAAGGAAGAGCAAAAAGAGTAAAGGAAAGGAAGATTAAAAGTAATAAAACCTGAGGATCAAGACAAAAATTGTTTAATAAGCAAAGAAAGAGAACAAAACAAGCAATGCAAAGGCAATCACCCAGCATCTCCCATGGGTAGAGCAACAGCCAGCCAGTTCTGAGCAAAAAATGGTTAACTTTGTAGAACTCTCTCATTTCCCTTTTTATTACTGTGCACAAGGCTATGTGCATTGGCATGGAATATCTCTTTGGTTAGTTTGGGTCATCTGTCTCAATCCCAGCCTGCTGTGTATCTCCAGTCTACTCACTGGGAGGGCAGGCTGAGAACCAGAGAAGGCCCTGATGCTGTGCAAATGCTGATCAGCAACAGCTAAAACATAGGTGAGTTATCGGCACTTTTGGTCACAAATCCAAAACACAGCACCCTACAGGCTGCTATGAAAACATTAACATCCCAGCCAAACCCAGCACAGAGACCCACACATCTGCTTTCACAAAGAAATTAAGTGTTCAGCATGTCATTTTACTGCTTCTACTGGCTGCTTGTTTGTTTTATAAACACTACATTAAGAGAAAAAGCTTAATGAATATAAAAGAAAAAAGTAAATCTTTCCTCTGTATGTCTGCTTCAAAAGGGTTAGTCCAGAATGTAATGACAGAAAATATTAAAGGGTGTAGACCAGAAACATGCTCACAACTCAATGAGCATATTTTTGGAGAGGCCAGTAATGTGTATGGATTTGACAGTGTTAAAAACTGAGACTGAAAGCTAAATAATGGATTCAGAAATTAAGAGTTCCTTACAATCATGATTTACCATCTGGTGGTTCTGTGCTTATATCTAGTGGGCTGGGGGACTTCTGTAGTATTTCAGCAATGACATGTATCTTCCAGAATGAACAGGATTCCTAAGCCATAGGAGAAAATCTCATGCTTCTGTTTTTCCCTCCTTCTGCTCCATTTCCTTCTGTTAGTTAAATTTTCCCTTCTCTCATTTTTTCCACTGTTTCTGTTTGTGTAAAGGCAAAATGAAAATGTCTGCTAGTCAATTTTTGGTTGCTGCTGCTGCTAAGAGCCAAAATACAGAAAGGACAGAAGTATCTCAGAGTAAAACCAGAAGCACCAGACTAAAAGAGGAGGAGATTATTTGGCATCTGGTAATATCACTGTCTGAAAAGAAAATTCAACTTGTAACATTATGAGCCATCAGAACCTCAACATCAAAGTGATTATCAGTCTCGTGGAATAATATAAAATCTCCACTAGAAAGATAATTTAAGAATTTTAGAAGAGAAAATTAACTTCATTAAGAAACTGAAAATAAAAAAACCTAGAAACAAAGGAAGCGATTTTATTCAGCATCTTTAACTGATCAAAAGTTAAGAACTAAAATTCCAAGTAAATATATATTAAATTCTTTAATAAATTTGCATAGAGTATATTTTCCTGGCTAGGGCAAGGAAGTATTGACTTGATGTAAAGAGCCTGTTTAACAGGACATCCTCCTAGTCACTAAACAATAAGAGTTGAGTGTTCCTTAGAGAATGCCATTTCAAAGTTGAAGAATTTTAAAAGCTGCATAAATCATGATGTAAATTCATTTAAACACTAAACTAGGAGAAAAGTCTCTGGTCTCTGATTTAAATCACTTTAAATTTGAAAATCCATCTACTTCAAGGTTGTCAACAGATGTTTTGCAAGAATTCAGCTCTGCTAACTCCAGATTAGTTCAAATTTTATCTCTTCTAATCTACTGTGTTTCTAGATAGAAAAAAAACCTATATTTCCATAAATTAGCCACTTTAAAAACTATCATTTCTAGAATCTTAACAAATGGATAGCTCCCTTTTTAGAGTACTTGATTTTATACAGTTTCAAGAATTCTTACATTAAAAGCAACTGGTTTTAACTAAATACACCGACGGTGGGTAAAATCATAAGACACAAATTCACGAACTGGTATTTATAATCCATTACTCAGAATAAGACTCTCATTTTCTAGCCTCTACTGAAGAAGTAGGTAGAACTTCTGCAATCTTGACTATTTAGCATTCAAACCAGTTTCCTAAACATCTCATTTTGTGTTTTTAACTGTTTGTTATTAAGCATTTAACAGATTTCATTCCATAGAAATCTCTTCCTTGAATATTAAGTTGTGGGTTTAATTTTCAGCAAAGCCAGTAGAGTAGACAAAAATGCCTTGATGTGGTTGCAGCTGTTTTCTGTTACAAAATCCTCTTTTTTTTTTTTTTCTTGTCATATTGGCTTAATATTTTTTTCTGAGAAATAGTGTAGTATAATGGGATCACCCTCACATACAGCATTTTTAAAACTGCAATGATCTATCTAGAGATTTTAAGAATGTTTACAGGTCTACAATCTACTGGAGCAACAGCAACTGTTCAAGAACAGAAATGTTCAAGGCCTAGATAGATGTGGCTCTGAGCAACGTGATCTAGTGGAAGGTGTCCCTAGCCATGGCAGGGCAGTTGGAACTAGATAAGTTTCACATCCCTTCCAACCCAAACCATTCCTATCCTTCTATAGTTCTATGAAAACAGAGAAGTCACAAACACATGATCTAGGTGACCTATGCAATTAAGAGTAATTTAGTCTTACTAAATATGGAAAAGACTGGTCCAAGGAGCAGTAGCCCATAAAAGACTCAGCTAAAGCAACTACAGACAGAAGCAGCAGACTCGATCTGATACTCTTTAGAGATGTCTTTCAAAGTGACTCTTAACTGGTTGGCCTTGTGTATCAACAGCAACAGGCACCTCTAAATATTGACTTTTTCTAAACAAAATATTAATGTATATGGCAAACCTGACCTGCAGTACATATTTTGAAGGCGTAAATATTCTCTTCTGATAGCAGAAGTATTATATGAAGGAAGGGCTGCCATATGTAGAATAAGAAAATACAGAATCCCACAGGGCTCTCCAGTGAAGTAATATAGGTAGAGTACAATCTCAGTTATCCAAGTTAAGGCAGATCAAAATCTCTTTTATGAATGTGGTTTTCTTACAGTTTTTGACATCCTCTCTTTGTTTCACATGCACACCACCTAAACCAAGCTCTTTAACCAAGTGCTAATGTCAGCTGTAGTTTTCCAAGGTCCTCACTGGCATCAGAGAGACATCAGCACCTGGAACTGTAATTCAACCCAGCTAAAATTTAAAGACAGAACATCTAGAATTTTGCTTACTAATTACTGTTTTAAAATAGAAGCCTTTCTGACAACACATTTAAAAGGCTACTCAACCAAAAGAGAATAAATGGGAAGTAGATATTAATATTAAAAACTAAATTTGGCGAGTCACAGAAAAAGCAAAAAAATATTCTACTTTTCATAAACTTGTTGCAAAGAAATACGCTGAAATATAGAATTGTAAATCTATTATCTANTTAAAGAAAGACTTGGGTTTGTCTCTTTTTAATAAGGAGCAAAGATTCCAGCGCAATTATGGCACTGCTAAAATTTAGAGCATTAACAGTACCAAAAATCACACAACTTCTGGGAATTGAAAAGAGAAGTTGTCAATCTCTGTAGCTGCATGAATTGCAAATATGGAATCCTACCTCACAGTCTCAGGACTATGAAGTCTCTTTAAAAAAAGAAAA
>VZTB01007704.1:164570-185226 GCA_013397245.1 Thryothorus ludovicianus
TAACATGATTTTCCATTAGGCTTATTAAAATTTCAAACTTTTAAAAGACTTCCAAGATAGATGGGAAAATTATTCAAATGAAATGTACCAAGGATCAGATTGAAAAACAGTTTATATATCAAACTAAGACAAGTATAATATATGTTCATAGAAAGATATACAAGTCTGAAAATACACAGAGCAGCCACAGTTTCCAGCACTATTATGCTAAATAAGATGTAATAAAAGAAAATTAGAAGAGATGGAAGTTTCACATATCTGATTTTTTAATGCTAATGGCAAAAATAAAAACATACATAAACATTTAACCAACTGTTTCAGACATAAAAGTGTATGTAAATATCAAGGTTGAATACAGGTAAAATCTGGAAGAATGTCTGTGTATTAGTATAGCCTTTGTAATGTGACTACATGTATGTATACCAGCCTGGCTGGCACAATTTGAGAGTCATATTTAATTCCCAGAATGAATGAGTTTTAATTAAGAAAGACACATAAGGAATCTGAGCCACACAATATTGTATCCTTTCCAGAGACAGAAATTCATTCCTTCTGGAATTTTAAGAATGAATTGTTGTGAATCCCAGTGGTCTGCCTGGCAGGAGACACCACCAGCTTGTTCTTGCCTTATGGAACCTATTCACGCATGCATTCCCTTACTGTACTGAGCACCACTTCATACAGGAATTATTTAATTGCACATGATGCATTTGACACAGTCTATGTTTTATTTTATGCATTATTGGAAGAATATTCCTTACATAGGTGAGCCATTTGTAGCTTTATGTAAGCCAGTTTAATATTGTCCACTGGGAGTTATAGGCTGTCAGGCACCATAGTGAAAATCTATAAAATGGAATATGGAGAAAATAACAAGGCAAAGGACATGGCATAATACTTTTGTATTTTATCCACCAGTCACTCTTGGGAAAGAGGATTAAGGCACTTCAGTCTCCCTGTTCAGAGCTGGAAGTGCTAAGCAGAGTGTTGCACCTTTTTAGGCACATTCTCTTTGCCTTGGCTTTCTCCATATGACAGAGCAGTTTTATTTCAGTGCATATGAACAGTAATGCACAGAATCTATTCTACAGCGTTCTGTCGAAGATGGATAGGTTTCTCTTAGAAGACCACACTTTTAGTTTAAAACAGTGGGCTTACAAAGAACTAAATTTAGTTCCCCCATTGCCAAGTGAATGTTTGAACCATGAGATAAACTGAGTAATTAGAAGAGCTCTTCCTCGTTTGAAACAAAAACAAGTGCCTAGCTTTACAAAATTCCTCAAGATTTTAGATCTTAAGAAGACAAAGGCACCTGACTGGAGCCCACATGAAAAAACCTAGACCAGAAAGGGTGAGTCCACAGACGTTTGGGTTCTCAGTTTGGGTTTTTTCCTCTTATAAGTTAGCCTTAGGCTGTTCCCAGCTCAGTAAACTGGCTGCTCTGAATATTACTCTAAATCCACATAATCCTCACCCTGAACTGCAGAGAAAGCCCAGGAATTAACATACATTCAGTCAATACAGCTTTAACTGACTGGCCCAAGGTAGGAGGGCAGAATGTGCTAAGACACTGTACCTACCTGTCTTACACAATATTCCTAGGATAGAAATTCATCTTGTTGAAAAAAAAAAACAGAAAGGCTCAGTAACGAAAAGGAATTAGTGGTTTGAGTTTCTCTCTCCCTCTCTCTTGATTTATATCTCTGCATGTGGAATGGGGTAAGGGTATGCAAGGATGTATGCACATACCCACTAGGCACCTTAATGAGTTAATTAAATCATTTACTGGCTTATTTGCAAAAGCAGAAATATCGGGATGGGCACTGGAAAAGACTGCAAATGAAACCAGTACAAAATAACAAAGTATTAAGAATAAATTAGTAAGTGAAGTGAATGTGTAGAATGCAAATTTCTATTCTGCAGTACATCATTAAAGAATTTTGTAAAATCCCAATATTTGACTCTAGGACATGCAAAAAAATCTGGATCACTGTATCTTCCAAAACCACAAACCAGACCCATATGCTCATGAAACAAGTCATATGGAAAAAAAAAAAAATCAATCTTTTAAAAATATTTAGGAATATTTTGAACAAGACTCATCAAAGAATTCTAATAATTTCTGTAATAAGAAACTTAAGATTCATTCTTCTCCTGACACAGGAAAAAAGTTCATGCTGAAATCTTTAAAAGGCCCCTCTGGGAAAAAAAGAAAACAAACAAAAAGTGGTGGATATTTGGTAACAAAAACAAATATAATGAGATAAGAAATAAAAGGACAGCTTTCCTTCTCCAAATGAGGCCTCTTTATAACAGATGAGCAGTACTTGGTTGAGAGCTCTACCAGGAGGGAATCTTCTGGTTTTTGGACAGCTGCGAGGGGCAAGTACTGTACTGCCAATGCAAAAAGGGGAATAGTGGGACAAAGAGGAGTGAAAGCCTTGCCATGCTCCTCCTGCTTACAGCTGCTTACAGCTGCAGTGTAAAGACTTGCCTGTCAGAAGTTAGAGCACTGCAGAAAAGGTGCCAACAGATCCTGAGACACAAACAGTTGCACAGTCAAGGAACTAATGATGCATTTTATTCAATCTCTCATCCTAATACAAAACTGAACCTGATCCTAAATTTAAGAAACATCTGTGGCTATTCTGAAGCTGCTGCAGAGGAGTTTAACCTGCTAAACTTCAATTGCTACTAGAAGTTTTATATACTATCATGAAGGAAATAAAGACCAAAGATACTGTACCCATAAAAGGATAAATTTTGCTTACAAACCAATTTCTATTCCTTGTTTTACTATATAATTTTTTCTGTTCATCCACTTACTGTATCTCACTTTAATCTACTTGAAAAAATACTATTAAAGGGACAAAACGGTTCGGTCTGGAGAACTCTGAATTCCTTGAATAAAATATATTATATAATGCATAAAAATACTAATATGGGCAAACTATGCAAAATTGTATTATATATTTCTTCTGAAATTAGACACAGCATGACACCTCAAGTGATTAAATTTTACATTGTTTGAACAATAAAATGAAGTATTTTATTGACAATCATATAACAGTAAGATTACTATAAAATACTGAAAAGAAGAAAACATTGATGAACAGAACTAAATACAAGAAGGTAACATACCTCACAAAACTGAATGAAAGCTTTATTCAAGCTCCTCAATTATTACCGCCTTCATTATATATTTCATGTAATTTAGGATGATACTCTTATGCTACCATTTTCTCTTCACTCACCTCACACAAAGAAAAATAACATAAGCAGAAAGTGTATGGTCTATTCATCAGCACACATCTTCTAATCTCTGCCTATGCATTGACACAGACTGTAATCACGCCTGATTTATTAGTGCAGTTCAGTGACTCCTTTATTGCTATTTAATCCTGACTGCTATATATCCTACAATTGCCAACTATCTACACAGCACCTATCGCACAGTATGTCTGGCACTACAAAAGTACTGAACTGTAATTCAAATTACAGCATTACTAAACATACTAAAACCATTGGTAAAGATGAGTGCCAAAGGTAGCTTTCTGAAGGGGATTAGCTTGGACATTCTACAGCACTATCTGATGATAATATTTCAAGCATATGAATATTTCATACAATAGAAAATATCACAAGATAAAGCTAAGGCATACTGATATGTTCTTTGCACCTGCATATTTCAGCATTCCTGTCATCTAACTACAAGGAGTTTGAGTACAGCCACAGACAATAACCAGATGTGAGATTATCTGATGCATCTTTTAGTAGTACCAAGGAACTCACAGTCTATGGAAGATAAAGGGCAAAAGGATTATCTGATGCATCTTTTAGTAGTACCAAGGAACTCACAGTCTATGGAAGATAAAGGGCAAAAGGATTATCTGATGCATCTTTTAGTAGTACCAAGGAACTCACAGTCTATGGAAGATAAAGGGCAAAAGGATTAAAAAAAATTATTTTCCTTTTTACTTTTGTCTTGTTCAAAGGGTTGCTCATTGGCAAGGTGCTTCAAAACCACTTCAGGGTGGTCCACTGTAGTTTAATTCTCCTGCTCGTCACTCTCCTTGGAATCTAAATACAGGAAAAAGGCTTGTAAAGCAGTATTAAATACTTGTTTGCATTTCTCTGCTTCAGAGGATTTTCTGCTTGTAAATCACAAGACCTTTAGAGTTCATCTATATCCTCTAGCACCTTTACCCAGGATATTTTCCAAAAATAAATATATCTAAACAAAATTCTACTCTTTAAATTTTCAGACATGTACCTTACCCCAACCTTGCCAAAAGTCAAGGGCTACTATCGGGTAATTCATAGTTATAATATGTGAAGCATGGTATTCATATGCATGGCAATCAAAAACCTCATATTTATGCTTTTAATGGATTTTCTCCTTTCTTCATAAACATTAAGATTACTGGTTTTGTCTGCTTTTGTTCAGTATGAAACCCTCAAACAATACAGTATATCAAATAAAATAATTTAAAAAATAGAAAAATCATTTGGTTGAAAGAAGCTAGTATGAGTAGGTATCAAATACTTCGTCAGATTTCTTCAAAGACATAAATTCATTTTATCAAATATAGAATCACAGGATCATAGCATAATTGAGGCTGGAAGGGATCTCTGGAGATTGCCTAGTCCAAATACTCTGCTTAAAGCAGAATCAAATAAAGTTGATCAGGCTGTGTCCAGTCAGGTTCCAACTCTCTTTGGGGCTGAAGACTCCACAACCTCTCAGTCACCTATGCAAGTGTTCAGTCACTCTCAAAGGTTTGGGGTTTATCCCCCTTATGTTTAATAAAAGGAACATCTTGTATTCCAATTTGTGCCCATCTTTTTTTCTGAAGAAGATATGAAAATAATGCTTACGAATTCTACCAATTGCATTCTGAGTCTAGTTAAACTTCAATAACCCTGAAATACTTACAAAGGAGTGTCTGAAAAACATTCACACAATGCCAGGAATTTAATACTCTTAACCAACACAAGATTTTAATGCTCTTTCTCAGAAAACTCAAACAATATGTGCCACCATCAATAAGTACAAGGAAGACTCTCTATCTCACATTTCATCCTCTAACACCAAGTTAATTAATTTTCCTTTAACAGTCTCAGTAAATTATCATAATAGTTTAACAACACATTGTTCATGAACATCATCTTCTGGGCTTGCTAAAGTCACTATTTACTTGATGGTTCTAAAAAAGTTAAAATCATCAGCCAGTTGCTGGTTTTCATACGATGGCTAACAACACAAAGATTCAAAAAAAGCAGACAAATATGAAAGAATTGATGAAATTCATCTGAATTTTACACTGCAATTTGTTGTGAAGTCAAACATTTACCAAGAACTTTTTAGTACACAACTGTTCTTTGTCAAATATATAAAATAAACGTCTGAGTCTAAAGCTGTGCATGGATTGCCATCCAATGTGATAGCTGCTGTTTATGAAACCATACATAAACTATCTTGAAAACAGCTCTTAGAAGGAAAACCATGGCAAAAGAGAACTCAGCTACTACTCATGGTTTCCAGAGAGCAGTACAGTCCAAGGTGAATCCATCTAATGACGGCTCCATTATCAGTACTAGCACCACTGCCACGGTCATATTCCTGATGTTGACAGAGAGATAGCAGAGGGTGACACAGTGCTTGCATTCTTATTGTTATATTACCCCTACAGAAATTGCATACTTCTGCTTTATCTCCCCACCCTCTTGGGACAAGGAGTCCTCTCTGTCAGCCTTGCTGGTCACAACTCTCAAATATACTTTACTTTTCATATTGTTTTAGGGGCAGCTGATTTACCAAGCACTTACTGGACTTCTGCTAAATATCATGTCTGTTCCCACAGCACACAGGCAAGTGACTTAAGAGCCACAAATTCCTCCAGTTCACCGTGTTTCTTTCTTCAACCACAAAGAACAAGCCCCAGATTGTAAGTTAGGAAAAACTCCAGAGTTTTTTAGTATGAGAGTCTAGACATACAACATCTGCACAATAAAACTAAACCAATGCTTGCTATAGCCCATCACAAAATCCAAGTGAATCACAGAGCTCAAAGATTATTTAGGCCTCTCAGTCTTGGCTAAAAACTCTTACTTTATTCATGAAACTATAAATTAATACTAACACTCAATCAACTTCTTCATTGTCCCTTTCTCTTTTCTTCCTATCTCTTTTTCAAATATTAATACAAAAATGAGAAGCTTGCTTCACTGATTACTAAGTCTATGAGTTTTTTTTGACAATGAGAAGTTTACTAATGTGCCTTAGCAGACCAAAAATTGGATTTAAAATGGATTTAATGATCGGGGAAATACTCCTATGTACCAGAGTTACAGTCATTCCTAAGTGATTCAATATATAACAGTAAGATGTTCACATTAGGAAAACAGTTTCAGGTCTCAGGTTAAGTTAATATTGCATAACCTGAGATGCAAAGCATTTTTAACTTTTATTGAGGCTTCATGGCTGCTGAAAGAATCAAATCCATACTTAGTGTTTTCAAATGAACATAATTTGCAATGGAATAAAAGATAAAACATATAAAAGAAAACACTTGGCAATGCTATATACAATGTTATATAAGACTTGGCACTGTTTATATACAATGAAAAATAAATTATGCTACACAGTACCTATTGATCTACCTTTCTCTCATTACTGAATTTTTGTCTCAATTCTCTTCTTTGCTAACTGAGGATGTTTTGCAGGTATTTCACAGATGACTCTTACTGGTTTGCCTTCAGATAAAACATAGTTTGCATTCAGCAGATGTATTGATAATCAAGGGCAACTGCACCCTCCCCATAATGTCTCATTCAACATATTCACTCTAGGTCCTGCAATAACCAATTCTTTTCAGGACTGCAGTTTCCCTATTACTGCTGTCTCTGCATCTAGCTCTTTTATGAAATCCTGAGACATCTCCTCTTGCCTATATAGAAATTCAGACATTTTGAAAAGAAACATGAAAAATCACCTGCAAAAGACTATGAAAAATCTCCTATTCCAAGCCCTCTAGAAATATTTAACTATCTTCATGCCATTTCCAATTCAGCTTTTGTCTAAGCTCTTTTCACGCCCCTAGTGGATATAAGTTACTTAAAAAACCAAGCTATTTATTGTTTTCTTAATATCTAATCTGGATTTTTTGGTTGTTCTTCAAATGAAGCACAATTTCTCTTTTGTCTTTTCACTGTGAAAACCACTTCCTTCATTCCACTTTGTAGAAGTGGATTCTTGAAGACTGCTACCACATCCTCCCAAGAGTTCTCTCATTCATTCCCACTCACTCCAGGTCTTTTCATATTGATGTAGTTATTTTCTAGGTCTGTGATCTAGGCACTTAGACATGATTTGATGCTCTCCCACCAAAGAGCCCACTGCTTTTTTACTAAGGTTTGCATGACAGAATATGGGATTCTAACTGAGACCTAACAAATCTACTCAGAACAGAAATACACCTTTTTTTATACATCACAGTATGACGGCTCACAGTTTTTGACTCAGGCAATTCAGCATCTGCCATAAATCTGAGAAACCTTCTGCCTAAACAGGTATTGTCCTTTGTATTTCTGCTGTTATTTCTAGTCACATCACCTTGATGAACTGCATTCTAACTACTTTTGGACCATTTTGATGCAATACTCATTTTTTTAAGATACTGATACTGTCAACTTCATGCTACCAAAAAATTAATAAGCATTCTGTTCATTTCAATTTCCAGGTGATATGAAAATTCAAAATAAAACTGAGCCAGGGAAAAATTCTGTCACAATCATGTTTCACTGACTTTTCCTCAAGGAACATTTAATGTTTCCAGCCTCCACCTGTAAATTGGTCTGAACACAACTTCAGTCTACTGCTTCTATCTATATAGCCTCTGCTGTACTGGCATAGGAAGAAGTCCTTTTTTGTGATACTATTTTTCTTCACAAATCTGTTTGCTGTTTCATCCTTGTTATGTTTTCCTTATTTTTAAAAAATAAGCACTTTTTTTCCCATTTGCAGTCTCTCAGTAACCACTCTTGTGGCCATTTTTAATTTTGACTAAGAATATTTCTGAGATTTCCTCTTGCCATAATTTAAGTCTGATAACCAGATAATTAATTAAGTCAACAACCAGATAATTTGCAAACAGTCTGTGCAGAGAATCTATCTTACTTTTGGGGGGATTTTTTCCTAGGTATAGAGATGCTAGTTCACTGATATTAGAACTAGTAAGGTTAGCACTTGTATACAACTTTTTTGGCAAAGCGTGATGTAAAAATATTTTAAAATTAAGAACTTTGTCCCTAATATGACTTAAAACAGTTTTGGTCCTCCTTTTAGTAGAAGCATTTTCTAACATACAATGTTTCTTTCTTTGACATACTTTGCTCATTTCAGAGCCTATGAGCCTCAGCCTTTATGAAATTCTCTCTCTAACCTTCTTCTTTTATATTTATCTGTATTACTTTATGAATGCAAGATTATTTTCCCTTTTCATATACTGTCTTAGTGTGTTTGAAATCAATAAATTAGTTCCAAGCATTCTTTTGCAACTGGATTACCTTCACTTCTGACCTCTCACTTTTAAAATGAGTTTGAAAGTTAGGGGGGCTGGGAGGTTTGTTGTTTTTTAAAGAGCTTTTCTTTCAATCCTTATTCCCTTGAGAAGTTTAGCCCTATTAGTTCTCAGAGTCTGCTTCTTGACATCCACTGTTTCTATTTTGTTTTCTTTACTAAACATTGTGAGTACCATCATTTCACTGTCACATCAATCAAGTCACCTTTCACTTAGCCATTTCTAGCTGGTTTCTCACTATTTAAAACTACATCTATAGAAACTTTCCAGCAAGTTGCTTTCATTTTCATTCCAAAGAAAGAAAAACCAAAACACCATGACATTACTAAAAGGAAAAAAGTCACCAGTGAATGCTTGTTAAACTTACTCTATTATACCTTTCTCAAAGGATATCTGGATAATTAAACATTTTGTCACACAACCAAATACTAGATTGGTTTGTTAACTGCTTGCAAAATTCTGCATACATTTATTGATCTTCTGTGGTGATCTGCTCACTTTGACCTCATCTTATTTTCCCTTCAGACCTTAATAATTCATTCGATAACTCTAGATTCTTGTAAAATTTTTATATGCATGCTTTTCTCTTCTGATTCTTTGGCCTGACTTAGAAAAGTCTATACCCTATTTGTAGTGCCCCATCTCTTTGCTGCCCTTCCTTGGACACACTCCAGTACCTCAGTGTCCCTCCTGAATTGAAGGGCCAAGAACTGGACACAGCACCCAAGGTGTGCCCTCACCAGTGCTAAGTGGGAGAATCATTTCCCTGGTTCTGTTGGCTACACTGTTCCTGATATAGGCCAGAATGCCACTGGCCCTCTTGGCCACCTGGGCACATGCTGGATTATGTTCAGCAGGCTGCTCACCAAGATTCTCGGATTCTTTCCACTGAGCAGCTTTCCAGCCACTCTTCCCTCAGCCTGCAACACTGCTCGAGTTATTGTGGCCAAATTGCAGGACCTGGCACTTGGTTTTGTTGAACCTCATGCTGTTGGTCTCAGCCCATCTGTTCCCCTGCAGAGAACTACTACCCTCCAGTAGGTCAGTACTTCAACTCAACGTGGTGTTCTCTGTAAATTTGCTAATAGTAGACTCAATGCCCTCATCCAGACCATCAATAAAGATACAAATCAGGTCTCAGCCCAACAGAGATCACTAGGGTGCACCACTGGTGCCTGGTTGCCAGCTGGATGCAGCACCACTCCTCTCCACCTCTCTCTATCTCTCTGAGCCCGGCCTTGCAGCCAGCCCTCAACCCAGCGGAGAGTGCTCCAGCTCAAGCCCAGCTTTTCCAGAAGGCCATGGGAGACAGTGCCAAAGGCTTCCCTGAAGTCACACAGGCTACATCCACAGCCTTTCCCTCATCCCCCAGGTGGGCACCTGGTCACAAAAGGAGATCAAGTCGATCAGTCAGAACTTGCCTTCCCTAAATCCCTGCTGGCTGGGTCTGATCCCTTGGTTGTCCTCTATGTGCTGTGTGATCACACTCAACGTGACCTACTCCTTAGCCTTGGTGGGCACCAATCTTGCAGGCTCTAAAAGCAGAACCAGATTCCACATAGAATTTGTACAAGAGACCTGATTAACTTTTATTTCACAACTCAGGTGGCTTTTTGAATAAAAAAGCCCTACTTCCCTCCTGTCCTACAGACATATGAGGCTAATACAGCAAAACCAGCCTCATCAGGAATTAGATCTAAAACTGAGAGGTTTAATAACTGTGCTAGAGAGCACAGCACTTTAAGCATATAGGTTTTAAATTTCCCACCTAAAGTGCCCAAATATTCTTTCTCTTTAAATTCTTCCCATATTTTCTGCTGGAAGAGATATTTGCCCTCATTTCCTGCAACAAAGCTGTTACTGTGCTTTATTAAAACAACTGTGCTATAATCCTGCTAACATCTGTGAAGGGTTACATTTACTGGTTGGTTCAGATTTTTTCTTAAATATCGTTAGTGACAGTAAAAGTGATTTAAAAGTGCCAGGCTTTAAGCCTAAACAAGATAGAAGTCAGCAGGGCTTATCAGTATTAAAAATTGAAAGGAGGGGGTAAATCTTAATATTTAAAACACGTTGACAAACATATAAATGCAGCAGTTATGTGAGGAAAACCAGTCCCACATAACTTGGCTCCCATTTGTTAGGTATCTTTTCACCTTCATAATGCTCCAGATTGATACTCACTATCTGGTAAACTAGCAAATTTGATTTGAAATTAAATAAAGTAGGAGTTGATTATAATTGGAGAATGCCCACAACAGATTTTAAATACCTGTATAATCCTTTGTGTTTATAAAAGCACTGGCAGAGCCTTGCAGCATTTCTCAGCAACTACTTATTAAGAGATGGACAAGCATCCAAACATGAAGCTTTTTTTTTTCAAAACACAAAACGTCTGCCAAAATGGACTATCATGTAAATACATCTTTTTTCCTTCATTTAAAATACAGACATTTAGAATAATAGGAATTATTTCTGTGAGAAGGGCAGTAATTTCATGTGGAGAATTCCCAACTTCCAATCAACATGCTGAAATGAAGCAACACATTTCACATATATTCAAGTTTGCCCTCAAAAGAAAAGAAAATTTGCCCAAAGTTGAAGAAGCAAAAATCTGTAAAACGGACAGTAAAAAAAATGTTAGCAGACAATGGGCTCATTGTTTATAAATACAAAAACATGATAGGAAATTAGGATAAATATTAAACAATAGAATATTAAGTAATCATAAGGAGCCTCTGCTCCTGTAAATACTATCCAAGATGCTGTTGGCCTGCTCTGCTGCCAAGGCACATTGCTGGTCCCCATGCAGCTAGATCCCCCCATCCACCAGGAACCCCAGGCACCTTTCAGTGGAACTGCTTCCCAGCATGCTGTTGGCAGTTCCTCTTTCCCAGGTGAAGGGCTTTGCTTTCACCCTTGCTGAATTTCATAGAGTTTCTCTGGACAGCAGCCTTGCTCTCAAGTGTTTTGACCTGAGAGCCCCCTCTCTGCCCTCCCCCAATCTGGTATCATCTTCAAACTTGAACAAGAACACTTTTTATACTGCACTGTATAAACATCTCTGTACATAATGCTTCCCATTTTCATCCTATTTTACGGAAATCATTACTCAAGCTATGAATCCCATGATGAAGTAAAATCTCAAGAAATCTCCCATATCCCCTCCCATCATCAGTCAGTAGCTAAAATATGTTTAATTTTTCAAAGTGATGGGACTTTATGCACTAATCAAAGCTTTGTATCCAGCTTAAACCATCTCTGAATATTACAACAAAAGAACCTGAAGTTACATGCCTCCTCTGACTGGCTGGATTTCTGCCATTCATGCCTACTATACAACACAATACCATTAATTGATGTCACAGTAGAAGAATTTTCCTCCCCTGGAGTCACATATTCTAGAGAGGAAACAACGATTCAGGACAAATACCAAATTCAGTACCCAATTACATGCTCATGGCAATAAAGACTGAAGAGAACAAGAAAAAATACAGCTATATTAATAAACATAGTGGCACTCCAAATACAAAAAATATTGCTGTAGTTCACATTCTCAACACTTCCCCACAATATGAGGTTAGAAGGGACAATGGATCAACCCTTCCTCATTGAAGGGAACTTGGGCAGAAATAACAATGTGTGGTGCATTGAGAGCAATAATGCAAGAAACAACAGGGGTTGAAGGATTGAAAACAGTTTGAAGCTAGAGAACAAAGAAACAAACAAAGATACCAAAACAATAGCTTTACATTTTTTTAATTTCTTAAAGCATTATTCAGTGATCGACTGTTCACTACTTAAATTCTTATTTCAGTATGAAGAAAAGAATCTCATCAGGGTAGGTATTGTGATGTAGAATTCAACAAAGCACCATTAAGAGACATTGTCTATTCATCTCTGCCACCTGGTTTTGAATCCAGTCTTACTTATGGCAACTAAAAGCTTCCTAAATTTAAAAGCTTTACACACTTTCCCTATTAGGGGAAAGAAGTGCTTCTAAGAAGGTACTGACAGTAGGGAAGAGAATTTCCCATTCTACTTTCTTCTCTTCAACAAAAGGAGAAAAAGATCTTAAAAGAGATTCTTATATTGTCTATCTTCTTGACAAAGAGTAGTTTCTACAGTGACTAAAAATCAAAAATTTCTTGCAGAAGACACAAAATAGAAAGAACACACAGGGGTGAAAGAAGTAAGCTACATAAACCAAAGGAGAAAACATAAAGCATGAGACAGCACTAATGAGAGAAAGATTTTATAAGAAATGAAGGGATGAGTGGGTTGCAATGATCATAATGGTACAATAACAATTCAAAAGGGGCCATCTCTGTTATGAGGAAAACAAGGAAAAAAAGGAAGAGGAAAAGAATATGATACCATAAAAGTCAAACAGAAGTTGATGTGGGAAATATAACACAAGATTTCTAAAATTTGAGAAACAAGAACCAAGGAAAAAAGACAATTTTTCAAAACAGTTTATTCACCTCCAAATTCTATCATGAGCAATTAATCAGCCACACCTCCAAATATCTCATCAACTGCCCTGCTACATTACCACCTGAAATCACCTAGGGGAAAAAAACACACATGAATACACCCTGCACTAAAAAGGCAACTCATACTAAAAACAAACATCAAAACTCAAACTTTCAGAAAACAGCACGAATGCTGAATGTTCCCTTAACAGTTCATCTCCTCCAAATAAATGCTTTGAGCCTCTTGTTACTGGTGTGTTCTACATAGAACAAGAAATAATTTGGCAAGTGGATAGAGATGTATTCATATTCCCTTTCACCCTGGCTAGTATTACAATGATTCTAAAATGATAAAGTTATATTTTATAAGCAGAGTCAGTGGTATAATTACATTTGTTATTTCTTCTTTTATGGCACATTGTTTCTTGGATGACTTTCCAACACATCCCTATAGACATTTCATACCTAGAATGACTTCTAATGTTCAGTAAGAGTGTGTCCTCTTCTCAGCCACAGAGAACTTGTCAAAGGAAAATGCGGTGGACTGTTTGCATTTTTTTTCTCCCCATCATGACAGCATTCTCCCCAAAAGTCTTGTCTTTTATTTAAGGGAACCTACAAAGTACTCCTCTTTCTGGATTTAAAGCACAATAATTTACTGAGCACAATTTATAGGCATGGCAATACACTCATTGGTTAAAGGCAGAAATAAAATTGTAAAATAAACCTACTTCCTTGAAATAGTCTAAAAAGCCAAACTCCAAAATCTAGGGAAACAATCAAACTAGAAGAAGGAGCCAAACTGGTAAACAGGCAGGTACCTATGTTCTTATCAGTGTACAGGGGTCTAAAACAGTCAGTCCCAATAGAATTATCACTATCAATACACCAAGAAACAGGTCAAGAAACCAAGTATTTTAATCCTATAAAACGAGATTCATAAAACCTAACTAGGAGACTGAATTCCAACTACTTCAGCATGATCTGTCCTTTCATTACTCCAAAAAAATCTCCAGCCCCCAAAATCATATTTCTCCCTTTGAAAGAGCCCATACATCTCGCTGCTGCTTCTTCAGAGGCATGAAGTGTTTGACTTTAGACATACAACTGGCACAATGTAAGTGTTGTTCTCCCACACTTCCACTCTAGATGTCTGTAAAAATTAGTTCTCCCAACATAAAAAAAAAAGGAGCTGCTAATTCGATTTCCTAGACATGTGGAATTTTTCCAATTATTAAATACCCATAATACATTAACACTGTGATTTCAACAATCAGAGGGTTGTAGAAAAAATAAGTGAAGACTCTTGTGCTTATCCGAATTCTAAATTACTTTTGAAGATTTCCTTCTAAATTTTAAAAAAATTGTATATTTCTATTGTGCAGGTTTGAAGAGTGATCAATAACACAACTTGTCAGTCTTTTTCTTTTTTTGCCTCTATTTGTCATAAACAAGCGCTCAAATGTCTTTATGCAGAACTTCAAATTTAAAATTGAGTATCTGTAACAAAAATTCTGTTCAATTAAATATTTCTAATGTTAGTAACCTAAAAACTGGTCATGTCCCTTCACCAGTCAACCCAAGTATTTTATTGAAGAAAAAAATTAAGAGTTAATTTATTATAAAAATAATGATTTGCTAAAATCTTCAAATCTGGAGGGTGTACCCAAATAGTTGATATTATTCAAAATCTACAGAAGTAAAGAAGCAGCACAATTGCTATTCTATCCCCATGTATCTGCTTCAAATTGAGTAATGGCTTGAGGTTCTTTACATTTATTATTTCTAATGTCTTTCTCTTATTACAATACTTCTTAGAAAGACAGCTGATAATCAGGAATTAATTACAAAATTTCATCAATGAAAGAAATGTCAGGAATTTTTCTGGGTAAATACAAATTATCATCTCTTAGAGTAACAATACATGTCCAGCCCATGAAAGAAGATTACATATGCACTGCTTATCTGTATTGCAGTTATTGATGAAAGTGAAGCAACATTTTGGTTCATCGCTGTTTTCAGAAGTGGCTGATATTTAAGTCCTAAGAATAATGTATTTAAATTTCTTAATAATATATAAAGCTATATCTTTCAAGTTTCTGAGCATCTCCAGTTTCTGCTGCCATCAACATAAGCAAAACACTTCCAATGATGCGCTGCAATTTTAGTTGCCCTATGTATTTAAATTTGGTAAAGTCATGGAAAGTACACACGCATTTAACAAATGCTTACAAACAGCAACAAATACATGAAATAAAAAATATTAATAATATGGACAATTGAAACATTTGCATCTATTACTTTTATTTTTTCTTTAAGAAATATATTTCTCTAAGAAAAGATTAAGCTACTCCTCTTGAAATTAATCCTACAGCCAGATATACTCCTTACAGCTATGTAATTTAAGGAATAATATTAAATCTTAACAGTAAATCACCTTCAATACTTTGCATGCCTTTGGGTATTGAATTTTACATCTGCAGCTAGGAAAAAAAGACAACTGTCGTGCTATTACTCAGCAGGATACAGATTCCTTTTAGTAAGTGGAATTCCAGACATTCCGTCTGTTTCCCATAAAAGTAGAAAATAGTTGCTCTTTAAGTAGATCAGTAATAGTACATGTAAAGAGTGGAGGTAGAAACCACATCCAGCCAAACATTATTCCAGAGCAAAAAAATTTTATTCCTTTATACAAAATTCATGCATATGAACCATTGCTTAAACAATTATATGATTTACATATTAGAAGATTAATATTTTCTGATTAGTAAAGAGACAAAACAGTTTTTAAAACAAATTTTACAAAATTATTAAATATAAGAGACAGCTACCAAGATGGAAAAAAAGGACTATCTATCCTTTTTTTCACTGGCTCTATTCACAGACAGCCATCTCAAGGCATAATAGCTACCTTGCAATGTCTCATCTGGTCATGCAAAAAATGCTTTTCACATGATTAGAGTTATGCATCTAATTTATTATGTGTACACAATGGGCACTTTCCTATTGTGAAAGGAAATCTCCATGTTACTATGGTAAAAGCAGATATGCAAAGAATAAAATTTGCATGAGAAAATGACTCTGCACACAGCCTGTGTGCACTGTGCGGAGTTTACTGATGCCATGCCACAGTGTTTTGAAAATTCAGCCCTGGTTCCTACAGCCTGACTTGGCAAGACAGCACCTAAGCAAGCATACACAACTGAATATGCAAGTATAAACCTCATCTAACAATAATTTAAAAATCACAGAGAAGTCAAACTTCTCAGATAGGACCACCATAATATTTCTGCCCACCTTTTAGTGTAGCTGGAGGAAGTTCACAGTTGTTATTACCACAAAGAAAATGCAAAAAAGTATTCCACTTAGCAGAAAATCACACTTTTATCCTAGAAGCATGCACTTTTGCTATGTTAAGAAATCTCTGAAATAGCCTAGACACTTAGTTGAATTATTTTTTAAAACCATCTCATACACATAGGCCTCAATAATGAGTTCTTCTACTTTTCTGCCACTTTCATAATTCCCAGTAATGCAAATTATAGGCCTCATCCTAAATAAACACTAGAAAAAATTAAATTCTAAATATTTATTTTAATTCACAATACAAGCATGGACCTGCAGGATCAGATCTTTATAATATGAATTTAAGTAGTGAAGAGAGATTTATTGACAGAACATAAAATATTAAATAAGTAGACTCTTCTTTTTGTACTTGAACAACCTTAAGCATGTACACCTAATTATGACAAAGCCACTCAATTTTACCCTTCACAGTAAATGCAAGTATATAATTAAAACATCTATGAAACTTTACCACCATAGAAGCATCTAAATACACAAATACTGACCACGTTATTTTAAACAGAACTATTATGTTGGTTCTGGAGAGGGAAAACAATTGAAAACAAAAGTGAGGAGATGGTTATGTCTAAAAATATTATTATTTGTCTTTCATATATGATATGAAAGAGAACTCAATACCATGCCTCTCAAGACAGACACTTTGAAATCCAATATGAGTTCTTGACACTTAACCACCTTTACAGTTTAGTCTACTTGTCACACTAACAAAACCCCACTTATAGCAAGGTTTCCCATTTAATTAAAGATTGCTGTGCAGGTATATGCCAATAAAGCATAAACATAATTAATTGATGCTAAAAGCTAGAGATAAGCTACTGATATTTTGGACACTCTAAGCCAAACTATCACCCTACTGTTATAAACAATAATGCAGGGTTAATACATTTGTTATGTGTGTACATTCTGCTTTCACAGAAAATAAGCCTAGGACACTTCCTACTATTTCATTTCTTATGTGAATGGTCGTGATTAATCTGTCAGAACAGAAAAATAAATAACTCAAGATGAAAACTATTTTTAGCATTGTCAATATAGTAATAGGTTTAACAGTTCTTTGATCAATATTCCCTTTTTCCAACAAACCCAATTGAATTATGAAAAAATTAAAAGGTACAAAAACAGATACTGTACCGAGCTAAAGATATCATCCATTGTGTTCTGTCTTGTACTGCTGTTTCAGTCTAAGTATTTATATTTAGGATGGCTAGATCCTTTTTCTTACTGCTTTGCACTACTTATGTATTATTGATGTTCAAACACTGAATGCACCTTTTGACTTACCACAGTATTTTATTTCATTGGTAACTTTACTAGTCAACAAAAGTAATTCAGAATCAAAGAACAATGAAGAGGGAGAAGGATTTGGAGCCCAAGTCTCACTTGGAGCTGCTGGGGGAGCTGGGCTTCTTTAGCCTGGAGAAGGCTCAGGAGCTTCATTGCTCCCTACAACTACCCAAAAGAAGATTGCAGGCAGAGGGACATTCTCCCAGGTAATGAGTGACAGGACAGAGGAAATGTTGCACCACAGGAGGATTAGATTGGATATTTCTTCACTGAAAGTGTGGTCAGGCATTGGAACAGACTGCCCAGGGAAGTGATGGAGTCATCACCCCTGGAGGTATTTAAATGATGTGTAGGTGTGGCACTTCAGGGACATGGTTTAGAGGTGAACTTGGCAGTGCTGGATTGGACTCAATGACATTAAAGATCTTTTCTAACTTAAATGATTTTATGCAAACCTTCTTAGTTGAAATCATACTACATATGGTAGAAAAAAAATTTTTAAAAATTAATGTCCATTTATTTCAGAACTATGCATCCAAGATTTTCTAGGTTAAGTGAAAATATTCATGATGTTTAGATAAATGTTTTGAACAACATGTACTCTATCAGTTCACTAAAGAAGTCTGAGATACAAGACCACTGTTTCAATTATCACTAGTTTCCTATTCCAGAATTCTTTGTTAAGGCTACTGTGCTCAAACACAAAATATCTACAAAGAGAAAGAAGAGTAATGTTTTAAAGAAAATTAGTTCCACCTCGAATATTCTTCTTTAAATATGTACTCTGCTCTTTCTCTGTCACATTACAAAAACATAGCAAAGAATATGGTTCTTGAACATTTATGATAAACTATTCCAAAAGTCATAAATGTTATGGCTCACTAAACAACCACTTAGTTTACCTGCAAAGACTATTATGCATTTATATTCATATCTAAATAAAATGTTCAAAAAAAGCAATAATTCTAATGACTAATTTACAGAGCTATACGAAAGCCTAAGAAGCAGCATCAGGCTATTCTCCCTCCTTGCAAAGAGATTGTAGAGATGATACTATTTTAAAAATCAATGCCACAGGTAATATATTCCACTTGATTCATTCAAGATTTAGGACAGGAAATAAATGCTGAAGGAAATTACCACATAAATGACATTCCTTGAAACTAGATGGGCTTGAGAATGAAAGACTTCTTATTTTATTCAAGCTATAATACTTATCCTATACTCAAAATATAGAATAACAGCATTCTACTCTAAATGAAAGGACATCTGTCTACTTTTTAGTTTTTCAGAAGGCAAACTAGCAAAAATCAATCTAGCAGACTTTTCAATTTTACTAAAGGCAATCATGAGTATAGATTATGACTAGCTTTAGCTTAGAGCGTTAAATTGATTTAAGACTTCAGCAGACTCCTTAGACATTTTTCAAGTACAAACTAAGAAGCTGCATGAGGGGCTTTTTTTTAATATGTTTTAGGCAACCTGACACCCAAGCACAAGAAGCATTCACAGAGGGCACATGAATGCACATGCAGGACTAGGCAGATTTCATGTACTTGAATGTAGCCTTTCTTACAGTGTACACTTGTTTATATAATATCAAGACTTTCTGAAGTGACTGGTCTTGCAATGATTTAGAGCACTTATATGTATCTTATATGCACTGATCTCACAGAATATGAATTAGCAGATTATTCAGGGGAAAAAATCTTAACTACCTATAGAAAAAAATTAATATTAGACTTATAGATTAATTTATATAGGTAATCTCCCTCTCTGAATTTATCTGACATCCACCTAACTGCATCTACAATTAAACCTTCAGAGTAGAGCAATTTGCATGAGCCACTTTGCTTTCTGTACACAGACATTCTGTAAAGGATCTGGCAGTACACAGAATTTTGGCCAGAGTTCCCCCTTCTTAACAAAAAGAAACTCAAAAGGCTGAAAGAACACCAGTTTCCAAAATTAGGATGTCAGTACTAAGAGAAATAGAGCATATTTTTAATTATTGTTTAATTATTTAAGACTGCATTTTCTGGGGCCAAAGTAATACTCACTAGCCTATCAAGTTGAAATACATGTTAATTGTCTTCAGGCATTTTGAACTAGACAGCAATGCAAGAATGATTCAGAGTACATGTATACAATTTCACTTCAAATCAAGTGTACCCTGATATTAAAAGAAAATGCAAGGAAAAAAAATAAAGTATCCAAAAATTGAATGTTTTTTTTCAGAGCAGAAAGAATCTGCAATTTTCAGCTGTGGCTGACACTTGGCTGCTATGCAGATAAAGCAAACTCATTGCAGGGGGCATTCATTTCACAAAATTGTATTAATGATTAATTAGACTGTACTTTAAATGCTCTCCTATAGAGAATGTTTAGCTAGTTCAAGTCAGACTGTTAAAATTGCTAAATTCAAAATTTAGTTTGCTATACTATAAATCCCTCAAAATGGAGTTTGTTTTTCAATCTTGCACATTATATTGTTCTTATGCTATATTACTTTATTAGCTTTTGCACTCTTCTAAAACTTCTGCTAAAGACATTAGCAGTTTTGTTGTATCAGAGAGCTGAAAGTCATTCCCATCTTTACCTTGTTTACCTTGTTTCCTTTTGTCTACACCACATTTGGACACCTTTAGAAGAAGAGTATAGGCTTTATTCAAGCAACAATTTTTCCCTTTTACTGACAAAAACAGCCTAGTAAGGCCTGATGAAACATGGAGATTCATACAACTTGACTGTTCTCTCTAGCTTTTACCAGAACATAAATAATATTTCTGCATGAGATTCTGGTATCCTGTACCAAAACTACACATCAACACTACTTAATTTAAACTTCATATTTATTTGCAGTTATCAAATCTGCACATCACCTGTCAGCTTATAGTTTCAAATACCTAATTGTGAGGTAAACCATAGAAATGGTTTTAAATTGGGAAG
>VZTB01007705.1:12143-46743 GCA_013397245.1 Thryothorus ludovicianus
TCCCTGCCACACACCAGCTGCAATATTCTGCTCAGGTTACGAGCACAAGATGTAGTCTCTGTTGATAGGCTCTTGCTAATGATTTGATCATCCTTGAAAGCTCTGCAAAGAGAATGTCTAAAGTAAATAAAGTCTTTTTGGTTCTCAGATGTGTTTTGCCGAAGAATCTGGATATCCACCATAATTTATTTTATACCTGTCTCTTACAGACTGTTTTGGAATAGATATTTTTCATTAATTTTGTTAATTCCTCCCTTAAGAATTCCGAGCCCTTCCATGAGTTATAATAAAATAAATATGCTTTATCTGTTCTACAGATAGTCTACTAAGAATTTTTTTTTTTCCACTGCCTAAATTTTGGTCAATGCAAAAGTGAAATGCATTGTGAATTGGAGATTTTTTTGTTTGTTTGGGGTTTCTGTGGTTAGAATTTAGTAGCAAAAAGGAAGAGAGATAAGTATTTATTTAAAGAAAGATAATTTTATGAACATAATGTATCCATAAAAATAGTTATCTTTTGTTGAAAACAATATTTTTATTTATTCTCAACTTTTCTCCCTAAATTCTTTCTCCTTCCCCTCTAAGAGGCTTACGTTGAGGTTGGGATTCTGTAAAACCCCAATTGTCTGGACACTGAAAAATCTATATACTTCTTTCTCACATTCTTTCACATATAACCTTTTTTTTCATAACAAGAGATAACTTTGCTAGTTCTGGTAATTTTCAGTTACCCTCCTTTACTGTAGAAGAAGAAAAAGAGGGTAAAAAAACATTCAGCTATTTCTAATCATGTTTTGTTAGTTTGCTTGAGTGGAGTAGTCTTTATAATTCATATAATTGTATTTTACTTTCCTTTTAATTCCTTCTAATAATATACCTTTGGAAGATTTTTATGTCCAAATTAATAAAAACAAAACTGTATCAACATTGGTGCTGTTCCAAATTTACTCTAAAATCAGCATACAAAAAACTTTTACTTCTTATCAGTAGGTAGAGTACTGCACTTGAAAAAAAAAGTAGCAATTAAAGATCATGATCATAAAATAATCTTTGCTTGAAACTGACAGATAGTGATACTAAAAGGTTGTTTTTTATCATAAAACTTCTAGTACTTTATACTTCAAGTGTGTGAACTAGTCACCAATCAATGTATTTACGTGACCATTACTCTGTGACCAATGTCAAATGTTTTTAATTAACTAGTTAGGCAAGCTTAAGAAAGCCTGCTGAGCAAAGATGTATGATGTCAAAGCACTCTTTTCCTTTGTCACTTCTATGAGGCAGAGAAGGAATTAAGAAAATCAATGGCAAAGGAAGAAGAAAACCAAACCCTTTACTCTAGAGCAGAGGTCAATATGTTTTTAGGGGAATTAGATGGCAATAATAGAATAGACTATTTGAAAAAAATGCTGAAAATTAACACTTGTAGTGGCTATAAAATAAAAGATTCTGTCAGAAATTGTTAAAATTCCGTGCTATAGAAAAATATATTTTGTTTTTCATCCATGTTTTAGTCAAATTAAAATCAGATAAAGCTGAGAAAAATGCAAATTCCCATTTGAAATTCATGGAAGTTCTGCATTTAACATATGACAGAACTGAAACACCCTCATCCTTGTTACAGGGATACTGTGATCTCTCCAAAAGAAGTTGCTTTCCCCATCAGTAGCATCCTGTATGAAGTTCAGAAATATCCTTAATTCTTTGGCACTTTGAAAAGGAAGGAGGAGCATATGTACTTATGACCATTTTCATCCACTGAATGCTTATGACCAATGTCAATTAAAGTGAGCATACATGAACAAATGAGAAACTAGGCAGCATGCATTAATTCTGTCCTACTATACTTGCTTCTATTGTGTCTCCTTTGTCACATAAGTTACACCTACTCAGCCATCAAAAGCCTCTGTAGAATTTAAAGTACTCCACTGGCCACCATTTTACCTCCCTAGCATAAGATCCTAATTTCTAGGTTAAGGAGGTGTTTAGGTCAGTGTCATAGGCTGATAGAGTGCCCTGAGGAGAGGTTAGTAACTCTAACTTGTCTTCCCAGGCTGCCTTTGAGCGCTGACCTCCCCAGGGCAGCAGGTCAGGGCAGTGGTGGAGGATCCCCACGGTGGGGCAGGCACCCAGGGCACAGCCACTCCACTTAACGCCATTCACTGCCTCAGTCACGGGCACACCAGGGCACTTCTACAGCCCAAGCTGAACCTGTCCCTCTCCTCCTCTGCTGACACTGGGCCTGAAACAACAAAAAGAAAAGAAAAGAAAGGAAAGGAGAAGGGGGAGTGGGAAGGGGGAGGGCGGGCAAGCACTGCTTTACTGCTCATTCATTTCTCTGCATTCAATCACTCCAAGGCAGTAACTAGCTCAGCCCCAGGCTCCCCTTACATGCACAAAAGAAAAGCAATCCCATTCAGAAGGAGAGCATGAGTTATTGATCTCATGCTGAATGTTATGTTCGGTTCAGCAGCACTGTCAGCTCCCTCACACGGAAAGCTTATGTTTCCCACCAGCTCTGTTGAATGATATTCAGCTTTTTTGAAAATGAAGTGTTAGAGACTAAGGGTCAAGGGCAGAGACATCTCAGCTTTCATCCTAGGACTTCAGGACACATTCTGGGTCATGATGAAGGGTAAGCCTGCCAGGAATTAATTGTAAAAGTACTGTGGATCTTGTTCACCAGAGGAGCAGGAAATTCATGGTTGCTTTACTTTCTAATTCAGACATCAGAAAATGAGCCATAAAGCCATCATTTGTTAATGTACATTAGATTTATTTTACCCATTCAAATTAATGAACAAAGTTTTTGCTAAGACACTTTATAGTTCATTTATTTAGCTTAATATCCTCATTTGCAGAAATATGCAGAGATTTTGTTTTAATCAATGAAGACATTAAAGTGAAAACTTAAATTAAAAATTTATTTCTTATAACATGTTTCACTCTCAGCCTTTCTTTCCATGAATTATAAAAAGCATTACCCCATGTATCAATGCTCCATAGTCTATACAACTACTTGAGAGAAAGCAAGAGATATTTTTAAATTAGTTATTGTTACTGTGATGATAACATAAACATTTAGACCATATCAATTCCATATTAAGTTCTTGATTAAAAACTTTAAAGACAGAATATTTTGTAATTCCTCCTTTATGAGAATTCTGTGTGCCGAGTCAAATTCTGACGCGAGGATAATTTCTTATAATTAATTATATTTTTGTTTGTTTTTACAAATACTCTTTCTCAGAGGTCTTTTGCTTATTTAGTCAGTTTGTTAGGCTGTAGTTTTGATCTATTTGAAGACAGGAAGGATCTACAGAAGGACCTGGCCAGGCTGAATTGGTGACCCCATTCCAGTGGTATGAAATTGAACAAATGAGGTCCTGCACTTAAATGACAACAACTCCATACAGTGCTACAGACTGGGGGGAAATGTGGCTGAAAAGCTGCCTGAAAGGAAAGGACCTGGTGCTGGTCAACAGTGGCTAGACATGAGGCAGCGTGTGCCCAAGTGACCATTGGAAGGCCAGTGACATCCTGGCCTGTATCAGCAGTAGTGTGGCCAGCAGGATCAGGGCAGTGACTGTGCCCCTGTACTTGGCACTGGAGAGGCCACACTTTGAATCTTGTTCTCAGTTTTGAGCCTCTCATTATGAGAATGATGCTCAGGTTCTGGAGTTTGTCCAGAGAAGGGCAGTGGACCTGATGAAAGGTCTGGGAATGAGCCCTCTGAGGAGTGGCTGAGGGATCTGGGGTTGTTTAGCCCAGAGGAAAGGAGGCTTGAGGGGGACTTTATTGCTTCTTACAATCATCTGTAAGGAAGTTGTAGCCATTTAAGGGTTAGTCTCTTTTCACAAGTAACAAGCAACAGGAAGAAGAAATGACTTCAAGTAACATCAAGGGAGGTTTAGACTGGATATTAGGAAAAATTCTTTATGGGAAGGATGGTCAGGCATTGGAACAGGCTGCTCAGCAAAGTGGTGGTCAGTGTCCCAGAAGGAATTAAATAGATTTATAGATATGACATTTAGGGACATGCTTTAATAATGGACTTAGCAACAGTTGGATTTGGTGATCTTAAAGAACTCTTCCAATCTAAATGATTCTATGATTAAGCAAAGGACTGAGTAGGCATCTAAAAGAAGGAAGAGGCAGATGAATATAGACACTTCAGAGGAAAAAAATTAATTCACAAGAAAAGCAAAGTAAAAAAACCCAATGAAAGTAGGAGTGCGTATTTAATTGGAACCCAGAGCTGAGACACAAACCCTCTTACAGTCTTACTGTCTTTACTTCAATGCAAATTCGTTTTGCCTGAGTAATAAGTCCTGTCAGAATGTCATTCCACAATCACATTCACATAGTCACACACTTCTAAAACAAAATTTTATAAATGAGACATATAATTCCATCAACTCAAACTTAGACCTTAAAAGTAAAATTATACGCTTACTAATGTTTGCTGTAAATTTAGTCCTTTATTCTTCTCAAAACACCCTCAATTGTACCAAAGTTTTCATGCATTGAAAAGTATCTCAACCTATGAATGCATTCTGCTAATCAACTCAATTTTTCTGTTTATATTGCAGATTCTCTCTTTTCACTGGACATAATTGGTTTACTATTCCATGCACTTGATTGATCTTCTGAATTATTCAACATTCTTTTTTTCTGTGATTGGATAACTAAAACTTTTAAATGGAAAAACATATTTTGAAAAGTTTTTCCTGATTTAAATATTTCTTAGTAATATCTAGAGTAATGACATGCATTCTAAGTACGAACATTATGAAACTTTATATACTGACAAATAAGAAAAAAAACCTAGCAAATAGCTAAAATACACTGATTTAACTAATGAACATTATAATGAAGATTTCTAATAATTAATTTGATGTTTTCTCAGCTGGAGTTTACTGTTACCACACGATGGAATATATAAATAATACTATAATACAAATACAGAAATACTTAAACTTTTCATTGTTTAACATGGAAATGTTTTTATTTTTTGGGATCTTTTTTTGTTTTTTTTATCTCTCAGCCTTTAACTATAGACACATTACATGTAATAGTATAGTTATTTACTTGAAGTTAATTATTCTAAGTGAAAACTTGTAATTTTTTAGCTCTACTTGTTTCTTCTCACACTGTGTGTTTTTTCCACACTTCTTTTTTCTAGTCTTTGTTGGAGTTAAGATTCTCCTATATCTTACTTGGATCCTCAGACTCTGGTGAGAATAAATAGGAATTAAAACAGCATAATTACGTTACCTGTATTCACTGGGAAATTTTTGACCAAGGATTTTTTGAACATTATATCTCTACTTCTAGGTAAATATATTCCAAATACCACAAAAACCTGTTCTATTCTCTTTTACTGATATACTGAAAGTTCAGGTGGAAGGAAAAACCAAATTCTGTGTTGCATTCAGTATTCTGTAATCACGTAGAAGAAGAAACTCAAGCCAGACAGATGAGTGAGTCTGTAGTCTACTATGGATCTGTAAACATGCCAGATATTGTCTTTACAGCTGCTTTACACCAGAACCCCAGTAGCATTGGTTAGCACTGATAGCACTGAAGTAATGCTATGTTATTACTGGTAGTATGCATAATATTATTTATCCTGTTGTGAATATAAGCAAAGTTACAATGAGAATTTTCTTGCTCATTTTTGGTCAGTCTACCACAAAACTGGAAATAAAAGTTAAATATAAACTTATTTAATTTATGTCTTTTTCTTCTATCCTCATTACTGTTTCTATGACAACGATGTAATTCTGTATCACATATTCCAGTTTACATGTTTTCCTTACCTCCTTCACCAGCAGCTTATCCACATCTGATTCACATACAATTAAACCCATCTATTTGCCTGATCATACTGTTTCTAGTAAAATGTTGAAGAAATTTGAGAAAAGTTGTATGGCCATTAATTGACATGTCATATCTAAAAACTTGTCTGGGATATGTGATTAAATTCCATCTAATCTCATTACACTACATAGGCTTTATTTTATAGAAATATTAGTCAACAAGTACTGTGAAGCCAGAGATTTCAGGTTTTTGACAATAATTAAAAAATTCTTTAAAAATCAATCATAGCTACTATCACTTTGCATAGAAATATGCTTCCATAGATATACAATCAAGAGAAAATAACAAAAGCTGACATCCTACTTACATGTAACATTTTCGTGTGTTTCTCTTTCTTTTCTCTGAGTAGCACTATCTGTCCATAGGCTGTATTATGATACATGAGATTTCCAGATAGACCATGGAGCCTTACAATAAAACTGAGAAACTCTTGTCAAAATAGACTGTGCAGATGAAAGACTGCTCCTATAATCAGACTTATAACACGTATAGACATTAAGAAGTTTAAATTCAGTCAGAAATACAGTGTAGTCTAAAAGTTAATTTAAAATGAGTAGAAGAAATTATCTTCAAAATCTAACCCCACAAAAATATAATGAATAAAAGTAAAGCAGGAGTTACCTAAATTGCAATTTAAGTAGCGGGACAGAGTATCTTTTTGATAGTTAATTTTGTTTCTTATCCCCCTTATGATTCTGAGGCTTAATTCTGATCAGAACAAAATTCACAGAGTTTCCTCTAATTATGATTCCATTTATGAAATACACCTTTTTTCTTCTTCCCAATTCCTAGCTCCCATTGTGTATTTTACAGTTTCTCTCTGCTTTGCTCAGTATTTGAATTTTTCCTTGTATAAAGACAGACTGTTTGAGTTGCCTCCCAGCGACTACACCCTTTAACCTCAGATCATGACCTCTTGTTTTGCAGCTAGTTACTATCTCAGCTGCTTGCTGATATCAATTTGTTTCCGCTTCATTCGGGATCAGTCATCTGGGCTCTTGATCCCTTACATGCCCTCACTGGCAAACATGTTTCAGTACCCAGTGAAGGGAAGAAACCCCCAAACTTAAATGAAACAAAACTTCAGCAGGTAACAAAAACATAACGTCAATCCGCCCACCTCTTGAGGGATGATTTAAGAACAGATAATGTTTATTCACAGATTGTCTGTTAATAGATGAATAACAGATCACTGTGGGGTCAAACGACTGAGTTTTTAAATTTCAAGAAACAGATTTCAGCTGAGAGAAAGAGGTGTCAACTAGAATGAACCACCATAGCATAACTGATTGAAATAGGAACATGGCAAAAGCAAGAAATAGAATTTTAAGCCTTATCTGTCACTACATTAAAATAGTAAGGAATTCTCTTTTTTTTTCAAAGCAAATACATGTGAAGTGAAATAAACTGCAGAGAAATCCTTTGATAAAAGGACAGAGTGTATTGAATTGCTTATTTCCTATCATAGGGAACACAAAAAGCTGAAATGATCAGGCTTAAATAAAGAAAAAAAATTAATTATAAGATAGAGAGTTTTGTGACATAACTTAATTATTTAAATAAAACAATGTTTATGCTCCCTCTAGGTATTATGATTCACTGCTATATTACTTTAGAAAAGTCAACATAAAATTAAATGAAATATTTGTTTTATTTGATATTGCTGTCATAAACTTGAAATATCCTCACCCAATGATGTAAGAAGACTGACACACTTTTATTTAACCAATAATTGCTAAGTAGCAACATTTAAATATTGAGTAACAAGCTACATGTTTATAAGAAATATAAACTTTTAAAAGAAAATAATTGTTTGCTGACATAGTTTTAAAAGTTTAATTGAATTATTATTTACCATGAATATTTGCTCAGTTTCAATAACAGTACTGCCTTGTCAGAATTCAGCAAGGGGAAATTATGTGGACTAATAAGATTTGACATACCTCATTGAATTCCCAATCCTCCTACTTCTTCCCCAGTCATCAAGATTAGACAGGATCTTTCTAATCACTAGACAATTCACGCTCTCAAGTCACTGTAATGCTACCTGATCTACTCTTACATTATTATTTTCTTCAGTATTTCAACTGTCATGGAAACAAGAACTAACACATATAAAAATATTTGCATTTCTACCAAGATCCGGTCAATGGAATGCATCCCGACAGCTTGATGAGTGCCACATACTGTGTGCAGAGAGACAACAGTATTACTTCAATTATAAAATATCTTGGTTTAAAATTATATTTATGGATTTTATAACTTTTTGGACTATTTTGTATGAATCAGATATTTTCAGAAATCTAATCACAGCAGGATTTACATATCCAGTTAGGAGGAATTTTGTATTAACAATCTCAGTTTCTGAGAACTCAACCTCACAGATAATATTATCTTAAGGAACTTTCTGATATGATAAACAGAAATCCCTGGACTCCTCTTCATTCTTCCTTATTTTCTATTCACATATATATCCTCATCTAATGGGCACCCATAATTTATTAATCCATGAATTGAAATGTCATGAAAATTATGAAATCTTTCCCTGGGTAGATTTATGGTGATCATTTTGCTTGGGTTAAGGAGACAATTTAAATAAATGGAGAGATGTTCAGCATCAGTAGCAATCAAGACAAGAACAAGCCCTTAACCCTTTTAATTTTTGAATATAGATGTAGCAAAAGACTCCAATCTGCACAGTCACACAGAATTCCCTATTAAAGAATAAAATACAGCTGAACTAAAAAACTGCATGTCATCCTGCAGTATGCCATGTGACTGGAACTTTTAACTGAACATGCAAGCTCAGAAATATTTGGGGAGCCATTTTTCACTCTCTTTCAGGTGACAAATTATTGTGCTCCCTTATAAAAAGTACAGTTGGTTAGTAACCCTGGCCCAGTTTTTACCTATTGCACAAAATCCCTTTCATACAGTTCTAATGCCAAAACACCGTTAGCATAGAAATGCACTTTTATATAATGGCATATCAAAAATTTTCTGAAATCTACATTAATTATTTCCACTACTACCTCTTTGTTCACAAATTTAGTAGAAATATATATTTTTATAGAAAAAAAGCAAATTAGTCATATCCCTTATATGCCATAGTTTTAAATGGCTCATAATACTGTTTTATGTACTCCATTCACATTATCTTTCTAACTGTTGTATGCTTTTCAGGTAATTTTTTGAATCTTTCATAGATTCTTTCGTAACCTTTAAAAGGGAAACACACTTTGCCACCTCTGTTACTTCATTAACCTCGATGAATTATCAGAAATGTCTGACACTGACTTTTCTATTTCCCCAAACGTCACAGAAAAATTTATCTGAGCCTGGTGCTTTATCATCCTTTAATCATTCTAATTTTGCAAACACTTTATATGATCTGGGGCTCATAAAACCATTGTTGTATTTCACTTACACAGAAAATTTATTCCAGACTTCAGGTTATGGCCTACAGCTGCACTCATAAATATCAAGGCTAAGAATTCATTCATGCTAAATTACCTTCCAGAGATGTGCAGAGTAATTCATACCACTCAGAAGAACACCAAAATTCATATTTCTTTCAAGTTCCACAAAAATGGAGCACATGAGATTTCCAGTTAAAACTTTTTCGCCAATATGTTTTGAAAGAGTGGAAAATAGTCAAATTCCACACAAGGCTGCTTCTGAGAATACATTCAAAAACTCAATTAATGATTGTCAGACTTCAAAACTCTGCTTTATCCAGATACACAAATTTTAACTGAAGTCTAAATAAAACTATGATAAATAAACTCAAGCAGTTGTGGGAAAGTTAAAGCAGGAAACACTATGTCCTTATTTTAAGTACTTGTTCTTCATCCTCAATTTTCAGTCTTTTAGAAAGAATTTGTTCTGCTTGTCATTGAAACTTCTCATATCAAGCACAGCAAGTCCCAGAAATCTGTGGATGCTAGACTATGTTTCATAATCACAAAAATCTTCATTAATTTGAGTCATTTAAGTAGAAGTGAAGACATCTTCATCAATTGGCTTGTGCCAGTTTCATTTTTTTCCCATATACATTTGTTGACCTTCTGACAGGAAGAAACTACGAATTTACCATCTCTAACTCAGATCTATTGCAAAATTACTTCTTCCTATTGTCAAATAAACATTGCATCTAGACAAACATGAAACATCATAATTTACATTAAGTTCTCAATTTACAAGAAAAAAAGTGTTTTATAAACAAAATTCAACAGATTTCAGAAGATTAATTATTACCATTTAAATACATACTTATAATGTACTTCCTTTGGTTTGATCTTAGTGAGAAGGCCAAAAAAGTATCTTTTCGACAGAATTGAAAAGTATGAATTGTTAATTTGATTTTCTTGACTCCTGCATAATGAACATATTTTTTCATAAACAAACAAAACCCCAAATGCAACATGCAAAGCAGAAAAAATTTGAATAAACCCTGACTTAATAAAAAGCCATGTAACCTTCTGGGAAGTCTTCATTGCACAGGTGTTAAAGCCAACAGACCTGTGTTCATTGGAAATTTATCTCCAGTAATCAATGACAACTTACTCCTGCATAATGAACATATTTTTTCATAACTTTCATGATTAATTCTATCTTAACAGGATACAATTTCTTTTTACTATTCATCTTTTGAAATTATTACAACACGTATAAAGAGTAGAAAAATCTGGGGATTAATTCCCATAAGATTATTGTCCAATTTAAAATTAAAGTGCCAAACACCACATCAAATGTCTGGGATATAATCACTATGTTTATACATTAATAAATCCATCAGAAAGAATGTGGTTATATATAATATTAAATAACAGAGTTTTAGCTTATCATTATTATTTAGGGATCATGCGGTGCAAATACCTTTAAATCCAGCACTGTAATTTGCTGTATCTGAAGGTGAGGGTAAACTTGCTCAGCAGTAGAGCCAGCTCACCCTGTGCTGTTTCACTGAATAGTTCCTTATTTCATTCTCTTCACTCACAGAGCATGAGCAGCAGTAGCAATAAAACTCTGCATGTGTATGCCAGTAGAAGGTTTTTATTGCTGTTTCTGCTCTCGTTTCCCATGAGGGGAAGAAAAAAAAACATAAAAGGTTATGGAAAATCTTGGTTTTTAACAGGGATTTCTGCTCCAGATGTGAGACATGGGTTAGACTACTTTTAAGGAACTTACCTTGGTTTGTTTCTGCTTCCCTAACTTGAACTCCCTTAATTTTTGACAAGCAGATCTGTTGTAATCTTCCAAATACTATAAGCCACCTTCTTTCATGATTCGTAGGCCATCAGGGTCTGCCAGGAATGCCTCCCTCCATGCTGACTATGCACAGTAAGTCCACCTGCTGGAGATATTCCATCTGCTGAGGTTCTGCCACCTGATCCTGCTCTAATTCTCCAATGCCTCAATTCCCTCAGGTAAAATGGCATGCTTTTCCTCAAATCCCTTTTCTTCCTCTCCTTGCAGTTGTAGAGCAAAGCACTAATTCAAATTTATTCATCAAATATGTTTTTGGAGACATTTCCTATGTAGGACGTGAAATAGATTATATATGGTCATATGAGATTCAAATCTGCAAGACTTTCACAGAAGAGAGTGTGTCAGTAAAGAAACACTAAAACCAAATTAGAACATTTAGCTGAATGAATTTTAGTTAACCATAAATACATTTCCTCCAGCAAATATATATATATATATTTTTTTTTTTGTGCTGAAAGTAAATATCTGCAGTCTTTCAAAACAAAACATAGGGCAGTAGTTTTTATGGGTTTAACTTGATGTGTGTTTTGGCTTGTTTTGTTTGGTAGGTTTTTTTACAGATTCTGATACTACCTTTATTCCATTTGGTTTATTATTTTTATTTTATTCAGAAATAATTGTACCTTCTCTATTCCCTGTAGTAAATTAGGAGCTAAAATGATCTCTTTCAAGTCCTAAACATCAACTCTTACCCCTCCCAACAATATCTCACATCTCCGAACAGAGTGTTTGAGATGCTGGATGAGGAAGTGTCCAATGGGTTAAGACTAAATCATAGTTTAATTGGTATGAATGCTGTTTGTGCAGCAATTCTGACATTAAAAAAAAAATAAAAATAAAGAAAGGTAAGGTTATGTACAACTAAAATGGGATGTTGTGGTTAAGGATGTTGTGGTTAACTAGGGAAGATTTTTTTTTTTTTTCTTTTTATTTTATTGCCTCAAATTGCTGCAGATCATGACCTGACATATTTTTGGCAAGATATTTGGGTAAAGTCTGAGTGGTTTACTAGGAGAGTCGCTAATAAGTAATTTCATACAGTATTCATCCAGCTTCTACTTCTTCACACTTCAGTGAAATATATGTTTGTCAACTTGGAGAAGAGAAAAACTCATGAGAGGATTTTCATGATTCTGGGTCACCCAATGTTGCAGTGAACTATTTAACTGTGGGGACTTCTGATCAAATAAGATAAAAGTAAGCAGATATATTTTAATGTGTTTTATCTTGAAAGTAAAACCATCATACTTGAATGTATTTGTAAGACAACATGCAACAAAAATTGAAATAACTTCTGCTATTACCCTTGCAACTATTTAGGAAATAGTTGGATAGTCTCTGAGAAGTTGAGTGAAAGGGAAAGAAATAGGATTATTTTGTCAAAGCCTTCATTTCAGTAAAGAAAAAAATAAATCACTCAAACAAGGAGCTTTTGTTTGATCTTTGATCTAAAACTTCTATATCTTTATTCATGCATGATAAAAATCTGTAAAACTGCTCAGTTTAGGAAAATTTCACTTCAGCTAACCTGATAAACTTTCAATAATACTTTCTCTTCTACAATCCTAGTATACAATGTCAAGAGGAAAGGAAGGATTTAGTAACCAGAATTTCAATAGCTTGCTTTGTGTACCACAGTTCACAGAACATCCCAATACAAATCATCAAGGAATAGAAATAATCACCAGTGAAAAGGACACTATTTCCCACCTCATTTCTATCAGCAGCTATTCAAGGACAACTAATAACCTAAAATTATATCATGAATCTTGCAATAGCATAGAGGCTAACCATCTCAAAATACCATCTTCAAAAATCATTCGTCATGTCAGTCGCTGATGGTCTGAACACCCATTTAGTCTCAAGGGTGGGGCTGAATGAGGTGGCACGGTGTGGGTTAGTGGAGATGCTGCAATCTCAAACCAGCACTGCTGCTTTTCAGTCACGAAATGTGGGTTAGCTGCACCAACTGCAAATGCCTGTGGGAGGAAAGCTTCTCCCCCAGACAAATCCAGTGCTGGACTATTTGTTGTGCAGTATTTTCCTAACAGCAATAAAAATTCCACATGATCCACTGAGTAACGAGAGGTGTATTTCTACACATTAAAAACTCTTAAGGCAAAATTGCCTGCAGGCTGTCCCTAGAGGCTAGACACAGTAAACGAAATTAATTTCTAGCAGCATTCTGTAGGGAGAATATGCAGACAGATAATATAAACAGCTTGATTTAAAAAATATTCTGTTTTTTTTTCTTGTGGCTAGGAGAAGAGATATGACTGAATTATTGAAAAACAGTTTAGTGGTAAGCATCTGCTGAAGTAAGTATCAGATGTTAGATTTCACCATAGAGTATTGTCTACATTTTGTCTGTAACTTTACTTACACTAGAAGATTAAAAGGTCTAACAAGCCATGACTATCTACCCAAGATAATAAGTGCTCTTAATAATATTAATATGGTGTGTGAAGACATGATCTGAAATAATTTTTCCAATACACGTGTGCCAAAGAGTAACTCTCTGAAAAAAATATATTGTACAAATTAGAGCATAAATCCTCTTTATTAATGATTCAAATACAAAAAAAATGGTTTTCCTTTGTAATCTGTTGACTACTGAATTGGAAGGAGGAGATAAATAGACAGTGTGTGGTAATATTTCAGCTCAGTCTCTGTACATGGAGGCAATTGAAGCGAAATAAATAGATGATAGTTAAAGACTGTAACAATTTTGTGAAACTTTTTTAAAATGTTTATAAAAAATGAGATGATGGATTAAATTTACTTCTGTACTAGACCAAGTTTGTGTTTATCTTTTTAATTTGCTCAGTGGCTTGAAATCTGATGCTTAAATTAATTTAATTTTTTCTCCTTCTCCCAAAAGGACAAATTTAAAAGACCAAACAAAAAACCCTAAAAATATTTATGTAATTTAAATTCTTAAGTATTTAATGATAAATTAAAGTAACAACACTATGTTTCAGATTATATGAACCTAAGTGCAACACAAAATCTTTTTAAAAAGAAAAAATTATCAAAAAGTAATAGTTCCATGAAGTGTTTGTAATATAAAGACATTATTCAGATAAAGCATTTTAGTTTGTTTTTTTCATTGAGACTTCATTGCTTACAGGGCCTGCAAATTTTATCCATCATATAAAATACCTCAATAGATTTGCTTGCTGAAGATTCAGTGCTTGAGTTGAGGATGGAAAAAAAAAATCAGAAAACACCAACAAGTTTTGTGGCAGTATTTATTTATTCTTGATGCTTACAGATTTTTAAAAGTCTCTTAGTAAAATCTTCTGCTCTCAAAATTCACAGGCTCTTTTTCTAAATCAAAACTACTGCCAACATTTGTTAGCCCTGGCCACAAGAATGAAACTAGTCTTCAGCTAGCAAAGCATTCAGCAGGTTCAGTAAACAAAAAAGGAACAGAGTCAAAGTAGCTGCCTCTTTCTAATTTTTCACCATGGCTGGAGCTGATTAAGGAGAAAGATGGATTTTAAAGAGTTTGAACAAAAGAGGTCTGGAGGAAATGAGAATTTAAGGGCAAAATGACACATTATTATCAACAGTAGAGATTAAGGAAGTAGAAAGAAATATGATAAGAGACAGAACAAAGGAAAACTTCTATTCCAGAAGAAAAGTAAATAACTGGTGGGACAGAAGCCTGTGAGAGAACCTGAGGTATTGAAGCAGTAACAAATCTGAAGTGCAAGTGGTGCTCTGTGAGATGGCTGTGAATACACTGGGCACTCACCCATGATACTATGACCTTTCAGCTCAACTAATATCATGACACGTGTCTTCATAAAATCATAAGCCCCCCCCCACTCACACCTCCAATAAAAGACAGAGGAAACAAACAATTTTTGAAACTAAATAATAAATTTTAATTTCTACTACTTTAATCCTGTATTTTGGTTCTACATTTGAAGCTGTGTTTGAAGCAGTGCAATAATGTAGAATTGTGATTATGCTCCAGCCTGAATTTCATTTTTAATTTAGTAAAAAAAATTGTTAGGTGAGAGCCCATAATCCTTTCTTTATTCATTTCTTGCTCTTCTACTGTGAGAGTATTATTTTCTATTTATTTATTTTAGTCTAATATTCAGGTAAAGAATTAACTGCAGGAAAGATTCAAAATGAAGTTTACAATCTAGCACAGAAATATATGCAAATTTTTCAGTATCAAACATAATTTGTAAAACATATGGATGGTATCACAGTACATAATAATGTAAATAAATCATAGATGAAGTAGCATTTTCATTGTGCTATATAGTTCTAATTATTAGAAATATGAAATACAAAAATTTCTGCATTACCACTACAATTACAGAACTATAAAGATAACATGAGTTTTCTCCTCCAAAATAACATGCCTTACATAATTTATAGCATGATTAACTACTGGACAGTGTTTTATATATATATATATGCTATATAAAGCATATATAAAGACATATAAAGGTACAATACTGCTTCTATGAACAAATCACCTTAATGGAAAGCCCACTAGAACCTCTTCTTACATTTATATTTTTTACAGATCCAGACCAAACAACATTTATTCACATGACTATTCCTGTAGAGGTTTACAAGATCACCTGATATTGTACATGATTGCAGAACCAGGACTTATTTTCAATGTGTCAAAAAAAAAAAACAATCAAAAAGCCAAATGAGAAAATTGAAACCCTGTAGAAACCTAAGTACATATCCAAACTTTCATAAAATATACCAGTAAGGAAATAATTTTAGGATATTTCACAAAATAATTGTATGTATCACACATGTATGTATGTATGCACCTTTATGTTCTCAAAACTCTCTTACCACAGTGCAGCTAGTGATTGTATTCAGCTACCAGTACTTGTTCTGGTCATGTTTTTTGCTGTTAGAATAAGATTCTGTATACTTAAAACCTAATCTATCATGTTATAATTCCCCTCAAAATAGTGGAGAATTATCTCCAAAAATTGTCTCAGAATAAATCCATGTCAGTGAAAAAAAAAAAAAATTAAATGAGAAAATTGTACAAAATTAAGGTATTCTTAAAATAATCTTCTTCTTTTTATGAAAACTGAAAATTGTACAAAATTTTTGCAATCCTAAGAAGAATATGACAATGAAAATAATAAAGAAAAACGTACATGAAAAAGACAAATTTAAGATTTCAAGCCACTATTAGTAAGATTCTAATCTTATTTTTTATTTTTTATTTTAATAGATTAGATTGAAACTGTGGTTTTGTAGGGTTTTATTGACTTGGAGTGGTTTGTTTTGGGGTTTTTTTTAGTTGTACAAGTTAGGGGGTAGAATGGTATTTTTTGAAAATCTATTTTTCTCCTTTAAAATTGTAATTTATCAACCACAACTCTTATAAGCACTTTAATTAACTAATTACTGATTTAATGCCTTCAGATATTTTTCTAAAAACATAATGCTTCAGAGGGACTGTTACTTTGGCCAACTTATAGCTGTAAATAGTCTATGTCAAACAGTTTGGATGTATCTGAGCAGTTAGAAGTTAATAGAAAGCATCATAAATCTAAGGAACATGACAATGCTTTAGCAAACAATGAGAATAAGATCAGTCTTTGTGTTTGATGAGTCAAAGGCTGTCTTTCTGAGTCAAACAAATAAAATAATACAGATCTATGCGCATTTGTGTAAGCCTTGAATACAGCACTGACCATGTCAAGCTGATACTTCAGAGCTTTGATAAACATCATCCATTTTCATGCACAGGAGAAGTGGAATTGAAACAACCTAGCTTTTTTTTCTTTGCATAACATAAGAAAGTTAGTAGAAGTTACTTTTGCAGTCAAAAAATCAAACTCAAAGCAAATGGCCATGAAGGTTAAGATTTGTGGATAAAGAACAAACATTGATACCACAAACATCTACACAATCCCTGCCTTACAAGCAGTCAGAGGTGAATATGACCCACAGATTTTTTTTCAGGCTTCTGCCATAGCAACTGTAAGTCACAAGGATATTTGGGAAAATATGACTAGGATGCTGATTCACCCCTGGCCTTAGGGTGCCCTGTGAAGCATGTGAGGAATTACTGAACAAAAATTGGTGGATGGTCACATGGCCTACTGGAACTTGGCAGTTTTAGGCTTGTGGTTAGAGTTGATCTTAAAGGTCTTTTCCAGTCTAAAGGATTCTGTGATTCTAAAAAGCACCCAGGGGTAGGTGTTAGCATCACGAGGAGAAGCTGAATATCATGAGTGGGTAAGGGGGAGTCACTTGAAAAGTGACTCAATTTGGCATGAAGTTGAGGGGGAACACTGGGAAACCTTCTGGAGAGCAAAAATTTTTAAGGCCAGTAACCTAGGCAACCATACCAGCAATAACATACAAGGATGAGATTGCCAACATAACAGTATCAAAAATACTTAATTTTCTACAGATAAGAAAACTAGGACAAACCACAATTTCAGACTCATCATAGAACAGTTACAGCTAGGAGAGAACTTCAAAGGTCAAATATTTATGCTGTGTGCAGAGACATCTTTCACTTGATCAAGTTGCCCAAAGACTCACTCAGCCTTATCTAAAACACTGATAGGGATGAGGCATCCATAGCCTCTCTGGACAATATTCCTAGTCTCACCATGCTAACCATAAAGAATTTCTTCCTTATACCTAATTTTAACCTATCATATTTCAGTTTAAAACCATTAATCCTTTTTCTGTTGCCATAGGACCTGGAAAAATACCTCTTCATCATTCTTATAGGTCCCCCTTATACACTGAAAGGCAAAAACAAGGTCTTCTTCTCTTCAAGAAGCCTTCTCCAGGTTTAACCACAACTCTCTCATCCTTTTTACATAGGCTTGCTCCAGCCTCCTGATCATTTTTATGGCCCTCACTATAACAGGTCCAGGATTTTCTTGCACTGGCGACCCCAGAGCTGGATACAGTACTCCAGGTGGAGACTCAGCAGAGCAGACAAGAGGGACAGAACTACCTCACTTGATCTTCTGGCCACACTTCTTTTTATGTAGCCCAAGACACGGTTGACTTTCTGGTCTGCAAGCGCATTTGCTTGCTTTTTGCATATTTTGTATTTCCAACTTTTGCATCTTCCTAAGAGATGATATGATCATTTTCTATTATTGCCATTCCCTTGCAGATTTGGCAATAGCTTCTTTAGAAGGGATACCTCTGGGATGGTAAGGAATTAAATCTTGACCAAGATGTCAGAAAACCTTCAGTTTTACCATTTGGAAAAAGTAGATGGGCTAGTATAAAGTTGCTGTAGTTAAATTTATAGTTACCATAAAGAAAAGAAAAATTAACCAAGAGAAAATTCCTGTAGAATTTCAGTGCAAAATGAAAACTGGCTTCTCTAAAGGGTTGTTCTGGTGCTGATAAATATAAGTCTTGAATATCAAAGGAGAAGGCTTGAACTACAAGTTAACTAAGATATTTTATTAAAAAAAGAGATTAATATTAATCAGAAACTTAATCAGAACAAAAAGACTAAGAATTTAGGAACGGAAGAGAAGCAGGAATGTGAAGAAAGTTGTGGAATTCCTGAAAACAAGAGTCTCAGAGCTCTGCATTATGGTCTTTTCTGTCTGTGGAAGGAACATTCATGGGAAAGAATAGCTGTAGATGTAGATTAGATCTAGATTAGATCCAGTAAAACCGTGCTAAACTTTTAGCAAAGACAGTCATAAACAAGTAAACAAATAAATGATACAAGATAAAGGACTGAAATATATTTCTGAAATATTAATTCAAGCCATCCACAAATTACTAACTAGATTGGTTTAAATCTAGAGTTAGTTATCTTCTATAAATTTAGTAAAGTCGAATGAAAAGGATCTGAATGTTAATGCTATTTTTTTCATTTAAATTCAAATTTCTGCTAATAATAAGGATGTCATATATAAGAAAGCAGCAGCATTTTCAACCTGAGCAATAAACAATATCTTTTCTGCTAGTTTCTGATAAAGAAATTTACATTAAAACCTGAAACTAAAACTAAACAAGTAATAGTCATGAAGGCTGAAGAAAGAAGTGGCAAATAAACATGTGAGGAAATTTCATGCTTAACTTACTGATCCGTCAATTGCAACATAAATTAATAGTCTTATAGATACTTAGACTGTAAAGATGTTTAAAAAAGTGACATTTAAAGAAATGTGGAAAATCAGGAAGTCTGAGACTCAGAATCCCAAAAAAGAACAAAAGTGGACAATTTTTTGCAAGAGTGTATCCCATAATGTGGAACATATGTGACAGAGTCTCTTAAGAGACTTGCTGAATCAAGTAAGCCTTATGAAAATTCTAGGAAGTAGTCCAAGCTAGAAGAGAGCAAAAGAGTCCAAATGTTTTTCTGGATCTGTGTGGGATGAATCTATGTTAAGCTACAAACCTAAACAGCAACAAAGGTGTCTAGACACTGATTGCTTCCTAAATGCTTGTTTATAAATAAATTTTAAAATCAACAAATAAAAACAAAGCTAATTAACAATAATAGAAAAAAGTAATACACTTAATGCCTTGAAAACTATCTCGCTATTCCTTGTCATTGCACATAAAATTAAAATGCTTTCAAAGTTGTTGAAGAAGAAAACAACTCTTCTGAGTCTGTCTTATTTCTTAAGGAAAGGAGGTCATCCTTTACATTCCTGGGCACTGAATACACCATCAGCAAATTTTCTGGCAACTCCAAGGTGTGTGGTGCAATTGACACTCTGGAAGGAATGCATGGCACCAGAGGGACCTTGAGAGATGGATTTGTGCAAACCACTTTTTGCAACAAAGTGCAAGATCATTTACCTGTGTCAGGGCAATGCCAAGCACAAATACAGCTTGGGAAAAGAATGGAATGAACGCTGGGGAGAAAGATTTGGTGGTGTTGGTGGATGGAGAGATCAATATGAGACAGAAATGTATTTTTGCAGCCCTGAAAGCCAACTTGGTCTGCATCAAAAGCAGCATGACTGAAACCCTGCCTGGAGCCCTGTGCCCAGCTCTGTGGCCCCCAGCATAAGGACATGGATCTAGTGGAACAAGAGCAGAGGAGACCCATGAAGGTGATCAGGGGGCTGAGCATTGCTCCTAGGAAGTCAAGTAGAGGGAGCTGGGGTTGTCCAGCCTGGGAAAGAGAAGGCTCTGTGGAGATCTTTTAGCAGCCTCACAGTAACTAAACGGGGCCTGCAAGAGAGCAGGAATGGTAATTTTTATAAGGGCATGTGGTGATAGGACAAGGGGAATGGCTTTTAACTGAAAAATGGTAGATTTAGTTTAGATAGTAGGAAGAAGTTCTGTACTGTGAGGGTGGTGATGCATTGAAACGAGTTGCCTAGAGAATTTGTGGATGCACCATGCCCAACCTTGAACAGAACAAGCTGGATGGGGCTTTGAGCAACCTTGTCTAGTGGAAATTATCCTTGGAATTCGGAAAATAGCCATGTTTTGCAGAGGTTTTACCCAAAGAGGCCTTACCACAATTTGGGGAGTTATAATTAATGCAGTATTTCTAAGCTTTTGATATCTTGTTCTCCTTGTTCTTTTTTATTTATTTTTTTTAAGTGTGCTATCATATATAAGACATGGTGAGAAATCATGATATTTAAAATTAGAAGATAATTAAATAGTTATAAATAAATATGTTGGTATATGTATGCATTTCTAAATTTCTTTGAACCTTTAGAAATCTGACATATTTTTTCTATAACTCCTTATAATCTTTAGACACCTTATAATGCAATTATCAGTGATAAAGAGTGAACTATAATACTAGAATTATTTGTTTGATATTCAGACACAATCTTTTGTTGTCCTATTTTATTTTTTTTCACATTAGGGTCTGAAACAATCCTCTCTGAAACAGAAAATAAATTTATTTTCTTTTGTTGTTGTTGTTGCTTTGGGGGTTTGGTTTGGTTTGTTTTGAACAGACTCAAAGTTTAGACCAACAAGTGAAAAAGAAAGGGGGATCTCTTTACCCACAATGAGGTTGCCAAGTATGTCTGACCATTATGGTAGATGATCATCACAAAACTGAAATAATCAGATTAAGTATGTATGCAGAGGAGAAACATCCTGAGTTGAAAGAAGACATACAATCTACACATTCTATTAAAATATCCTCAATTTCAGTTCATAGCCACCTTCCTGTCTTAGGATTGAATATGGGATCTACAGAAAGCTGAGTTTTGAAGGTTCATGCTTGGAAAGTATGGGAAAAAATGGGAAAGAGGGAGAGCAGTGCCTGGGAACTTGTTACTGAGGCTGGACAGAAAATAACTTCATGCATGAAGAGTATGAGTTAGGAGTGTTTCCTACTCATTCCTGAAGACTTACAATCTGAATCAGCCAAAATCTAGTGAGTGCATGTTGTCTTTCTAAAATCTATTGAACCTCCTTGTTCAAAGTTCCTCTAAAAAACTTTTTGTTGTGTTTTATCTAATTATCTAATAAATTATTACAACAAGGGAGCTCATTAAATTCAGAGTAGAGGAAGAAGGAAAAGGTGTTGCTAGAACTTAATTAGCAAGATACAAAGATACCAATTAACACCTATGGCTCAAGAAAAGGAAAGTTTTTCATGCAGCATACTAAAAAAATACATTCACAGCTGGTTACACGTATTTAAGTGGCATGCAACTAATTTTGATGCTAGTGTTGATATTAAGTGAAAAAGATCATGTAAAGGAAAAAACAACTTCCCCAGGGTAGCAACCAAGATTCTTTTTTATTGGTATGAATACCAACTATTTAGCTATTCAGATTAATGAGAGAGTAATTAGGAAAAAATTGTGCTACAGAAATGGCTAAGAATGATATCATCTTTTTTCTACCAGATGTACCACACTAATGCATGCCAATAATAATTTAAATATACAGTTTGCAATTAACACCTCTGACAAGCTAGAAAACAATTATTTTCATTTCAGATAATAAGACTGCTAGGAATAAGATCTTTCTTAAATATAAATCCTTCTTCTCTTACTCTTGTTTTGAGTGATGTTATCATGAGATCTAAAAGTCATTGAATTTTAAGTAACAGAGGGAATCATCCAGCTCTATAGATTCAAAATAAGTATGAAGAATCATAACCTATAAAGGAAATGGTGATTATTTTTCACATGCTTTCCAATCTACTAAATCTGTTTATGGAATAAATAAAGAGTGTCCATATTAGAGTTCAAACTAAAGTAAGAAAACTTTAGGATGTACAACAATCAGCAAACAGATAACCAGCATGCAAGACTATATTCAGGGTGCAAATGAAATGTAGTATTTGTGCAGAGCGAAAGCATGGAAGCTTGCAGGACATTTTATTATATCCATAAAGGATTTGGAACAAACCCATCCCTGAAGGAAGAAATAATCAAACACATTTTTTGATGAGTGCAAAAGGCTTGCTTTTCCTTTTCAGGTGTGACAGCATGTGCACATCCAAACAATAAATAATATTTTTCTATGGAAGAAGGAGGGCAATCTATTCTTTCCGTTGAAATGGAATACAAATAACGTCAGACTTAAAATTCATAAAAGAGAAAGAGGAATCTAGATTACCTGAACTAATAAATGTCTTGCTTAGGAACTAGAAGCTTAGTGTGCTTTGCCATTCAAGATCTGTCTGAATAAATAGCAAAAGCAGAGACGATGTTCCAAAGTCAGTGTCTAAGAACTGGGACATACAAAGTACAGAGGCTAAGAGGCCACATTTACTTGTTCATTTGTGAACTCAAACAGTGGATGCATTATTTTCTTAGTGTGTTTCAGGGTTTCTTTGAAGGGTTTCTTTTCAGTGTAAATTTAGTTTGCACTTGAAATCTTACAATACACACTTGAGCTGTGCTGCTGTTTTTTTCAAAACAGTTTCCCTCCCAGTGAAGCAGAAGCAAAGACATCCTACAGGGAGCCATCTGTAGTCCTCTCCTTGCAAATTGAAAGCAAGATCCTCCAGCAGTTAGCACTCTATATATGTGCAATTTATGCCTAGAACCCACAGCTGTCATTAACTTCATTGACTTAACTGTGAAAACGCAATATAGATGTGTACTCCAAGAAGCCCAAAGAACCATGCAAAAATAAATTATGGTCCTTCCTTTTACGTGCAATAATAGCCCATGATGTAGATCCATCTGATACCAGATTAGCTCTAACATAATAAGAAATAGGAAATTTTGGCTATGTACTACCCAATAAACTTTTTTTTATTTGGGATCCAAAAATTAGTTTTCAACTATTAATCTAACATATTGCTTCTTTCTATTTAGCCAAGACAAAAAACTACCTCATCAGATATTTTTTAATCATGCAGACTTAAACTTGGCTAAGCAAGTTTATTACAGTTTATTACAACTGTTTAAGCCCAGGCACAGGATTCATATGCCTGACTATTGCCATCTGATGATATTTCTGAGGCTGTGCTCTATCCTCATGCTCTAATGGCTTCTTCAGAAGAGCATGAGTATTGTGTCATATTGTGTCAATTCCTGCTGTCTTGAGCAACCTAAACTGACACCAAGTGTGGCAATTCAAATATATTAATTCCTTATTAGTGCTCTTGACTTAAAGAGGGATGAGAGAGGAGTCTTGCCCTTATGAAAAATTTTATAGAATACTTAATTCACAAGGACTAGCCTGGGATTCTCAGATAACACAAAACTTTGTTACTTTCTTTTGAAATTAAAGAAAAGGAACAGTTTATTTTTAAAGATCAGTCCCATATTTAAAATCTCATAAAGCCCAGAAAATTCAAAATTCTCATTTACCACCTCTCAGAAGAATGTTGTTTGCATCAAGAATCTACACTGTATTCTTGTCTGCATCATCTTGTTGTCTCTCTCTGTTTTCCTGAACAAATGGGTTTATGTTTGCAATAAAATTGCAAAACACAGAGGCGTGGACACATTTTTCTCCTTGTGCATCTGAGCAATTGGAACTAAAAAAATAAACCTTAACAAAGGAGTATACGTTTCACCACCCTGGATTGTTATAATATGATTTAATAGCACAATGGTGAACAATTTTGAGAGCAATTTAGCAAACAGCAGATTATAATTCCAACAATACAAATAAAAGATTATTTTTGCTTTCTGCTGAAAGTGTGACTGTTTATTTGAATTTCTCTGAGATTTGGTGTTGAAGAGTACATCTGATGATGGTTGCTCAGTTGGCAAGCTAGAGATGCAGACTGAGCTCTGGGTGGGAGACTAGAGAGACAAGATGCTCTGAAATGAGAATCTTTTGCTTAAGAAAGGTCACGAAGGCCTGTGGCACCAGCCAGATGAATGGACACTGATACCTCCAGAACAGAAGACTTGAGAGGAAGAGCACAACTTGTGTGCGGGCAAGCTGTGAAAGTACAAAACCACAAGGGCTCTTTAGTCCTCCTGAGAGGCACCAGCTTGGGCTGTTTGTGTTTATGCACTGTGAATAAATAAATGCCTTTATGGAACAAGACAGCTCAGACTCCTCTATGGCACAGCTGGGCTTGAACTGGTGAGGAAAGCTGGTCTGACCGTGTGAGAGCGGGATGTGTGGGAAGACTCCCATCACTCCCTGGAGCTGCCTGTTCTGAAGGGGCTTCAATCCCAGCAGCAGGAGTCTCTGGCCTTGGGAGTGCCACTACCAGAGAGTGTTGTGAATGGTCAGACTGGGAAGCTCCCTTAACATGAGTGTGTCTCAAAGAGATAGATAGATAGATAGATAGATAGATAGATAGATAGATAGATAGATAGATAGATAGATAGATAGATAGATAGATAGATAGATAAGATAGATAGATGTGAAAGAGAGTATTCAAAATGGAATTGCAACCAGTTAGCAATTCCAGCTGTTCTTGATAGTCAGCCTATATAATTCTCTCACAGTGGGTATTCTTTCAGCTCTAGGTCATGGTAGAAAGATTGAACGACTCTTGATTTTTCAGAATAAGTTAAGTTAATTGCAGACCATATACTCTTACAAAATTACAAAGGACAGGGTATGTCTTTATTGTACGGGCAGTGATGTCAACTTTCCGGCTGAGGTAATAGTTAAAAGACTAACAATGAACAAATATCTTTTTTAAATAGAATCCAATCTAGACTTTCTTTCCATGCATGTATTTTTAATGGCAATTACCCCAGCAGTTATTAAGATATTTCAATAAAAAGTCTGAAAAGAATTAAAGAAGTAATATATTCCTAATTTGACCTAAAGGTTTTGAATTTTATTTAATGTCTTCATTCTGAATAACAAAGGCAGATTTATCACAGCTAATTCTAAGAAAGCAACTACATTTTTGAAAGACCTAAAGCAAATTTAGGACATTTTCATCCCAACAGTATTCTCAACATATTGTCATCCCCTCTTCTCACTGTTCTTTTAAAAAAAGAAAATAAAATCCCTACATTCTACCTTCTTGGCAAAGTACAGATATGTCTTTATCTAATTCCTCTCTCTTCTACCAGCTTTTCCAGTTTTTGGTTTGGTTTTTTCCTTTTTTAACGTACAGTTGACTTGAAATTGATCTCAGCAATGTCAATGCAGTTGCATGTTTGCTTACGTGAAACCCCCATGAAATTTAATGAGCTGTGGAGATTTTGACCATTGCTTCTGCAGCATCAGCAATTCATGTAGTGAGTTGCATTCATAACTATTCTCAGAGCCAAATTTTGCTTTGTTTGTTAAACAGCAGTTTTAAGTTTTCCTCTGCAGAAGAGATCAAGCCACTCTGTTGTACTGGCCACTCTATCCACTAGCTAGAAAAATATAGACTAGGTGATCCCTTACTAAACATGACTCTTTTTGTGTGATTTTTCTTGTAGCTGTATTTAGTTGATCCATAAGTAGAAATATAAATAATGTAGAAGGAATTAGAAAGTTGATTCTGCAGGCATGAATTTCATTTTCTTATGTAGATTGAAAAGTGTATATTCTTCCAAATAGTATAAAAAATGAATAGACAGTTGTTCACCTTCATAAAAATCCCACCCTTATATGAATTTTCACTCTGTCCCTCTATATCCCTCTATATGTATGTCCTTATATCCCTCCAAGTTCTGTACATCATGTAGTATTAATTTCAATAAACTTCAGAAATAAAATGTTTCTTGATTGCATTCACTATTAAGAGCTGAAAAGGATCTCAGTTCTCCATATCTCTGTGTCTTTAAGCTAACTGTATGACCATAATTATTTAAAATTAAATTGGTGGCGACATTTTATTCGAATCATATCCAAAAAATAGGAAAAAAACCTTAATAGCTTCAGAAAAATAAGATAAATAATATTCTATCATTAGAGGTGGAAGCAGTGAACACCTAGAGAAAAATTAAATATGCTGACTTTTGTCCTCAGGTGGGAATTTCTGTCATCTTGTTTGTAATAGCCTTAAATAAGAATTAATCTCTGAATTTTTGTGAACACTTATATCTCTTTGTCCAGTTGAATGACTTCTTTCTGATTTTTCTTCTTGGGTCTACAAGTTTTCTTGAGCATATAAAGCTATTTTTTGCCCTAAAATAGAAGAATAGCCAACATACTGTTTGCTTACTCTTCAGATATTACATGAGACACAGACAAATAGGGAAATTCTGTAACACAAAAGAATATTTCAACTAAAATTACTGGTGAAATTTATTTCACTAAGAGACATGTAAACCTTAATAAAATATAAATTACTTTGCCTGACAGTTGCAAGCACCTTAAGTAGTTGTCAGGGTTCATTTCTTCTCGACATAGTTGACTATAAGATTGAAGAATTTTCCACTGCTTGTGGTCTCAACAATATTTTTTTTGCAGACATGGCCCTGACTTGAGATCAGGCCTCAGACTCAGGAGATTCAAGGTCAGGACCTGATATTAGTCAAAATTCTGCTTCTAGTATTGGAGCGAGTTTAATTGTAAATGTTCTTTTATGTCCCTAAACAGATTTTGTTTTCTTTTAACATCCTCATAAGATTGTTGGCAATCATAGCATTATGAAACTTTTCTACTTTTTATAGTCTTTAAAGTGGATTAAAAAAAAGGACAAAATTCTACTCTCTATGAAATTTCTAAGAAATGGCTGTTACAGGCCTCAAAATTTATCATCAAAACAGTAGTATTAGCAAAACATTCTGACCAGCACTACATAAACAGCACACAGATACTTGCTAAAAATAAAATTTAATAACAATGTGAAGTACCTATGAAATGTCTTGAAATACCCCAAAGGAAATGTTAAGGCTAATTAATAATTTTTAAAATACGTTGTTTTTTTTTTTTTCTTTTTCTATCTCTGCCTCCCTAACCAGGAATTTTGGAATACACTGTTATTTATTACTATCTAATGTAATGAAAATAAACTTTGGACAATAATTTGAGCTTTTTGAATACAGTTTGATGTAGTATATACACTTCTTTATCTCAGTGGATGCATGTAAGACCACACTTTCTCCTTTGATCTTTTAGTATTTAACTGGTTACATGGTCTAGTGTATATCATGTCTCTCCTGAATATCTTTAAAGTATGCAAAGAAAAAAAATCATGTTTTTAAGGCCAAAAATCAAAATGCTTTTCTCTTATCAGAAAACCAATACCCAGTTGCCTCTTGCTAGCAGTGCTCACTCTTTCAGTTTCCAGATGCATTTTTTCCTTAGCTCATGCTCAGATAAGAAATTGTGCAAGAACTCTCTGCCATAGAGTCTCAAAACTTTCTATCCTTATCAGAATCTGTTGCTTTCATGCAACCAACTATAATGCCAGCACATACTTCTATTATCTGCTCTTGAGTTTCAGTTGGCTCAATTCATGATTTACAAGTATACAGATGTTCATCTCTGCTGGATGACAGTGATGATGCCTCAACTTCAGGGGAACTGCTGAACAGACTATTAGGATATGGTTGTCTCCTGAGTAACTTCAGGTACTCTTTCTAATTCTCCCAGTCTTGTTGTCTATGAGACACAGAAGATTCAAATAAAACCCATTTCCTTCCTGCTCCAACCTCTTTTTGGAAGAGGGGTATAGTCAGTATATCTGTGATTAAAAAGAAAAATAAAATATATAACAAGACTACCCATTTTCTTCTTTCCAGCTTTCTTCTCCCTGAGGCTGTAAGCTCTTATTCAACTCTTGAATTATTTTAAATAATAATTTGGGAAAATTGCAAAACACTGTTCCTATAAAACTAACCTAGCCTGACTAATTTGCTAACAAAACACAAGTTTCCACTCTCTATTTATACATCATTATCATTGAAATGAAGCCAAAAAGTGATAAGTGGTTACTTAGCTGCTCAAAATACATTGCTTAAATTCTAGTCATAAATTTTCAACCGTATAACTGAGGTTAATGTGATAGGACATACAGCAACTGTGATCCATCAGTGCCTAAATTATTTTTGTAGACAAAGGGAGAATATTTGTTCTTAATGTTATGATGTTCTTAATTTTACAATATTGTCTGACCTACTCTGCCTTCTGAACAAATTATAAAACCTGACCTTTACCATATTGGACTGAATCTATAGGAGACATTATAAAAAACTCTTAGGTGATCTAAAAAAAAAGCAAAGCTCAGCAGATGTAATCTCTATTAAAAAGACTACAATTTAGAATTTAAGTGTTACCAAATATAAAAAAGTCTCCCGATTGATATTCAATTTTCCTATTTGGATGAATAAACTCTGTATGATCTGATGTACAACTAATCTCTATAGTTAGAGTATTTGAAATAATTTAAAAGTCTGGAAAATTTACATGCAAAAATGTCTTTAAAAGAACATTAAAGATAGATCTTTTTTTCTTCTCCTACTCTTCTGTAGTTGTAATATTTTTTATGAACTACAAAACAAGAGGAAGAGGAAGAAACTGGATGTAAAAGAATGAGCTCTATTACAGTCTTATTACTTGGATTTTACACTTGGATAAATTCATTAAGAACTTTAAATGGTAGGAAGGACAGTGGATTTCATTATTTTGAATGAATTAGCATCAAAGTGATGGCCACAGGGGAAAAAAAAAATCTGATTCTTCAGCATTGCTAAACATAATATTCCTTACTTTGCATGTTGATTTCAAAATTGGTAAAAGGATGATTGGCTGATTCAAATCACACAAACACCACTGGATATTGCCAGTGTTAATTCTATTATAACTGTCATACATTTCTTACTCAATGACAAATGCAAAGTTTGAACCCAAGAAGGAATAATCTCCTGCAATATTACAGACAGGGATGAACAGATTGAGGAACAGCTCTGGGGAATGAGGCTGGTGGCCTTGCTAGACTGCAAAGCTGGACATAAGCCAGTAGTGAGCTCTGTCACAAAGTTTCAAGGCAGTGATAGATCACACCTAGAGTGCTGTGTCCATCTAGTTTTGGAAGGACAGAACAAATTTCAGTGAGGTCTTCAGAGGCCACCAAGTTTGGGGCTGAATTAAATGCACAGGTCTTGAATGATTAAATCATTGCCTCCTAGATTTACTTACCATGTTACCACGCTCCAATGCCATTTATGTTTCTAAAGACTTCGGAATAATTTGTTTTCTCTAAACCAATTTATCTCTCGTCAAATTGAGATTGCAGTTTTACAACCACCTGGGGAATAAGTGATCCCATTCCACAAATAACAGAGTAATCTGCATAATATGTACTAAGATGTCCCTGTAGACTTTAGATATTGTATATGAATAGGAGGATATAGACTCAGTTAAGAGATTTATGCAAGAGAGACTTAGTTGATATATCTAATATTTTCTAACACAAATCTTTTTATAATATCATACAGAAAAATCTGTTTAAGTATTGCAGATGTTAAGCTAGGAAAGTGAAAGAAAATACAATTAAATGGATATTTAAATAATGGAAACGTATTCATAGCATCAAGATATACAAAGTCAGGAATATGAAAACATATTTTGTTGGCAAGAGATATGATTGCTATGGAATAGTAGAATGGCCTGAATTGAAAGGAACCTTACCAGGTCATCAGGTTCCAAGCCCCCTGCTGTGGGCAGAGACATCTTTCACTAGACAAGGTTATGCAAAGCTCCATTCAACTTGTTCTTTAATGTTTCCAGGGATGAGGAATCCATAACTTTTCTCTGGGCAGCATCTTCTAATGCCTTACCAGCCCTCTCAGGGTGCAATTTTCTAAGAAAATACATAGTGTATATATAGTATACGTATAATGTAGCATATATATGAAATGCTAGATTTGCTCCTTTAATTCTCTTAAAAGACTAAGGAATTTGGATTTTCTGGTTTTAAACTAAAGGTGCTGTTTTTTGCTGGAATAGTTATTTTTGTCACATTAGCTGGTATAGGACCGTGTTTTGGACTTTTGCTAAACACAGTGTTGATATACAGAGGTGGTGTTGTTATTGCTGAGCAGGGCTTACACAGAATCAAGCCTTTTTCTGCTTTTCCTGCTGCTGTGCTGGCAAGAAGAGTGGGGGTGAATGGGAGCTTGGGAGGAGACAGAGCTGGGACAAACCGACCAAAGAGCTATTCCAGACCATATGACATCATGCTCAGTATGTATAGTGAGGAGTGCTATAGATTTGTACAATCCAGCTGGAGCAGCAGATCCCTCACAAATTCAATGTCAACTGGGGGCTGATCATTCTCACAGTCATGGTCCTCCAGCTCAGGGCACTGAGCCCCCCATTTGATCTGTCATGCATGCTGAAGATGCATTAAATACCTCTGCCTTGTCCCTGTCCCTGTTTGTGACTGACTATCCTTATCCTGTAATGGGCTTACATAATGAGCTTATATTACTTTTACTCTGCTTATTGCCATCAATATATTTCAAGGAAACCTCTTTTTATTGTCCCCCATGGTGGACAGGTGGCCAATGTCAACTCCAACTGACTTGTGGCTCACAAATTCTTCATTGCCGTGGCAAGCAGCATCTCTGTGTTCTTTCCATGTCATCCAACCTTGCTTCCACTGGGCATGCACTTCCCTTTTCACCTTGTTTCCAAGAGGAGATTCCTGTTTATCCAAGACATATTTCTACCTCACCTCCTTTATTTCTGGCATTTGGGAATTGCCTGGCCCTGTGCCCTTAGGAGACGAAGTTTAGAAAATGACCAGTACTGGTGGACCACAGCATCTGCAAAGATATTTTCCCAGGGGACCTTACTTACTAATTCTGCAGCCTGAAGTCACCTCTCTTCCTATCCAGAGTTGAGGTTTGGCTGGCTCTTTTCCTTCTGTTAACAGAGATTAAAAACTCTATTTTTTTGTGGTCACTGTGACTAAGATGACTGCCAATCTTCACTTCGCTCACAAGATCCTCTCTAGTGACAAGCAATGGACAAGGACAGCAACTTTCCAAGTCATCTCCCTTAGGACCTGTTCCACTGAAGTAATAAGAGTTTCTTCAAATGCATCAGCGAGTCCAGATTGTGACAAATCAACAGTTACACTATCCTTAAGTGTAGGCTAGATCGACTTTTTGTTCTGAAATCACTTGAAATTCTCCCTCAGACTTGTTTGAAAATAACAAAACAAGAAATGAGTGAAAATATTAAGAGAAAAGAATGTAAAATAGAATTATCTTAACAAATAATTTAAATAATAACTTAAAGAATGAATAGAAATAATTTCAAAAATACTACGGTAAAGACATTTGATAAGCACTCTTAAAAGGCATGGGATAAGAGAACACTGTGGCTGAGAAACAGTGGTGGCAGAGAAGTGTAAGACCACTTAGAAAATTTTTGTCAGAAAAAGGGAAATAGTACAGCTGAGAATTTAATGTAGTGTTATTTTAAATATAGTGAGTTTACTCTGTTTTCCCAAAGAAGGAGAAAGTAGCTAAACACTAACCCTGGTAGTTTGGGATATTTTCAGTTTTCATTTGAATCTTAACTAGAGCCAGAGTACATCTGGATTTCCTCAGACATGTCCTCCCTTTTCTGTCAAGAAATTTTCTCTGTCTGGGAACTGAAGAAGTTTGTGCCCCCAGCTGGAATGTCCAAAATTTCCAGACATATTCACTGTGCATGTAAAGATTAACTTTGCAGCACAGGCATAGAGAGCTTGCTGCTTCTGGGAAACATCAGTACACGGTGCACATGTGATATTGTGGGGCTGCACACATGCAGCATGCCTACCGTGCTCCAAACACACTGTATTTATGACAGTGCCTGTGGCAAATAGGAGTTTCTACCCAGGATTTCCAAACCAGAAGAAATTTTGAACAATTTTGAATAATTCTGAAAAATTTCTGAATTTTTCTCCTGCGTCCTTGACAAAGCTAATCTTGCCATAAGAGTGGATGGCACTGAAAAATCCAGATGAAGTAATCATAGAAGTTGAAGAGATAAGATCACAATAACCCTAAGGAATGAAAACTGTAGGGACAAGCATCAGAAACAGGTAGTTGTGATTTATGAACTTGGCTTTAACAAAAAATCAAACACAAAGTAAAAGCTATTTAATGTCTATGGTATCACTATGCTGCTAATAAGGACATCAGTCTAAACGGATAAATGAGCACCTTTTTGTTGTGGTTTTTTTTTTTAGTTTGTTTCTCTGGCCACCAGAGAAGTAGTTTATGTTTTGGAAGAGCAGCTGTTGCACACTCCTTAGGACAATCAGTGCATCCTGGTTTCCAAGAGTGAGTTACATGTTGTATACAGTTGTACTGAAGATCTGCAGGGAGGATACCATTTCATTTTAGCTGACCAAGATACTTCCCTCCTGAAAATATACTTCAGCTTCTTTTATCATTGACACTTAAGAAATACAGGGGAAAAAACAGTCACTTTACACTGTCAGGCAAACTGTGCTTGAATTGAATCAGATTCTGTATGCAATTATTCTATGTGAAATAGACCTAAGAAGATCTGCCCCTCAAATTAATATGAACAAAATTAATTGTTCAAAGGCAGTCTTTATATGTATTGTGAGAGAACTCAAAACCTGAATTGAAACACAAAGATATCAGCACTTATGAGACAATTCTTCATCAGAAATTGCATGAATTTGTATTGGGAAGATGCCAGTTCCCACTGGTTTATATCCATTTAAAGTCTCTGGTTAAAGTGATAAAGTGGACCAGTTCTATCTCTGTGATAACATTGTGCCTGCAGGATGCTAGAGACAAGTGGTGGATTTGCCATTAGCATAATATGACAATGCCAAATTAATTCTTATTATCTTGATTGTTGAGCACTTAAATGAAAATGAAGACATTAAAAGTAAGTAATTGCTTAAAAGACTATTTCTGAGAACAAAATATGAAGAATTTAAAAAAAAAGTGCAAAATAATGGGCCTGAACTATCTAAAATCTTGTAAGTTTATTTATTTCTTGTGAACCTGCCTGGAAAGTAATATGGCTTTTCAGAACGCTTGAAAAATTTGAAACACCATTTTGCTAACTACATAATTTTTCATCAAACTTATGGACAATGTTATTAAATTAACTGATACATTATCTGTAGGTTCTCAGACCTAAAGTCCCCAGTTCATAATGCAGCTTATTGATCATAAAGGAAAAGATTAAAATAATATATAGTAGAAATTCACTAATACATTCACATAATAACTATGAAAAATACACTTCTTGCAAGGCAAGGCATTAAGTCCTCATTGTTCAGCAAAATCTCATAAGGAAAATATATAACAGCTTATATGACAAAAAATATTTTAAAGCAATTTATTTTGTAATTATCTCTAGATATTAAAATACAAATTGCTTAAATCCATTACTATATTATTTTCATGACAGTATCTGATCATGTTATCTCTTCTTACTTATTTCTAATCTCTATTTCTTCAAAAAGTGGAAGCTGTCATTTACAAGCAATTAATCACCTTCTTAAAAAAGAAGAGGGAAAGAAATAAATCTTGGGAATTCTTTTCTTTCAATACAAGTAAAAATTTAAAGTTATGTGCTTATTTAGTGTTACAGAGGTGCAGAAGGTCTAGAAAATTAGTGTACTACACTCAGTCCATACAGACAAACAGTAGCCACAACTTTCAAAATAAAATGCAGCTGTTCTACTGCAGCCAGCCTGTCAGCTCTGTGCCTGGGACCTGTTTCCAGCCCTGGATATCTCACACTGCAGCCTGATTCAGTAATGCATTGCTAAGAACAGGCTAGCAAGAATTGGCGTCATGAGGGCTGCAACAGCAGTTAAAGGAATTGTATGCAGTTATTAAAAATGTTGACTTTCTACTCACACTTTATACAGTTTCATGAATTGGAAAGGAGCTGCGAAATCGTAGTTTAGTTTTGAAGTAATTTCATTAAGGTGTGGGGTTTTCTGTGATTTTGTTTTTTCTAGTTTTTTGGTTGTTTTTTTTCTCCCCAGCAGTTTTATCAAATAGTTGAAACCTGTTTTGTCTGGGCTAAATGCCTCAGTCAGGATTGGGAATACTCCTCACCTCCACCTGTTGAAAATGCAGCTCTAGTGCCTGAGAATTTAGAAAGTTCTCACTGAAAAAAGAAAAAAAAAATATATATA
>VZTB01007705.1:46772-63517 GCA_013397245.1 Thryothorus ludovicianus
TATATATAAAAAAAAAAAAGACAAGTAGTGTTAGAGCAACTGTTGAAATCCTTCTGCCCTCCTGCAAGCACTACAATACATTTCATTGGAAATCTGGTTGACTTTTCACTCTGACTCTATCAATTCACGTGGGAGTTCTGAGGCTTCTGATAACCCTCTGAAGGAAATAGGAATATGTTCAGTATGAAGTTAAGAGAACCACTTATGTATGGCATCATGCTGTAACTCCTGAGCCTTTGAAAACAGATCTGGAATTGAGTGTCTAAATTTCCTCGGTATTCCAGAGGGAAAGCCATGCATCTCTGAAGAGCAATCAAAAAACTCATCTCTGAACATAGATCCTGACAAGAGAAGAAATCAAACACAAGATCAGAGGGATGCAACATCCTGTCCAAACTGAGTCAACTGAACCAGGAATGCAAGTCCTATCAGACTAGTCACAAGTTTCTGCCCCCTCCAAATGTGAAACTAGGAACTACCTCCTGAGAACTGACATCTGTAATTAATCTGTTTTCCCATGGAAAGTAAGCCGAAGTGTGAGTAAGGACAACTTTCCCTTTTACTAACCTCTTCCTCACTGCAATCATCTGTTTCTAGTTCTCTAAGCTCCCCTCTCCTAGGGATTTAGCTACCCATGTACCAAAGCACTGAGAGCAGCCCTGGTCTCTACTAACTGTATAAACTGTGCTCACAGTGCTATGAGAAAGGCTGAACAGAGAGGAGAAAGGACCGAATTAGAGATGAGAGTGTCTAAGTGAGATCACCCATGGCTCAAGGATTCAGAAGGGAAAATAGCATGGAAAGGAATGAGACATAACAGGCAAAGACAGGGCAGGCAGAGGTGATGAGATCCCAATCAGGACATGCTGATGCCATTGGTGGAGCTGCAGTCAGAAGCCTGAGGTAGTCCTCTGGCTCTGTGAATCCCCTGTGGAAGCCACAGGGCTGACAGCTCTTTAGGTGCCTTTTCTATTAAAGTAAAGAGCACAAAGTGATTACTCAAATATCTGGTAATTCTTATGTATCGTTTGTGGATGTTAGTGAATACCTATTCTATATTTTTTTTTTAGGTATATTCGTCTTGTAGAGTCAATTATTATCTGCTTAAAGACACCCAAACATAATTAACCTAAAAACAGACAAAACTCACAAAAGACCATTCTCAAGATCCACAAGTTTCTACTTTTGTATATTGGGTTTAACCCCAGCAGGGAAATTTAATTTCAAGTAAGCCACTCCACTTCACCACACCTTTTTGTAAGGAAGAGACAATAAATTAAATATTAAAAATTGAAATTGTTTCCTAAAAGCACCAAAAAACTGCAATATTGATAGCAAGAGAAGAAAAGAGCAAAAGAGAAGGTGTTATATCCACAAAAAGGTATTCATCACTGGGGAAGAAAAAAGGCTTCCCAAAGACAGCACCTGTGCCACAGGATATTGAAGTAAACAAAGACAATAGGGTGGGGAGAGCTCCTGCAGTTTAATGTTACCACCATTAGCCTGAAATGATGGAAAACGAGGACAAACACACTCTGGAAGCTAGTTTGTCCAAATAGGGATTGGGCTGATTGAGCTCAGTTCTCTGCAGTTGCTTGTGATGTTGCCTCCAGGACTCCAACTGCTGTGCATGTGTCGCTGTGCGGGACACAATGACACACGGACACTTTCTCTTGAGAAAGTTGAGAACAAGTGTTTATTAAACATCTGACTCCAATATTTATAGCATGTCCACAAAGACCAGGGATTGGAGAAGAAGGCTGACACCTCTCCTATCCCATTGGTAAAGACAATTGTCCATCAGTTGTTTCCTCGCAGGAAAAGTATGAAAAACAACTTCGTCTTATCAAACGGACTATTGATAAAGACACTTCCAAGTGTGAGAAAGAAGCTAGTTACAGTAAAAACAACCAGTTAGAAACTGCATTAAGAAAAGCCTGAAAAATCAGGGCGACAATGCATGTGTGGGGAAAACCTTCTCTGCTGAGGAGTCTTTTTAGAAATAGCCATACATTTAAAACAACCAAAGGCTGATTTATGATTTTGATGCTGTTGAAGTATAAGCTTAGCTGGCAACTAAGCACCATGCAGCCCCTCAGTCACTGCCCTTCTCACGCTCTTAGTGGAATGGGGAGGAGATTCAAAAGTTAAAACCTGTAGGTTGAGATACAAACAGTTTAATAACTGAAACAAAGTAAAATTTAATAATAATAATATTAATAGTTAATAAGAATAATATTAGTAGAAAGAAAAAAAACAAATCAGCAAGTGGCGCATGATACGACTGATCACTATTTTCTGGCCAATGCCAGACCTCATCCCTGTACCCCATCTATTCCCCTTCTAGGTAGCTTCCCAGTGCTGAATAATGGACATGGTGTTCCATGGTGTGGAATATCCTTTCAGCAAGTTTGGGTCATCTGTCCCCCCTGTGGTGTCTCCCAGTGGTTTTTTGCTTTTCTCTTTTTTGTAGCTCCTGACTAGCAGAGCATGAGTACAAAAAAATTGACACAGGATAAACACTGCTTAGCACCAAAACATCAGAGTGTTATCAATACTATTCTCACACTGAATCCAAAACAGAGCACTGTACTGGCTACTGAGAAGAAATTAGATCTATCCTAGTCTAAGCCTCAACAGATGCATGTCAACCAGGCAGGAAGGAACATTTGAGCCATTTGTGGCACACGGGGGTGCTTGGTCCACCTTCACCTGAACATACAGTAATAGAGTATGAGCTGTATTGTATGATACATAAAAGGACCTTAATTACACCTTGAATAGGCAAGAATTTCAAGAATTTATGACCCTTACCTGAAGCATTGCACTGCTTTCAGAACTGAACTTAGGTGTCCCTTTTAGCCTGTTTCTGTAAACAAGAGCATGCAAACCTGGTACCTAGCATGTGTGTCTTTCTATGGTGAACACACATTCTGAGTATCTCCAGAAAAAAATGATACCCTCTTCTCATAGGTATACCATGAGGGAAAAATAATTTAATTAAGTCTAGACTTAACATTTTATTCTTGGCACTCAGTTGGGGAAACAGACCCTCAAATATTAGAGAAATAATGTCTTCATTCCCTTGAAATCTCATTCCTGAAATTTCACTTCCCTAAATCTATCTCAAGAAGATCACATCATGACTTTTGACGGATATGGAGGCTGTCTCACCTGGGTATTTGCTCAAGTTACTACAAAAACTCCACTTTTTGTAAAAATGCTTATAATTAAATATTTTCACTTGCATCTTTCACTTGAAGCTGTACTGATATACACTCAAGGATTTGTTTCAAGCCTCCTAAGGGAGAAAAGAGAAACCAAAAACAAAACAAAAGAAAAAGGAACAGTGGAGGAAAGAATTAGAAAAATACATTTACTGTAATTCATCCTGTAATTATCTTAATTTTGGAAAGAATTAGGATTTGAAGTCTGGACTTCCTTTCCTCTACCTAAAAACTTTGAAATTACTTTTATTTAATCCTATACCAGCTGACTCTTATCCAGGGTTAAGATTGTTATACATTTAACAAGTAGTTTGATATAGCAGAACCTGTAGAAAATGTGGGTGTCTCATAGAAAAATCAAATCTGCAAAGGTTCATTTAAACTACATTTCAGCATGGCAGTGTTTTTATCAGGTTAATAGAGAAGTTGGCAGTCAATTATGTGATAAAATTACCTCTACATTGTAGCAGAATTCAATCCTTTTGCCAGCTGAGAAATCAGGAATGAGAAAAATACACAACTTGAATAAAAAAGCAAAGTCACTACTGTTACTCTGTTTACAGTTCACTACAGATATGGTGTTAGAATAGCTGCAGAAAGAGATATCAAGCAGGTAATGAGCTTTCTGAGTACTAATCGCATGAGACAATCTATAAAGCATTAATATGAAATAGCACACTATTTATGATCAGATATTTATACTGTGCAGCTATAATCACTAGTGAGCAGAAAGCATGACTACTTGTCTCAGGTCATTGCGTACATAAAAAGGAAGTTATTCTATCAAGACCCTTATGGAAATAGACTGCAATTTTTTTCCTTATTTTCCTTTGCATTTCACAACTTAGAAATCCTCTCAAGAACTGTCTCAGATTCCTCAGAAATGTGTTTCTGATCTTCCTTTCTTCACTATAACCACCATCAATCATTAGTTTTCTTGGTGAAGCCTGATGCCCTTTCTCAGATCACACCATCCTGTACAGATTTTGAAAGAAAGTTGATCCATTTATTATATTTGTATGATGGATAAGCAAATTACCCATCTGTCTGTCTATCTCTCTCAGAGTTCATCTACCATATCCACACACATGTATCAGTTGAAGACTTACCTGCATATCTAGTTTAGGTTACCTTAGCATGTACTTTTTGAAAATCTGATTTCAACTACATCTGTCTTTTCAAAATTTTGTACTTGGCTTCCCTTGGTGTGGTCCATGGCCAGTGCCAGCTTTCTTTGCAAACCTGAGAAACAGCAATTAAACAGCAAGACTAGTTGCATAGGAGGCAGCATAGGCAAATTCTAGTGAGCCAGGTAATAATTTGGATTCTTCGGCAGCTTATACACAATCTGTCTTCCTTCCCTTTTTATATTCAGGGCTATAGACAAATAAATTTGCTTTTCTGCTTTTTGCTTAGAATATACCCCAGAAACAACATTTTACCAAAGATTTTTCTAAATTAATTGTATATGTCCAGAAAGAAGAAAATTAATAGCTCCCTCAGGAAGCCATTTTGAGAACTAATGAACATTTAAAGAAACAAACCCAATTCATTCTCAGCAACAACCTAGACAGCCAAACTGGCATTCATCCTGTCCCTCTGAGACATCTAAGAGTTAGATGTCTTCCCCAAGCCACCTAGATTCTCCCTATGGAGCATATGGAAAAATAAATAACTTCAGAGAGCTTAGACCACTCTTCTGATCTGTGTTTCTTTTCCTCTTCTCATTTCCTTCTGTTACTCCCTTTCCAATACAGTCGAAGGATACTTAGCTAAACAGAATTCCTGGGACTAGAGGCCTCATTACAATATTGTTTTATAATCTTCCCCACTGGAAATTGTGAAAGTCTGGCTTCTTTTCTCTATTTGCAAGAAATAGAGAAAAATGGAGAGAAAATTGGAGAAGAAAAACCTTCCCTGAGTTTTAGGGAAACTGCCCACCTGAAGGCAGAAAAATTGTTACCTCTTTTTTCGTTGCACATCTTAGCAGTGGAAAATAGTGCCATTCTTTCAGCTGCAGTGGACAACTGTTGCCAGACACTAGAGTACCTTTTTCACTTTACATCCGTTGTTTTCCCTATGTTTTACTTTGCTATCTTTTTCTAACTTTCATTATTATTATTACTGCTACTACTGAGTTTTAGTTACTAAGTTGTTGCTATCTTAACAAAAGTATGTTTTCTTACTTTTACCTTTCGATTCTCTTCCTCATCCTACTAGGTAAACAAGGAGCAAGCAGGGACCTCTATGGTTCTTGGTTGTTAGCTTGGATTAATCAGTGCACATCCCTAACAAAGATCTTAGTATCCCAAATCCTGGCCATCACAGCCACAGTTTATTCTACTAAGGTCAATTTATGAACCAGGAAAGTTTTAGTGTTTGAAAGCTGTTGAACAATAACTCGAGGTTATTAGTTTGAATAGTTCTGAACATGTTTACTCCTTCAAAATGAGCTTTTATCTGTTGATCATTTCCTGTCCCTGACAATGATGGGGCTGAATAACCAGAATTCAATATCTCTACATTCAAATCCCACCATCATTAGCTCAGCTTGTGAAAACAAGTTTTACAGTTCCTTCTAATAGTACTGAAAGGAGAAACTGCAAAGCGCTAATCCTTCCTTCTCTCTCTAATAGGAGAGCTGCATATTTGAAATACTATAAACCTAGATACATTTTCAAAATTATGTATTTCTATTATTTAAGTAATTTATAATTATAAAGTTTGCCTGGGCTTTGCGGATATGTATAAAAATATTGCCAGAGGCAGGAATCACTTCTGCAGTATCACCATATCACTGGTTCACTGCTCCGCTGAACATAAACCTTATTTCCAATTAGTCTGAGCTCCCTGAGAATCAATTGAAGACTGTATAAACATTCTAAACACATACTGTGCATGCCACTTCAAATTTACCACTAACACTTTACTATATTTCTGTCAATTATTCACAGGAAATAGGCCATATTGCACCAAAGTCATGGTTTAATAGTATTTCATTTTTTTTCTCCAACCACCAAACACAAGGAGAAACCTACAGATAAACTATTTGTTGTGTCTTTTATTTTTATCGAACAAAACAGCAAACAAAAGAAAGGCAATATTTGCAATCTGATTAACAAGGAAATAAATTTAACATTTTGTTGCGTACTCAGGAGCAATGACATGCAAATAACATTCTTCAAGCTTCATTCACACAGACAGAAATGGCAGGCCAAAAGTTTACTAAGGCTAGCCACATGTTTTCATCCCAACCTCACCCCAATAACACAGGCAACATCAGATACCCTAGAGGGTCTAAAGACTTCCTTCCATGTAGCTAATAAATCCAGGTTGGGTCCTCCCTACATAATCTTTGAAAATCAGTGTATACATTAAATTTTACCTCAGAAAAATTGCCTGAGAAAAAATTCAAAGGGGCAAAATCAGTCTACTAAAGCTCACAGTCTTAATTCTCCCTAATGGCAGAAACAGAACCTGTAATTTCCCAAGTATTTTAATAATTTTCAAGTCTGGGAAGTGACACCTAACATCTCTTAAATCACAACTCAGTAGATTTTCATATGCACTATTTTCTCAGTCTAGCTTGAAGCTTGATCCCCACACTCTGACAGACTTGAAGCATGTCAAATACTTCAATCAAGAGGTAAGGAGGGAGGAATACCATGTTAGCACGCAATACATAGTGAGGTTTAAAACAGCAATAGAAATCAGATTATTGTAGAACAGCATTATAGGATGCTATAAATTTATCATAAAAATATAAACATTTTAATGGTCACATGACATCTTCTTCTCTTGGCTGGAGAAGTGGGACTCAAAGGGGTTAGAAACATCAAATTGTTTAAGTTGGAAAATATATTTGAGGTCATCTAGTCCAATCCAGCATGGTCAAGTTCACTGCTAAACCGTATCTGTAAGTATCATATCTACACACCTTTTAAATGCCTCTAAGGATGAGGGGTCATCCACTTCCCTTGGAAATCTGTTCCAGTTCTTGAGAAACCTTTCAGGGAAGAAATTTTTTCTAAAATTCAATCTAAACCTTCCCTGTAGCTACTTGAGACCATTTCTTTACATTGCTTATTACTTGGGAATAGACCAATCCCCATCTGACTAAAATTTCCTTTCACATATTCAGGGAGTGATAAGCTCCCCTTAAACCTCCTTTTCTTCAGGCTGACAAAAACCACTACAACACAAGATCCCTCAGCTGTTCCTTATAGCACTTGTGCTCCAAATCCTTCACCTGATGGTCTTCCCTGGACACACCCCAGCATCTTTTTTTAATGAAGGGCCCAAAACTGAACAGTGCTGAGTACAGTGCTGAGTACAGGGGCAAAGTCACTGCCCGGTCCTGCTGGCCACAGTTTTGCTGATACAGACCAAGATGCCTTTTGCCTTCTTGGCCACTTGGGCACACACTGGCTCATGTTTAGCTGCTGTTGAACAGCATCTGCAAATCCTTTTCCACCAGGAAGCTTTCTAGCTACTTTTCTCCCAACTTGTAATGCTGCATGGGGTTGTCATGACCCAAGGGCATGACCTGACCCTTTGCCATGTTGAACCTCATACTACTGGCCTTGTCATATCCCTCTGCAGAGCCTTCCTGTCCTCCAGCAGATCAATATTCCTGTTCAGCTTGGTGTCATCTGCAAACTGCCTGAGGGTTTGATCGTCTTGTCCAGGTCACAGATAAAGATGTTAAACAGGACTGACCTGAAAACAAAGTCCTGGTTAAGACCACTGGTGACTAGCTATCAGCTGGATGCAACTCCCTTCACCACCACTCTCCGGGCTTGGCCATCCAGATAGTTTTTTTATTCAGTGAACCATGAACCCATCCAAGCCATGAGCCACCATTTTCTCCAGACAAATGTCATGGCAGTGTCAAAGGCTTGACTAAACTCCAGCTAGACAATAGCCATAACCTTTCCCTCATCTGATAAGTGGGTCACCTTTTCAAAGGAGATCAGGTTGGTCAAGCAGGGTCTGTTGGGCCTGATCCACTTGTTGTCCTGCACCCAGCCATAATGATACTCGGGATGATTTTGTCCATGACCTTCCCAGTCCTGAGGCCAGGCTGACAGGCCTGTGGTACCCTGGATCCTCCTTTCAGCCCTTGTAGACAGTTATCACATTGACCAGTCTCCAGCCAAATGGGACCTCCCTAGTGCACCAGGACTGCTGGTAAATCATGGAGAGGGTTACAATGAGATATTCCAGCAGCTCCCTCCATTCCTTTATGTGGATTTCATCTGATCCATAGATGCACGTGTCTAAGTGGTGTCTAAGACTACTTTCCCTTGGATAATGGCAGCTTCATTCTGCTCCCTGTCCCTGAATTCCATCCAGTTTAGTGGACTAGAAACCCTGAGAGCAATTGTTCTTACTGTTAAGACTGAGGCAAAGAAGGTATTAAACTTTTTCCTCATTCTTTCTTGCTATGTTCCCCCACAGCCAATATAGGATTGAGATTCTTCTTAGTCTTTCTTTTGTTACCAATGCATTTAGAAAGATGTTTTATCATCTTTTACAGAGTTGCCAATATAAGTTTCTGTTTGCTTTACTTCTTCTAATTTTCTTTCTGCATAACCTCATGAAAACTTTGTACTCATCCTGAGTTTCCTGATTCTTTTCCCAAAGGTTATAAACTCTCCCTTCTTATCTTGAGCTCAAGTGAAAGCTATTTCTCTGTTCAGTCAGGTTGATCTTCCGTCCTTCTGGCTGGTCTTTTCACACATAGGGATGGCCTGCTGCCATGCCTTTAAAAGCTCCATCTTGAAGGATGTCAAACCTTCCAGGACCTCTTTGCCCTTCAGAACTGCACCTCAAGGGACTCCCTCAAACAGTCCACTTAAAAAGACCAAAGTGCCTTTTAAAAGCTGAAGTTCTACTAACCCGCCTCCTTAGTTCTCTGAGAATTGAAAATTGTCATTTTGTGCCCGTAACGTCCTTCAACCATCACATGACTCACCAGTCTCTCTGTGCACAAGCAACAGGTCCAGTGAGGTGCCTTCCCTAGCTGGCTCCCTCACTAGGTGTCAGGAAGTTCTCTTCCACACACTCCACACAGGAACTTATTATACTTCTTCTATTTTAGACGCTGGGAAACAAAAAGGTTTTATAGAACAGTTATCTACATCATATAGTGATGTTGACTCCTCTATATGAATAGTTTAAATCTTAAAAGGGATTTTTCAATCAATTCTATTGATTTTTACAAGTACCATTTTAGATATGTCAGAAATCAACTTACTAGTCAGCTCTTTCATTTCACTTAGATTCATCTATCTCACTACTTTGGTATGATTTTGAATTTCTTCTCTTTCTTCTACTTCTAAATAAAACGTGCTAAAGAAGTGCCATTCCAACTTCACAGCTCAATTATTTGTGCAGAAAGAGATGAATTTCACACATTGTCTGAATTTGGTGATATTTTGATTCTGCTTTAACTACAGAAGAATAAAATACCCTGGGGAATGCAGTGATGAAGAGTTGAGAATAACATTCTGTTGTTCAGTCTTCATCAGAAAATACTGTGCATCTGGTTGTGAGGGTCACTTCCATTCAAACCAATTGAAGCAGAACTTATGGTTAGTCCTCACCACAGCAATTGCTCATCGTCCTTGAGGATATTTAATTTGTTTTTCTATTTCCTCACCTTTATATACATTTTCCAGAGGCACAAAATCGAGGTTTTGAACTCCTTTGAGTCTAACCTCATCTTCATCCTTCCTTCTCCAAATTAATAAAAGTAATAATTACATGTATTTTAATTATTAATTCTCAAAAACCTGATGTCAGTATTCTTCAACACTAAATTGATTTTTGAGTATCAAGAATGAAAGAATGAAAGAGAAAGGTTTAGTAATAAGAGTTGGTTGTTTTAGTTTAAACCTCAACTCCATGAAGACTGAAGATGCCTATGGAGTGGAACCCTTAATTCATTTGTAGTTAGACAACTAAGACGTTACCTTTCAAGGCATGAGCAGATCTTACTTTTACTGAGGGCAAGGCAGTTGAAGATGATTATCTACATTATAGTAAACAGGCTCAGGGACAAAAGCACCATGCAAATTTTTTTTTATTGTCACCAATCTAATCCACTCAAGATCCTTCTCCCTGACAGGGATTGCCCTAATATTGCTGCCTAATCTACTTTTTAGCCCTTTTCTATCTTTGATGCTTGGAAGCACAATATTTTTTTTTTCCCTTTACACAGATAATATCGTGTTCCTCATCAGGAGATGTAATTAAGACTTTCTTCTTGAGATGTGGGAGTTGCTGTATTATATTCCCTTAGTCTAGGGCAATCACATCCCCCATAGATACCTTGTCTTAGAGCTCCTGAACTAAACACTGACATCTCAGGAACTCAGTAAAGTTGCACATGGATTCCTATCTGAATTTCAGAAGACTGATGCCCCAAATCTGTGGGCAATCAATGAGCTGAAAAGGACCCATAATCTATTGACTTCCACATATGGGACTTCGGACAGTTGTCTTGATACCTTAGAGAACTTATTAGCCATTATTCAGCAGTCTCTGTACAACTGTACAAAAAACACAGTGAGTTAATATGGTGTGTTTGCACTGATGATTAGGGAACTTCAATACTTAGATACTGTTTTTTCTAACTTAGGTGGTCTGAATATTACCTTAGCTATTCAAAGAAGAAAAAGAAAATAAGAATATTTAAAATCTCTTTGAAACCTATGGGATGCCTTCCCCTGCCAATGCCTTAAGGTGTTTTCTCATTAGAAATAACAATTTCTGAAGACAAACTGAAAAACAAAAATTTCCCAAAACCAAACTATATACAAATAAATTCAATGTAAATATTATTACAACACAAAAATATTGACTCATCTTAAAAGTTTGCTTCATGGCAACATCTTTCATTTTCAAGCCATTGATGTTTCAATTGTGCACATTATACAAACAAATAAAGAACCTGAAAAAAGAGAATTTTTCGTTCTTGTAAATGAGGTCATCCATATAAAAATAGATAATTACAGTGAAATCTTTCTTTCTCAGTAGAAGAATGAAATGAAAAATAGGCACAAGAATACTGCAATTTATTGAGACTGCACAGCTTAAAGACACCTGAAATTTTTCTGCACTGTTTTTAATTTTAGGCTATGGTAGAATCCTTCTGAAAAAAACCAAGCAAACACATGGTGGGTTTTTTGAACCCATGTAATTTACAGAAAAAATAAGAAATAGTAAACAACAGCAGTCTAAGCAACTTTAGGAGGGAAAATACTAATTTCCAAAATTGTTTTAAAAGGCATGTTTTTGTTATGTTAGATCAGAGACTCTGCTATTTTTTGATAAATCTTCAGCAAGCAGTTTCCCAAGTACTTCTATTTCAGTGAAATCTTATATTTTTAAAGTTGAACTTAATCTAAACATTAAAACATGTTAGGATATATTAAGATTAAAATTTTAAAAATGGAAGCAAAAAGCATTAGGTGTATAAAAAGATACGTATCATACAGAACCTGGTTGTTCATGCCATGAAAATCACAAATCATTTATTTAGTTTAGAAAGCATGCCTGCAGGTTGCAGTGACATACATGAGAAGTACTTAGTAAGGAATTGAAGATTTTTTGCCTTCAATACAAGGCTGTAAGTGTTGTTCCCTTCATATAGTAATTAAAGGAAAAAAATCATCTATGGTATAGTAAAAATTCCTTTTGGAAATGGGTAGGGTTTTTTTGTTTGAACAGTATGTATTTTACTTTTTTTCTTGAGAGAAGGCAATGTACTATATATGTGGTTAAAATAGGAATGCTACTGAGGAGATTCTGTCCTGTCACAGTTTTGTTGCAGTAACAAACATAATAAGTGATGTAGTGATGACTATCACTTTGTCTAGTGTAGCTCATCAACACCTCAAGTTGTGACACTTCCTTTAATCCTTCTGGAAACTGTTGATTTCTTTAATTTCTTTGATATGAAACTTTCACATTTGTGGGAGCTTGATGGCAGTCTGATTCTAGTTAAATTACTGTACACCACATATCTTTGAGATATACAGACAACTGTATTATTAAATGAGACTTTAAGACATTTCATTTCAAAGAACATAAAATTTCTGTAGTATATATTACAGTTCTCAGCAGAAAAACAGATCAAAGAGTCACATAATCAGAAAATGCTGTATTAAATGGTTGTTTACAAGAAGCCTTTTAACTCTATCTCCGCAACAAGAAATCATACAAGGTTGAATGGCTGCAGACATATTGCAGACTAAGTGCAGACAATTTATTTGCTGCAACCCTGCATTCCTGTAATGTTTCTCTGTGTGTCCTTTAGAGTAAAGTGGAAACACAAACAGGAAAGTGCCTTGCCTTGTGATAAATGAATGTGTCTGAAAACATGAGACAGTGAGAACAGCCAAAATAAGTGATCCAGGGCTGTGGAGCACATGAAAGAAAATGGGAGAGAGTTTCTTTATAATGACAATTTAATCAGACCTTCAGTTCCAACAGCCACAGCAGCCAACAGCTGAAATGAAGATATCATGCTGTTATTCATGTTTGGAATTAGATCCTTTTTTGAAGGAAGGAGACATTCTTATTCATAGCATAGCTTTAGATTTAGCAAACTCTAAATAAAGATGTAACACCTATTACTGTGTATCTGAACAACTAGCACTCCTAAATGTCTCTTCCTAGTATACTGATGCTAATATCTACTATCATACAAATCTTCCTGATCCTCCATGGTATCATTTCTGAAGAATCAGATTTTATAAAACAGGGTTAGAAGGAGCAGCTGGGTTTATCACTGTGGTAGAGGATCTTGTAAAGCACAATGTGAAGTCTGATCTGCCTTATTCTCATCATTCTTTAGATTATAGATTATATAATCTCTTCATACTTTTCTTTCAACAAATGTTTAAGAGTAATCATTTACTTTTATATAGGCATCATATAATGAAAGCATATCCACTTATCAATAATTGGTATCCAGTTATTCTTAAAAAGAAAGTATTATTTCACATATTCTTTGTGTCCAAAACATTGCTAGACTGTTGACTGTGACCTTACATATGTACTGTGTTGACCAGGAGTCTCTGAGAAGATATGGAAACTCCATGAAGCAGATAAGTTGACAAGAGATTGATCACTTAAAGTTGCTAACATTTCACCACATTCTATTGAGATATCAACGTGATGGTGACATCTGTAATGACAGGTCACAATTTGTGACACCAAACACAGCACCAACACTTTCTCTGTGACCCACTTTTCACTGTTTCTCATTGTAATATTAACCAAATGAACCCTATGGCAGGTGGTGTTCTATGTAGCAGATTCCTTCTGTTAGTAAATAGGAAGTCTTCTGAAACTTCTGTCTCAACACCTTGCCCTTAAAGGGCAGAGCTCCTGGTTCTCAGTGCTGGCAGCCTTGAATGGCAGAATGAAAAGTGATAAGACTACTTGAATTTATAGCAAATAAACATGATCTGGGGTCAGAATCTCCTCAGAACTACAATACAAATTATTTTTCCCTGGAACAGACACATAGATTTCCCTGCTTTCAGAGGGAATTTCTAAGTTCAAAGCACGTAGGTAACAGTGAACCATCCAGAAGTACATGAGGTAGCCATCATACTTTCTGCAAGGCTCCTGAGCCAGTCTGGTGTCCTGAGTACAATGGCACTCTTAGAGGAGATTTGACATACACTAGTCAATTTAGTCAACTGGTAAAAATTAAGTTTTTCTGCAACTTTGAATCCATCTGTCATGGCTTCCAAAGTTCTGAAAAATGGTGAGGATCAGTGCCAGTAGTTTTCTGAAGGTTTTGATGCCTAACACAGTGGTGGTCATTCAGCACATTTCCAGAATAAATTGGTTTGGTAGTAATAATAATATAACAACTCTTGAACTACTAATACTTTTATATATTACAGAAATCCTCCACTTGAAAACCACTGAAATTACAAACACACCTGAAATCAGACCTGATTTTCAAATGGAAGTTTCAGTCACTGCTAGAGATACTAAAGAAACTATTTGTTTATGGTTTATATTATAGAAATGTAACAATAAATTAGCTAAAAGCAGTACTAGAATTTTATTTGGTCAAGGGAAGATACAGGAAGGTGAACCCAGAGAAAACTGCTAATGCTTTGAATTTGGGTAGTACCAGATTTCATTTCCTTTTGATGTTATGGCCAGGACTTTGCTAAACATCAGCAGCACTGATTTATGAAGCCAGATAGAGATAAGATGGGAACATATAGAATAAGCATTTCAGTATTAACAGGGATAGAATATTGCAGACTGAAACTTATCTCACTGGATGAAAAGGGTTTATTTTGGGATGCCTCACTGCGTCTCTGTGTGTATAGACAAATTTCCCTGGAATCCTAAAGTATTTGCATATATGCAGACACATTATCTGAAAGCATTATTCATATTCAAATTCTTTTTAGTCAGAGAAAAATCATCCACTAAAGGAACACAGTTCTGACAGAGATGCTCAAAATAAAAATGATGCAACTAATGACCAATCATCTGACAAAATATCAGGGCTTAACTTTCTTGTTGAAATAATTTTCTGGACTTGCCTGCATGAAGTGGTCTTGTGACAGTTTGCCTTTCTGAAATTAATGTATTGGATATGTGAAGAAAAAAAAAACAGTGATTCGTCTGTCAAAAAATGTATTGATTTAAATAAACTTTCCTGTATTTGCTATTTGAGAATAATATAGTGCCAATTTAATGGTCTGTATAAACTGTTTCATCTGTTATTGAATTTCAGTGTATTCTTTCTGGAAAGACTTTTATCGTAATTAGGCCAGTAAGAGTAACAACTTCAACAGAGAGCATTATTAAACTAAAAGACAACTTATGAGAAATAGTACATGATAACCAAATAAGTGAAAATTAATCTAACCAGAATCTAGAGTAAAGTATAAACACTACAGAAAGCTTAAATTTAGAGGTAAAAATATGAAGGAATATTTATACTATTTTTTGCCTACTTTTCTTCTTTCCCTTCTCATCCCTTTCCTTTCTCACCTCTATACCTCAGTGTGATATAAGTCTCATTCAGAGCTGCCTCTACAGAACAACACTGGAATTCTAGAGTGATGCATTTAGGGACCACACTTGAACTGGCACCTGAAATTGTGATTCCACAGGCAATTTTAGCTTGTCAGCAGTAAAAAATAAGCACAGTAATAGTTTATAATTATCATCTTTCTCTAAAAAGTCACTAGATATTCCTCTTACCACTCTTGTTCTGCCTGCTACAGCAGCTATGCTTGGAAGTTGGCTTCTCTTTACTGCTGCACTGTCAGCAGTTGTCCCAGTTTCAGCATTCACAGATTTAGAGTGAGAGGAAAGGAATAGATGACTTGGACGTACCTCTCTTAATTGTAACATATTTTGTCCCTAAAAATCCAGCCAAAAACAGAGATCATCTCCCTCCTGCCAAGATGAATTAGCAAGGGCTTCTCACACTTTCAATGAACCAAGAGTTAAAGCACCTCATTGGCCTTTGAAATTCTTATCTAGACTTTAATTTGTCATTGACATGCATGAATATATATATATATGCCTGCATGACAGTGTGAGATACTCTAGTCATTGAGACTGTCCTAATATATTTTGCTTAGTGTGGCACTTTTTTTAACAACATGCTTCTTGGTTTTGTTTACTTTTCCATCTGCTTCAGTGACATATTTACGAGCAAAGATGAAAAGTAATCACTGAACATTATCACATTACCCCTACATATTTCCTACACTAAACGACCACTGACCAAATTCAATGAAAGCAAAATCTCTTACAATATATTACCTACCTTTTTTATTTATGCAAAACACATGAGAAAGATGTTTTCTAACAGGTACTAGACATGAGAAGATCCAAGAATTTTCTGATAAAGAGATTATCCAAGACTGCTGCTGTACTATCCCAATCATGGGTTCAGGATCTACAGCTTGAACCACTCACCTTTGACACCCATCAGAGTATCTGGTCTTCTGCCAGACAGCACATACACAGAGTGTGAGATTTATATATATTTTCTGGGGCTCATCCCAAAATACAGGCTAGATGCAGCTGGCCCATTTTAGAAGACAATTGGCCTGATAGTATTCACCTGAACAGGCAACATCACTTGGCAGCAGTGCCAGAAGCTCTTTTAGTAAAGACTCCATCTAGGCTGCATAATGAAGAAGAGATGTTCTGGCTTGACTGCTTATAGGACCATTGCTATATCAGGTATTTTAAGAGTAATCATGGCCTGAGATGACACAGAAGTATCTCTCAGTTCATTTTCTCTGTAAAATGTAAAAATGATGTTAAAATCCATGTCCTACAAGAGAGACTTGTATGAAAGTAAGGCACTTAGACAATTGGCCTGCTTTCGTTTATCTTCCTTGTGGAAAAAAAAACCAAAAAACGTAGTATTTAAACATAGTTTCCTCTTATAAAGAAATATCCTTGTCCTAGCTGTCCTTCTGAGACTGTAATATGATCTAAATTAAG
>VZTB01007705.1:63791-103425 GCA_013397245.1 Thryothorus ludovicianus
GTATTTAAACATAGTTTCCTCTTATAAAGAAATATCCTTGTCTTAGCTGTCCTTCTGGGACTGTAATATGATCTAAATTAAGTTTCAAATGTGATCTAGCTGTGTTATAAAATTAAGGTTTTTCCCAGTAGGTATCAAATTGAGACCGTGTTTTTTCTGACCATGCTTTTCTAAAAGCCCTGCAAAAATTGCAATTCCGGGCAGAAGGGATGCTACAAGCATTTTGGAGCAGTGTGAAAAGCAAATAAAGGCAGAAAGAAATTGAAATTAAGCAGACAAAATTAGAGGATGATAAAAGCCACCACATGGAGAACTACAAACTAGGAAGTTTCAGGAACAGCAAAAATTGAGCAGAGCTCCAGAACTGGCCTTTGGCTGGCTTTTGCTGTTAGAGATGGATAGGCAATGTTTAAAAATATACAGCTAATGTAAGCCTAGATATGGGCATAGGCATATGTCTAACTGTCATTGTAGATATCCTGTGAGAATTTGGACATGGTTATCTATTCTTTCCAAGCAGACATTGCTTGAACTTGGGAAATTATTAAAAAAAAAATAATGCAGATTTATGAAATTGCTTTGTTTATGAACATGTAAAATCTTTATCAGTGTATTGTGGAAAATTAAATTTGTACTTAGCTGGAAAAAACAATTTGCACGTGGAATGCCTAGCAGGGAAGAATCCTTTTGTTATTGTTGTGCTCTGTAAAAAATAAAAATCATCTTGACACATTTATGATTTTTTTCCAGTATTCCATGTATTCTGACAAAACATCACGCAGTAGCTATTAAGATAATGAAGAAATATGTTGAAGAGAGGTATATATTCTGTGGAAAAATTTCCATGTTTTGAGAGCTATTTTCTTTCAGGCGAGTAAATATCTAATGTGTGAAAATTGCATATAATAAATGAAAAAAGAGTATTGATAAGTTTATTAAAGGGATTCTAGGATGTGATTTATCAAATTATAGAAATTACTATTCATGAAGTTTTAAGTGATATGTTTTGACTCTTAAAAATGTGTGCCACTGTTCTCCATGATTTGGGTAGGAGAGATTCCTGTGATCACAATGTAAAATCCAATTTTTTATTTTCTGAATGAATAATTGAAAAATAAATTGATGTAGCAAATTTATCTTCTAAGAAATTTTATGATCCATAGCAAAATAATTGAGACCTGCAGAGAAAATACTAATGTTTTATAATCTTTTAGAAAGATGGTAGTCTTTCACTGGAAATTGAATATGTGACCAATAAGAACTGTATGCACATTTAGAAAGCAGCAATACTTCTGTTTTTTTTTACATAAGAACTGTGTTGGAAATTTAAAATATTGAAGTATTTTATTTCAACATTTTTTGCATTTTATAATTTTACCTGAAAATGATGCAACATTTTGAAATTTGGCCATTATCATAGATAAAATAAAATCTCAAAAATATGTTTCAGTCTTTATCTAAATTAGTATTTTGCATTATATAATTAGATTTAAATTTTAACTAGTAGCAAATATATGCTGTATCCTTTTAAGCTTCAATATTGTTTTTCATCTTTTTCCTGCTTCAAAACATATTTAATTAATAATATGGCTTCTCATGACTAAATGCAACTCTAGTGACTTTCATTTTCCATCTGCTAAAAAGCTCATTTCATCAAGTGAAATGTTAATATATTTTCAAGCATTTTTTAAAAAATAACCCTTTATATAAATCTATTCTATGATTCTAATAAATTCCCTTTTTTTTTTCCTTTTGTCATGTTTGGTATGTCCTACAACAACTTGTGTTAAAGGATCATCAGATCTTTTTCTCTCTCAAAATAAACCAGAATTCAGTGAGAGGTGAATCCTGCTTTGTGTGGGATGTGTTGTTTCTCTCTACATTCTTCTCTTGTGAATAATGCAGAACTGTCATCTCCTCTCCCATCCACCATTTTCACCCTTCCCATTTTCTTAACCAAATTATGAAAGAAATAATTCTATCCAGTTTCTCAATAGTGACTGAAACTCATCAGAGAAATTGGTGCATTTCCGAATGATGTTTCTCTTTTCTGTACATTACACATTGAAAAAAAGCATGCTCATTACCACTTATTTCTTCCTTACTGGGTAGTTGTCTAATTTGCTGTGTATATTATGTTCAATTAAAAGTGCAGTTTCAGCGCAGTAAAAATGAACACTACCAAATACAAAACAGGGACAAAAGTCAAAATTAATCCAAGATTCTAAACCTCAGTCATAGCACAAATTCTATCTAAACAAATTATCTTCTATGGAACTATGTCTACTCTTCTTCTGCAACCCATATACCCTTTTGGGTTTCCGTTTAAAAATAAATTATTTATTTACAGTTGGTTGCCACGTATTAAGTATTTTCCATATGCTTTTATTTCAGAAGATGGAGGTAAAAATATCACAAGAAGAAGCAAAAACCAAGAATGTTATTAAGTAGACCTCAACTGTTTACTTTTTTCACCCTTTCGAGAAACAAAACTAATACAAAATGAGCAAATTAAATAAATCAGTTTAAAAATAATAAAATATTGTATCAGAGTAATAAAAACTGCCTCTTCAACAATGTACCTGTTCTATATTTGTAGGTTGGGGATTTTATGTGTCTTAGTAATTGTAGCAGGCAATAGTTGGGGGAATTAGCCATATCTTGTCCATTCCCCCTTTCACTACTCCCTCTCATGTTCNATGGATTTGAAAATATAGAGACTTTAAAAAATATTCACAGATTTACTATTAAGACTATTTAATTTGAAATCTCAAAAAATTTAATGTATTAAATAATTAGGAACTCCTACAAAATTGCCTTTTGTAAAACTTTTATCTAGTTGATTAAGTTGCTATAATTGATATTTCATCTATGTGGCATGCTTGTTTGATACAACTCATCAATATTCAGTTAAATGAATATATATTTGAAAAATACTTGTCACATGGGCTCAAATTGTCACATACTGGGAATGGCAGTGTGATGTTACAATACTTCCTTGGCAACACAAGGGTTATTCAAGTGAAGAAAATTAAGTCTGATTAAATACCATGTATTTTATTTCTGAAAAACTACACTAACATCATTAAAATTATGTCTTTGGAAGGAAAAGCTTTTATTTAATGATTGATGGATAATTTCCCCTGAGTAACAGATATAATAGATATAAACCATTTATAATGTGTATAAAGTCCACTGAACAAAAATAGTAGTAATAGTATCTGAAAGCATTTATGTATATCTTTAAAATGTCATGTATCTTGTGCCAACATTTTTCAAAAAGGAAAGCACAGTACAACTGAGTTCATGGTGCTGCAACTTGCTGAAAATATATTTTCATAAATAGGTTTATATAGGCATTTCTATCGATTTACATGTATTTTTATATAGTTATCTATTTAGTGGTAATATTTACAACTTTAATGGTAACTTTGGCTTTAAACCAAGCATTAAAACCTTTTTCTTAGTTTTCTGCTTTATTGTTTTGATTTTATCCATTTGATTTACAAAGCTCCAAAAATGCTTGAAAATATTTTAGAGATCTGAACACCTTTTAATACGTCTTTACTTATAGAAAAAAGCCTCAGAGCAGAATTACTTAGAGAACAAGTAATGATACCATGTTGGACAGATAATTGTCTCAGACATGTGAAAATTATTTAGGTTTTAATAAAGAATTTTTCTGCAAGCAAATTAGTTTATCTTATCTGATGACTTTTTCTAGAAGGGACTTTGACCTTTGTTTTTTATTTCTTTGTGCAGTTGTCAAGAAGTACTACAGAGGTGTGTGTGACAAATAAGTACTACTTTGAAACTGCAGGCATAAGCATGCCTAGATATTCCAAACAAATGAGAAATATAACAGTGAACATAGAAAGCATCATATATGTCAAGATTTAAAAAAAAAGTAATGACAAGACATCTAAACACAATTCACATTTTGCCATCTTCCCCATGATATTAAAACATTAGGGTGTTCAGAAATTACTAGCAACAGCTCATGACTGGGCCACTGCTCAGTTCTATGAACAAAATAACAACCTCATTGAGTCTGAAGGCTCTTGGTACTTCAATAATAAATAACTAAATTGTGAAGAGAAATACTGATTGCTATTTATTTTGGACATACGGGATAAAGTTTTATCTTTTCTGTATCATTCCAAACACTGGATGTTTTTGAATGCAGTGTAAAAAAAAGCATATGATGCTGCCAATATTCTGTTCTCAAACCATTATCTACAGACATTCTTTTTTCTCAGTTTGTTTTTTATGTTGAAATCTAGAAAAAGCAATGATAAACTTTTTCTTTCCTCCTCACTGCTCTTTTCCCTCTCTCAAATTTGTCATACTTTATCTTTATTTGTAGTGACAAAACATAGGTACAGAAAGAGCAATGGCTTGGACTCACACTATCTCACTTGTGGTTCTAAACTGACACAGTTAGGAAGCCTTATAATCCTAGAAAAGTCTCTAAAAGCAATTGAGAACAGCAAGGATCTAAGTCCCTCTTCGATCCTTAGGTCTTAGTGAGAGGTTTTGAGTATCCTCATAGGATGTTTTGATCATCTTCAAAATGTTTTTAGGAGCTAGGTTATCACTTGGTACCTTCAGCGAAATGCCTAAAGATGGCCATAAACTGGAATGAAACTGGGCCATAAGTCAGGTTATCATGTTTAGAATTGAAAATAATAAGATCATTCTGAAGATGTAGAGAGAAGAATTACTAACTATCACATCTTCATTCCAAAATAAACGAGAAATACTGAAAACATTTGAAGGGTTGTTACAAGTGATCCAATGATACAGCAGGAAATTGTCTCAAGAATCACATTCTTTACTAAAATCTGGCATGTAAAATGCCTCTTACTAACAAACAAGGTACATTGGTTACAGTTTATGTGAGGGTTGTTTTTTTTATTTAGAATTACTATTGTCTTTTTTTTTTTTAAGAACTGCGACAGATCAAATCTAACTTGTGAGTTGTGGGGACATTCCACTACATAAATCTCCAATCTATGCTTCTGACATTCCATGTGTTCTGAAACACAAGTTTATGCCACGTTCCATGCTTCAAGCCTAAACTCTACAAAGAAAAATACGTCCATGTGATTCAGCAGATTACAGTACCATTACATATGATAAGATAAAGGAATACATTGCAAGCAATATAAGGTCCAATAAGAAAATATATTTCCTTATATCTAGTAACAACACTGAAACAAAAAAGTGCTATCTAAATATGTAACTTTGTAAAAGAGGTACAGAAGACTAAGTGTCCTCCCAGTATTCTGCCAGTATAAATGTTTACCGGGAAACATTTGCATTAGAGATTCTGGGTTGTCATATGGAAACAAAGTTTTCCAAATAGAAGCTCAGTCTTCTTAGATTTCATCTGTACATGAAAGTAATAGGTAGCTTGTAAACAGAAATATTCCATGTCAGAAAAACCTCTGATTTAAAAAAGCAGATAAACACCTAAAATTAGATCTAAGGAATGTGCATTTACATTAAAGGTAAGAGACCATACCTTTGGTCCAATTTTTTGCAGTGTGTTTTATGTTGAACACACATAAATGAAACAGCTTTTAAAATACACTGGTCATATCCAAGAGGGCAGCTACTCCATGATTCCTTTACTATCCAGCTCTAGAAAAAGTACCTTACCTTTCAAATGTTTAAAGTATGCTGTGACATTAATCAGTCAAAGCCACTGATTTAAGTAAAAAGAGAGTAAGTTACAAAATGTGCATCTTGATTTGTTTTCTCTAATTGTGATAATATTATAGACCACCTGTGTTTCAATTAGCTCTTCAGAAAGGTGTTTACCTGTGGAGCATATGATTTGCAACAGGAAATGTGAATTTCAGTCATCGAGTGATCTGCACTAGGGACCATTTTTATTTTCAGTCATATTTTTAATTAATCTATCTAATTACTTTATTTCAACCAATTTTATTTGAAAAAATATAAACTCATTCCTTTTTAAAAAATGTTAAAAGAGGAAACTGAAACTCTTATTTTAGATAATTTATATGTTAGGGACCTAAAAATAGGTTGCTAGATAGGTACTAATGTAACTGCTTTTTTTCTCTTTTCATTTTGGAAGTCATCTTCTTCTTCCACTTACAATGAGGTGTCTGCAGATATTTATTGTAGGTATAATTTAAACATGATCCACCCCTGTTAACTGTTTCAAGGAGGGACACTTAACAACATTCTGATTTTGTGGTTTTGGTGTTGATCACCATATATTTATGGTTTCCTTGGTCTAATTTTAATGTCCTTATAGTGTAAATAATTGTATTTATAGCTTATATAATATATGCTATTGATATATAACCAGAAAATGATTATTTGAAAATTTAAAGAATTGATGGGGTAGGGGGAAGGAGTTTATCTTTACTTTTTTTTTCTTCATATGGATATTTGAGAATAAGAACAGGGAACAAGGGGAGAGAGAGGAAAGAGGCATGTTCAACACAAAAAAATAACAGTTCAGTTTCTGTTTTGTCTGGGGAAGGATAGAGAAATTATTTTCTTGTACATTTTCTAGACCCATACTTATATTAGCAGAAAAATAAAACTTTAGCCACCTAAAGACAAACTTGTGTCAACCTAGATGAAGAGTAATTTGTGCACTTTCTATTGGCCTTTGTCATATAAGAATGTTAACTGACCCTGTAAAGAATATCAGTTTCAAATTTTTGCACACAAAAGGTACCCTGCTTTGAGATTATGTGAGGAAGTCCTGTAGAAGGCCATCATGGGTTGGCATTTGATGGCATTTAATATGTTTACTTAATAAACATCCTAGAAATAAGCAGGGACTGATCTAAAACTTGTCTTATTGCCATTTAAAATTTTATTAGACATTTTTGAAAAGGTCTGACACTTCTTCTTACTGATGGGAACCTTACAACCCCTTGTTTCAGCTAAATGGTGACTCTTAATCTGATACTCAAATGAGTTTGGTGAACTTCACATGGAAAAGTAGGAAACTGGAAATCCAGGACTGCATTAACTGTTGTCCTAGCTAAATACCACTCTGATGTGTTACTATTTCATAACTATTTAATTTTTTTGAAAATGATGTCACGGAATGAAGAACTAGGACACCTCTGACCTCAATCCTGCCTACTTTATCTGGTTATTTTATTACAAGATTTTGTAAACCAAAAAAAAAAAAAAAAAAACCAAAAAGGAAAAAAAAAAAAAAAAAGGAAAGGAAAGTTTATGCAACTTCTCTATTAAATGTTTAAAACATGTTATATTCTAGAGCTCTGCACAACCTTGTGGAGGTATTTCTGTAAATTATTAAAATAATAATAACAGAAACCATCACAGCTATTTGAGCAATGTTCATTATTACCACTATCTTCCTGTCAACATTAATACCCTCTATTTCTCTTTTTTCATGAAGAGAGAGAGTCTGAGAAAAAAAACCCTGCTATATTCGTAGCTGACATAGTTTTATGCATTTTCTTTCATAACATGAAATTATTGGGTGTCAAATGACCTGCTAAACAAAAAAGATAAGCAAGCCACTTAGGTATAGTTAATAGAGTGATAATTAAAACACCAGCAAACTGTTACAGTTCACCAGCTTAGTAACACCATGTAGGAAACAATACTCCATGACCCTTAATTAACATTATAAAATAGCTTCACATGTTTTGGAGATTGTAATTGCAAGATTTTGCTAAGACTAAAGTGCTTAAAACTTACTGTGCATTGTTGTGTACTGCATATATAGGTTAATAAGATCTAACAGGGAAAACATTATGAGTCCCAATTATGGAACAAAAACTACCTTTTCTGTTCACGATGAGTGCTCTCCATAGACCTTTAAATTTTATTTAAAGGCTAATTTCTGCTCAACAGCTTTTCTTAGGTTTTATAGTAGGCTAATATTCAGTCATTGCATTACATTTTGAAACTAACAGGCATTATTTAAAATAAAATGAGCATTTCTCCTGATTATTTTTTTCTGTGCATGATAAGAGTCATGTACTTAAATATTTACTAGGTGAAAATATGGTTTTGTAGAAATAATTTGAGATTTTAATGTATGAATTCCTTATTCTAAGTATTTATGTGTGTGAGTGGAGGGGAGAAAACGGATATTGTTTCTCATTTTAATCCAGAATCTATACTACTATTAGAGATCTACCAAAACATTAAAAGATGATAGGTATATCACATCAATTAATTATTGAATTTTCAGTATCATGAAAAGATATTCTTTGCATACATGAAGACCAGGAAATCACAAAACAGAAAAAACTAGGCTAACAAAATTAGTGATGATCATTCTCTTCTCCCAAGAAACAAGAGACAGGATAAGACAAAATGACCATAATTATTGGATATTAGGGAAAATTTCTTCCCTTAAAGTTTTGTCAAATACTGAAACAGATTATCAATGGAAGTAGAGGAGTCCTCATCCCTGGAGATATTTAAAATACAAATAAAGGGGACTCTTAGGAACATGGTTTAATTGTGGACTTGGTAATGTTAGTTTTGCAAGTGTTTGGACTTCATAACTTAGAAGCCTTTTCCAATTTAAACAATTCTATGATTGTATTATCAAGAATTAATGCTCTTAAAATTTATTTGCTATGTCTTAAAATTTCGATTATCTAAGTTATATTAAATATTTGTAAAAAGCAATTCAACCCAAAATGGTTATTTCTAGATGTCTGAAGGATCCCTTTTCTAGATTCTTGTACTTCTGATGTCCTAAAGAAATCCTAGAGAGAATAATTTAGATTTAGACACACAGTTATTAGGCATAACATGCTAGTCCAAATGAAGGTCAATTTCCATGCAAAATCAAGTTAATACTTTCAGATGCAAAAAGACACTTGCCAATCCATGGGTACATACAGTGAATCTGCCTCATAGAACCACAGAACAGGTATGGTTGGAAGGGACCACAGTGGGTCATCTGCTCCCACCTCCCTGCTCAGACAGGATCATCCCAGATCACATGGCATGGGATTGTGCTCAGATGGTTCTTGAACATCTCCAGTGAGAGAGACCCTCTCTGGGCAATCTGTTCTAGTGCTCAGTCACCTACAAAGTAAAAAAACTCTTCTTCATATTCAGGTGGAAATTTCTCGTCATCAGTTTCTGCCTGTTGCCTTTTGTCCTATTGCTCGGCACCATCAAGCAGAGCCCAGCTCCACCCTCTGGGTACTGTTCCTTCAGATACTGACAGACATTGATAGGGTCCCATCCCAGCTGTCTTTTCTCAAGGCTTAACAAGTCCCCTGAACAGGCTCCTTCAGCCTTTCCTCATAAGAGAGATGCTCCAGTCCTCTAATCATCTTTGTCTCAGCTGCTGCACTTGGTCCAGGAGCTCCAAGTCTATCTTGTGCTGAGGAGCCCACAACTGGACACTCCAGATGTGGCCTTGCCAGTGCTGAGCAGAGGCACAGGATAACCTCCCTCAGCCTACTGTCAATGCTCTTCCTAATGCACTCCAGGACATGGTTGGCCTTCTTGACCCCAAAGACACTTCTGGTTCCTGGGCAGATTGTTGTACACCAGAACCCCCAGCTTCCCCTCAAAGCTGCTTTCAAGCAGGTCAGTCTTCAGCCTGCATTGGCCCATAGGGTTATTGTTCTCCAGAATCCAAGATCTTATGGATTTCCTGAGTATGTACTACTCAGGAGATACATTTTTTCTCTGGTTAGTATTAGTCAAAGTGATATCACTCTATATTATTCACAGGTTTATACAAGGATCAGAGCTCAAAAATGGACCCTTGGGAAGAGAACAATAAAAATAATAGCTTTAGAAAGTAGTTACTCTAGTAAAACAAATAATAATTCTGTTTTCTTTTGGATCTATCCCAATCTTTTATCTAACAGCTGAGGACCAATATGCTGTGGTAGTGTTTTCCATTGCAGACATTTTATTTGAGTAACAAATAGATATTTTACGTGTTGTATTGCTACTTAATAGGTTTCCAATAACAGAAGACCATTTTCTAACAAGTAGCACTTTTAATCATAATTTTTGCTGTTACATGTGTTCTAACAGTGGCCACAAGTTAGAGATGTTAAAAGCACTTTATATGTGCTCTATGAAATATACTACTTTGCTGTATTGTACCTTTACCCCTCCAGCACTTTGCATCACAATTTCAATATTTTATATGGCATTAATTAAGGAAGTATTACTGAAGGTACCTGCAGAACCATTATTAACATAAGACTGAAGCTCCTGAGAGTCTCTCTGATCTCTCTTCTGAATGTCTGTAACACAGCCATGGAAGAGTGCTGGACCTCCCAGCCAGGCATGAAAGTCTTGCACCAAGAGAACAAGCCCATACCAAGTCAGAAATCTGACTGCTGTATGAGAGGAACTCTGATGCATCTGTATCTGTCTGTGAAAGCAGTTTGGAGCTTGTGCAGGTAGATGCTTTATTTTTCTACTAACTGAACAGCATTGAAAGAGCTCCTGTATTTGTTAAATCACTGCCATCTGTTTTATATTTCCTCCCATCCTCTTCAGCACAAGCATATTTTGATATTATTCTACTCTAGAAAACACACTTTTCTTTTTAGTTTTAATTACTTTATTCTGTTTGCTATATGAGAAAAAGGACTAACCACATTTTACATAGATGATGCTTAGCACTTATAAAAGTTTAAGTATATTGACTTTTTAAACACCTTTAGTCTGGAAACTTTATACTAATAAAGAGGTTATGGTAATAAACTTTAACATTTTTATTAATAATGCTTTAGTCAGCTGCCTGAAAACTCCTAAATTATGAACTTATTATAAATGTTAGGAGATGAGCTAGATCAAGTCATTGCTTCATTAATCTAACCAGTCTCAAATTATGAATGTAAAAGTCTTACATTTTTTTGGTAAAATATAGACTGGTACACTGAAAGAGAGACATGACATTTCTGCCTCGTTTCATAGATATTCATACTGTCAAGCATAGATATTATTCAATTCATCCTACATTGACTATATTAACACCAGCCCCAGAGTTAGATTTGTCCAGAAGAAATCAGCCCATGTGTGATGTTTAGAATCAATTGGTAACTAAGCTAAGTAACTGTTTGCCTGCATATTCTCTTTACAATGCACATTTATAACATGTTTCCAGATAATTAGTTTTTTGCTCACCCTGCCTGGGACAAAGACAAGTGCTGGCATGTGATTGTGCAGAAAGAGTATATCAGAGAGATAAAATTTTTACTGATCCCTGGAGGAAAGACATTATTTCAGTAAATAGTGAAGGAATGGGAAAAGATAGGAGTGATTTTAACGAAGGTCCTCCAAGTTAGTCACAGAAGACAAGCTGAAAGAGTTTGTCTCAATCTATGGAAGAGAGAAGGGATTTAACCTTACATATTGTAGATTTCCAGAAGCATAGGAAGATAAAGCACATCTGCACAACCTAAGGTGGTCATTTGGAATTTATTTCAAACTGAAGTCAATCAGAATGGGTCTGGCCTTTTCTTGGATTTTTCCCTAAAAAGATGAATCTGGATATAGTGGTAACTGTGGTAAATAAATGAATTCTCTGTTAGAAGGGTTCAGGTGTTCCAAAAAGGACATAGTTGCATTTCTTCTGTTCTTCTATTTCCCTCCACTCTTCAAACCTAACTTTGCAATGATGAATAATGAAATGATGAGTAAATACAATAGAAGGAAAGGAGAAAGAATGGAATAAGGCAATTTAAAATGTCAGTCTATGACAGAGTTCTTAAACAGGTTAGAAAATGCCCTTCCATGTCTGAATTCACATTGTTAATCTGACACTGGTTTCACTAGAAATGTTTATACACCAAAGTAATTAAATAGTTTATCTGGCTAAACTATTATTAGACTGTATGTTTCTTCTATTAGACCAAGCCCATATTTTATTTTTTAGAGAGTAATTTTAGCCACTAATAAGAATTTCAATTCCATTTAATGAGAATTTTTAATCAAGAGCAATGTGTTATTATGGCAGCAGCATCTTTATTTTTAGCCAAGAAGGCCAGATTGCTCAGAGGCAGAGATTCGGCTGGAAAGTCTTCAGGTTTTTAAAATCTAAACATTATGTGCTTCAGTATATGCAACAACTGGCCAATTTCATTCCTCCCTTTCATCCTCCCTTACCTTATTCCCTCTTCCTCCCTTTCTTTCTTTCCCTCAGCATTTTTGTCTTCCTCACTTCTTTTCACATTATGGAGCTTAGTAATTCCCTTTTCTCATCTTACAGAATCGCCAAGATACATAATACTTCAAAATATAAGAATTGGCAAGTACAACATTTATAAAATCTCTGTAGGCTGATTTTATTTCAAACTGAAGTCAAGTGCATTAATCTACATCCTGGTTTTAAAGCCATGCAAAAATAAGAGAAGCATTCTTTTCTCCTCTTTCCTTCCCTTCTCCCCAGAGCATGAAATTATTGTAAAATGTTACATAAACTGGAGAGAAAATTTCCATCAAGTGCAGTATAGCTAAATATAGAGGTAATTCAAGTTTATGCTGCACCAGAAATATACAGTTAAATTCATCAAACTCTGGCCAAAACCTTAAAAAATTGAAGAACACATATGATGCCAAGATATATCTCAATATGCAATCTTAATTCATATTTCCTTTCTTTGCAATTCTGCGGTCACTATCTAAACATATGTAGGCATTGCCTTTTCCAGACAAAAAAAACAGTTCCTCTCTCCCTCACTCCTAAGAGTATCATAAGTGTAATAGCTTAAACAAACAGAAAGGAAATGTTCATGAACATACCTACTTTCTGATAGTTTGAGCCAACTGTCTACAGAAAAATAAAAAACAATATAGTGGTAGTGGTAAACAAAAATATTTTCATTACCAGAGGTTCCCAATAGCTCTTCACATGAAAGAAAAGAAAGATATATGTGCTGTTAATGTCCCCCTTAATAAACTAGATATCTAGATATCTCCAAGTCTAACTAAGGAAAACTAGTAACCCATAGTTAGTTTCTCAAAATTTAGTTTAACTGTACCTTATACCTCCTGCAGAAATTTGTAGTCTCCTATAAACCTTGTGTACTGAGAACTAATCAGACAATCATAGAATGTTTAGGGTTGAAAGGGACTCTAAAACTCATCTAACTTCAAAACCCCTTCCATGGGCGAGGAATTATCTATTGGACTTGTTACTCAGAGTCCCATCTGGGCTGGTCTTGAAACATCTCCAGGTGGGGAATACATAACCCTTTGAGCAACCTGTTTCAGTGTCTCACTACCCTCACAGTAAAAAATTTCTCCCTAATATCTAATTTAAAACCACCCTCCTTCAGTTTAAGGCCATTTTTCCTAGTCTTATCACTACATGCCCTTGTGAAAAGCTCTCTCCAGCTCTCTTGTAGCTCTCTTTAGGTACAGGAGGGCTGGTGTAAGGTTTCCACGGAACAATCACATCTCCAGGTTGAACAGCCACAACTCTCTGAACCTGTTTTCACAGCAGAGGTATTCCAGCCCTGTGATCACATAGACTCATTCTGATAGATCAATGATTTCCTTTGTTGAGGGTCTCAGATTTGGACACAGTACTCTAGGTATGGTCTCACAAGAGCCAAGTAGAGGGGCAGAATCACCTCCCTTGAGCAGCTGGTCACAGCTCTCTGGATGCAGCCCAGGATGTCGCTGGCCTTCTGGGCTGCAAGGGCACATTGCTGAGCCATATTGAGCTTTTTGTCTATAAACAACAAGGCTTTCTCCTGAGACCTCATCTAATCCATTCTCCGCTCAGCCTGTACTTGTTCTTGGGATTGCCCTAACCCAGGTGCTGGAACTTGCACTCGGCCTTGTTAAATGTCATGAGATTTGCACAGATGCCTCTCAAGCCTGTTAATGTTCCTTTGGATGGCACTGCTCCCCTCCAGCATGTCAACCACACTGCACAGCTTGGTGGCATCAGGAAACTCGCTGTTCCACTGTCCATGTCACCAACAGAAATGCTAAAGAGTGCCAGACTCAGTGGCAAACCCTGAGGCGCATCACTCATGGTGTTAAGTGGTGCCCCTCAGGGTTTCCAGTTGATGTCCATGTTTTCCACTTTGACATCAAGCTGTTAAACTACAACTCTTTGGATGTAATCATCCAAACAAATTCTTATTCACCAAATGGTCTATCCATCAAATCCATGCTTTTCCAGTTTAGATTCTAGGACATTGTAAGGGACAGTGTTAATGCACACTGAAAATTCTTCTTCATGTTAATCTCTTTTTATTTGCTATTCATTTCTTATTTTTGTTATTGCTTCCATAGCTTGGCTACATTTCCTTCTAAGCCCAGGAATGGGACAGCTGTGATTCTGAGATTTGTTGATGAACCGATTTATGTCCCGATCTTTATGAAGCATTCTACAAATATAATTAGAAATCTTTCTTCATTCAGTTGTCTGAAAGCAGTATCTTTCTCCTAGCCATTATTTCTCATACTCAATTAAACTCATGCCTCTGACAATAGAATTTTGTATCATTTACCTTATTTTTCAGTCTTTGATGTATTTTATAAACATATTGTTTTCTATAGTATCTAAACCAAAATTCAACAGCACAAGCAAAATCATTCATGATATAAGTATTAACTATGTCAAGAATATTTTTACAAGCATCTTGATACTTATATTGTCCTGAGGTATGAAATTTCTTATATTCATTATTGTAGTTTCTAAGTACTTGTCTGCAAGCATATAAGAAAAAACATTACTACAGATAAGTACAGTGCATATCTACAATGGAAATTTCTATCAGCATAACATAGCAGAACTTTGAAAAGCATGTATTCACTTTCATATTCAAAAAACACAGCTGGCACATGCTGAGGATTTTTTTAAATTTCATATAGTTAAGTATAGATCTCTATATTGAACAGTACACTAAAGACACACTTCTAATCCGTTTTTGCAAAGTATGATATTTTATAATGACATGTCAATGAGAACAGAGTTGTGAGAAAGTAATTAAATTAACAGCATTTAAAAGTAAACATATAATCAATCTATTACAGTGTTTTAGCTATTAAAAGCACCCTCAGAAAATGCATATGGACATTTGCCTTAAAGTGCCAAGAATATTTTCTTTGTGAGGTCTACACATGAAAAATAGCTAAATATAAGTGAGGTTACCAAAGAAACAACTGTAAAACAGTACAACCTGGAAAAACAAGATGAACTTCTATCAAAGTTGTTCAGTCGCAAGCAAACGTATCATCTGTTTTTTCTCATAGATGACCTGTTTATGAGCAACAACAGCAACAAAAGCCATTTGCATGTTATTTTCATATTATTTACTATTAAAATAATACAAACTAACTAGCTGTCATGCAACTGGTGTTCTTAAAGACTAGTAATTTTTATCCTGTAGTATACCATATAAATGTGTGCTTTACCTAACAAAGCAGAAAAATATTGTGTATACCATGCATAAAAGAAGTAAATTTACATTTTCTTCCATCACTCTCTGATAAATTATGTAACTACCTTTACTCCATTTATAAAATAAAGTAAATTTAATGGAGAAGTTATTTTAAAAATAGGTTTAAATATCAAAAGTCAAGAGACAAATGAAAATTTGATCCAGATTGTATCTGTCTGTAGTCCCTCTAACTTTGTTCGGCAAGGTAGTTTAGTAGGTAGTTTACAATTACCTCTACTCAAAGTGTCAGAGATAAACAAACATTTTCCCAGGAATCTAACAAACAAAAGCAGCATGACTATTAGCAAGTTATCATCAGGTGGAAGATATGGACATGCATGATAGGCCTTGAATTATATTCTGTGAATGAGCCTGAATTTTCTACCATGTACTGGTTTCTCTACCCTATTCTCATGAGACCTCATCCGACCTCCTGTCCTCAGTGCAGACAAGACCCGGACTAGTCGGAGTGTATCCAAAGGAGGACTATGAAAATAATCAGAGGTCTTGAACAACTCTTCTATGAAGAAAGGCTGAGAGGGCTGGAGCTGCTCATTGTGGAGAAGAGACAGATCTGGGAAAACATTACTGAGGCTTTTTAACACTCAAAGATGGAGAGAGACTTTTTTATCAAGTCTTGTAGCAACAAGACAATGGTACGAGTTTTAAACTGAAAGTAGTTTCTTTTGGAATATAAGGAAGTTGTTTGTTGGGTTTTTTTGCCATGGGGGTGGTGATACACTGGAAGAGGTTTTCCAGAGAATTTTCTGATGCTTCATAATTGGATGGAGCTTTGGTCTAGCAGGAGGTATCCCTGCCCATGGCAGGGAAGCTGAAAGTAGATGATCTTTAAAGGTCCCTTCCAACCCAAACCATTTTGTGATTCTGTGATTCTAAAGCAGATATTACTAAAAGAACTTTTTACATTCCACTCATCTTAGACAAATATATAAAGTAACTCAGTAAATTTTCTTCTTTATAGTTGGTGAAACTGCCATAATGAATCTCAGCACATCTTGATATCAAGATTTATACCAAATCTAGTTTTAATTTGAACTCCGTGGCTTAAGTCTATGCATAAATGATTCAAAGGAGATACTCTGAAATGTTCTGATGTCTAATGTGAAATGTCTCATTAATTTTTGACACACTGTTCATATAAATTCATATTTATGTGTATATGCACACAGAAAAAAAAATCATAAAATAAAGGGCATAACTCATTTGTTTTTAACATTTTTCTGATAGATCAGCTGCCTGTTTTCATTTTTTCATTACTATAGTGCATTAGTTACACATTTCACATTTCTTTGTCACAATGAAAATTCAATATTTTTGTGATAGTTATTGTAATTTGATATACAGAAATAATTTCAATTTTTTTATATTGACATACTTTGAACTGAAATTATTAAGGAAACAGTGAGAACTTTTGTTACAGTTTTTCCAACAGTCAGTGAGAAGACAATTGATGAAGATTTCCATAGGGAGAATAATATGCTTCTATTAAACGTATGTCATATGATCAAAATTTGAGAAGATGAAGCAAAGAGCAGGAAAGTTGACTAATTTATTTCATAACTTTTCCACATGCATTTTTAAATATACTTCTTTATATTTCAATTTTCATAAGTATGATTAGAGAGAAGATGTATTTTACCTTTTTATTTTGAAAAATATGTCCATCTAAGTGAATGTTAGAAATAGCCATGCAATTTTAAGACTGTTATTTTTTTAGAAAATGAGGAATATATCAGTATATGTGTATCTGGTTGCACACAGACATCTGTATGAAAAAAAGGGAATGTATACAAGCAGTGAACATTTATAGAAAAAATTATATTTATTAAGATTTATTTTTCCTATTTTACTCCAACAATTTTGTGGGAATCTTGTTCTCAGTGGGAGTCAGCAATTATCTCTCATTTATCTGTTAAATATTGAAACAAACTGTTGCCTTCCCTTGTCTTGTGCTTGACTAGTCCCAAGTGCAAAACTTAATTAGAAAACAAATTATTTTCCCTATTATACTCTTACTAATTCAACTCCTGGTTCAAAAGACATCTTATAAAAACTTCTTCCAGAAATTTTAAGAAAGAGCTGAAACTAATTGTGAAGTCTCACTTGGGTTTAATTAATGGTTAACAATGGGAAGAGAACACTAATTTTAGACTTTTGTGATTTACTGGACATTTTCACATGCAAAGGGGAATCAAAAGTCATAAATAAGTCTAATTAAACTTTCAGAAACTACCATTCTGAAATAAATAGTATTCAATGTTAGACCTATCCGTGGAAGGTAGGGTCTTTTTTATTTGTCTGGCTATTATTGTTGATTTTGGTTTTGGCTTTTTTTTTTTTTATGTGCAAATATTGAGTGTTTTCAAATATTTTTGAGAGCTAAAGGGTACTGAGAAGCCTAAAAATACAAAGAGTAATGTATGAAAACTGAGGCAGAGAAATTTTCTATTTCAGTTTTGAATCTGTGAGTTTTGGACTTGTTAGTATCTCTATAGAGACTTTTGCTTTTGTACTTTTTTTTTTTGACTGAGAAGCTGGTGTTCAGTTTTGCTAAATTGAGATTTTTCTGAATGAATCATGGAAAATGCAAAATTTTGTGTGTGTACTTCAAGAAATGAAGAGGGGTTAGAATACATCAGGCATGATTACTTTTTTCTCAGCTTAAATTGTTTGCTAGTTTTAAACACAACATTAAAAAGCAGCTTCAAAAGATAATTTATTGTCTTGAGTGAGACACTAGCTTTTCTTTTAAGGAAAAAACCTCTTAATTTAATATTGAACTGTTAATCTATGTATATAGCTGATATTTTCTTCCCTTTTCAAGTGTTAATTATACTTGCTTACTTTATTGTGTTTATTTGGTCTCTTTTATCAAGGTAGTGTGAGTTTTCCGATACATGGTTAGGAGTTAGGCACCTAATTAACATCAAAAAACAAAGGTGGCTATGTGCTTGGTTGTTATCTTTCACTGGTACCTCTAAATTTTGATTTTTTTCTTATGTGTGTTTTTCACAATAATCTTCCCACTTTCTTACATAGCTTCTAGACCACCTAGCAAATAGTCTCAGTCTTGAACAGACACAGAATGCTCATCCTCCTTTTTTTGTTTTCATTTTTACTGGACCGTTTAATATGCTTTCACCTCTTAATTTATTAAAAACATCACCAAAAAATGTTGTCATAACTTCTCCACTAAACCAGTCCTGTTCCTTTTCTCTCATTCCCACAGAAAATAAAGACTATTCTGGGAGCATTCATGATGAACATTTTTTTGCTCCTCTTCTTCTAATACTTACTCTTTGTTACTTCATTTTTATTAAATTGAAGGGGTTTTTCTTTTCTTTGTGAACTTTTTTAGTGCAGAAGTCTTCACTAAAAAGAGAGTTGTGAAGGTGTTTTTGCTGGAAATGGTCTAGTTCCATTAAACCACCACAGAGCTTTACCAGATTTTCATGATGTTCATTGAGTGATTATCTTGATCCCCTTACACAATTTGGCCTACAGTGGCTGTCAAGAAATTGTCATAAACAGTCAAACAAGTCAGGTGTCCATAAGAACAGAGCAGGATGCTATATAACTAAGCAAAATAAGACAGGTTATGTTTAATTCATCTGGAATTTCTGAATGCTCTACAGCTGACACATGAATAAACTTCTACTATAAAGCAAAAGAGAGTAAAAATGCATTTATAAATATTTCAGACCTGTAGTGAATTTGGGCACATTTATAGTGCTACTAGATTTTAAATTCTTGTAAGCTTCTGTTGTCTGACACAAGATCTTCTCACTGTTAAATTCTGCAGCCCTTTGTACCAATGCTATACATCTATAACTTTTGTGTTTAAAAAATCAGCAGAATTTTGGGGAGTTTTCATACCTGAACTTTATTTTAATTACTATAATTTCTAAAATTCCAGTCTCTTCCTTGCAGATCAGCATTACTTGTCTAAATTCACTATCTTTGATAGATGTTTCTTACCAGTATTTCATGAAAAATTCAGTTCGTTACTTTCTGTCATACAAGCTGTGAATCGTAAAACCATTTTCAGTTTTTACAACTGTTCTTAGAAAATGTAAATGACAGTCACAAGAATGCAAACTTGGCCAAATCTTTTTTCCCACAACAACCCTAGAATTATTTTTTTTTTCCTTTCATTGCTGCAGGCCATAAATACTGAAAATCCTAATTAAAACACAAAGTTTGACTCTGTTCTCTTCAGGGATTACAGAAACTAAGTGAAAGGAATGTGAATTAAAAAATTATACTGTTCCCAACAAAGACACCCTCAGAGTTTTAAATTGTTAACTTTTCTTTGCTCTGGGATCATGTACCTTGTAAGGGAAATAGTTACTGTGGAAAAACTAATGAATGTAGACATCATTCAAACCAGTTTCACACATACATGAAGTGTCAATGTGAATAGAATTTCAGACAAAAACATCTAAGCAATTATGCAAGGAGGAAAGAATTATATTTGCTAGATACAAAGGCAGCTTTGTTGCCTCTGACTTCATAGAAATAAGCGTACTTGTGTTTGTGTGTGTATGTAAAGTATGCCTTACAGTAGTAGTAAGGCTTCATTACTTGAAGAAACCAGGCAAGATAACTGACACATTTTCCAGAGCTGATGTCAAGAGTTGCAGGTCAAGGTCAGGCTGAACACAATACCTTCTCCCTGTACAGGTGATTTTTTTTGATTGTTGCTTCACTTCATTTTCCTTACTTTTTTTTACTTTAGAGGTAACACACTTAAGTTGAAAAGGGCAAAAAGTAGCTCTATTTGCCAGACTCTTGCCTGGCTGCAGCCTCCCTCTTGATAAGAAAACAAAAAAACCAATCTAACCTTGTGGCTGGATTGTTCTTACAACATATAGGATAGCCAGTTTGTTTCATTTTAGTTTTGTATTTTACTTTGTACAGTATTAAAAATCAATATTAACAAGAACTCTAGATACAGAAAATTAACCAGGTTCTATGTCTATTATTGCATCAAAATAAATTAAACCCCAAATGACTGAGGTTTTTTCCAAGTGGACAGTGATTTTCTATAGTGTGTGATTTGGCTGATCTTATAGTATTTTATAAATGATGTTACAGGATTTAGCAGAACTGATTTGGGCTTTTTTAAAGCTATCAAAATATTTAGAGAAAGATTAGAATGATGTAGAATAGAATAGAATAGAATAGAATAGAATAGAATAGAATAGAATAGAATAGAATAGAATAGAATAGAATAGAATAGAATAGAATAGAATAGAATGTTTAAGTTGAAAGAAGCCAAAAATGATCATATAGTCCAACTGCCCCATTAAAATTCAGAGCTGCTCAAAAATTAAAGTGTGTTTTTAAGGTCATTTTCCAAATGCATCTTAAAGATAGATGGCCTTATGGCCTTGACCACCTCCCTAGGACGCTGTTCCAGTGTTTAACCACTGTTTCAGTGCCAAGAAATGCAACTTCCTTGTGTGAGGAAGAGGAGTGGCAGACACTGGTCTCTTCTCTATGGTGACAGGTGACTAGACCCAAGAGAATGGCCTAAAGCTATGTCAAGGCAGGTTTAGCTTGGAAATCCAGAAAAGGTTTTTCACCCAGAAGGTGGTTGGGCACCGAAACAGCTCCCCAGGGAAATGTTCACAACACCAGCATGTGGGAGAGCTCAAGAAGTGTTTGGAAAGTGCTCTCAGGCACATGGTGGAACAGTTGGGGTTGTCCTGTGCAGGGCCAGGAGATTTCAGTGATCTTTGTGACTCCCTTCCAACTCAGAATATTCCATGATTCTGCAGTAAATTTAGGGTTTTCCCCCTTAGGCTAAATAAACTTTCCATATTCTTTCTTCGTTTACTGTTCTGCCTACAATTCTTATTATCCTGGTTGCTCTCTTCTGGTCTGCTTCTACAGGATTATATTATCATGTACTTGGTCCTTTCACAGGTTATAATCTGCGTATATTTATATCTTTCCATTTTACAGATGAGGAATGTACAGACAGAAAATTCAGGGTTGAAATTTACAAACAGACAAAGTTGTGACATGATTCAGAATCACTCTGTGTTTCTTGTCTTCTGCTTTAGACATCCTTTTTTCAAAATGGAATTCACATCCACTTAAATGCCTACTGTGACACTGATCTATGTTAAGCACTAACTTTTCACTTTTAACTTTTATATTTGCCCACTTATGTGAGACTTTTACAAGAGTCATTATCCAATCAAGAATCTAATTTACGCAAATAAATGAGTCTGATTCACAACTCATTACTTCTAAAATAAAGTATGTAAGGCATATTATATACTCCACTTTAAAGTGCTAGAAGCAAAAGTGATCAACAAAATAATTGCAAGATGTCTAATGTGTACTTACAATAAAAGCCTTTAAGTTACTGATAAATAATTGATAAGAGGAAAAAGCAGAATTGATAAATGATAAGTCCTGACAGTTAGCTGAAATAGTTCAAATAAAATAAAAACTGCTGGAAGAAAACAAATAAAACAGTGTAAATTTAGGTTAGAAGTAGACCTACAAAAGTTTGAAGTTATTTTTGGAATTAAGGTTGATATTAACATAATATATATTTTTTAAGCAGAAATCCAGATCATAAGGTAAGTTAAATATTAAGATGACAACACTTTTTTCAGTTTTGAGAAAGTTAAGAGGCACTTCAGAAGTCGAGATGATGCTTGGCAGCTCAGCAATGAAAGCAAGTTCAAATCACTGTAGAGAAATGCAAGCTAATGTATAATTGAAGGAATAATTTGAACTTGCACAAAATGGTGGATTCTAAACTAACCATAGCCATCCTAGAAAATATAAAATAGGGATAATTTTGAAAACCTCAGGGAAAACATCTGTTGAATACCCACTGGTTCTTGATAAAAGAAAGCAATTGGTACAACAAAATTAATAAATTAAAATACTGAAAATATTTTATCTGAGGAACTTCTCTTTGATAAAAGAAAAACAAGTATAAAATTCAGGGAAAGAAAAAAAAAAACTTCAGTTATTTTACCATATTACTGTAAGGTGATACTATATAGAACTCCGAAACCAGATGAACAGCTGATTAAAATCACTGTAGTGCCTTTGATTTTGTTAGTACTGTGCAGTTTACAGCAGCTGAAAAGTTGGCTACTAAGTTTAAAGAAGAGATGAATACCAGATGACTGACTGAGTAGTGTAAAATAACAAACAGTTTAAAAGCAATTATATGTTCTCGTTTTTCCCTCTAGTTACAAGAACAAAAAGACCAAAAAGTTCAATAAAAAAAAAGAAAAAAAAGTAGTTTCAGTGGTAAAAAAAAATTTAAAAAAACCAAAACAAAAAAAACCCTACTTATGTAGGGGTTATAGGATGTAAAAATTTTCTTCTCTAATAATTAATAAAGGGAAAATCACATTAGATTATATTCCTACATTATGAATATAACAATCAATTGTAATAATTACCCAGTTGGAATATGTCTAACGTTACTGAATTTGTAAATGTGAGCAGATCCAGGTGAGGTATACAATGTAATTAATATCAGTGCCTCCTGTCCATTTGTATGTCTGAAATGTTGGAAATTATTTAATAGAACCAAGACTGTGCTACCTTGGAAATATATGGTCCAAACATATTTAGGACTGGGGTTCAGATTTTATTTTTTTTTTAATTATATTGATAAACATACTTCAGTGAAAAGCAATAGAACTTTAAGTTTTGCTCATGGTCAAATTTATCTTACTCTGAGGGACAGAAATTATCACTCTATGTAGCGGTCTTGAAGTCCTTGTTAAGAGAGCTCCTCTTTATCAGAACATACAATTTGATCAATATAAGACTGAAGCTAAATTTCTCTATTACCTCTTTTTACTAAATAACAGAAGATGAAACTGAGATCAGACATTGGTTAGTTCTTCCTGTGTGAAATGTTCTCAAACAGACTGTCTCAAAATATGTACCTTGCCTAACTATAATAAACAACCTAGTAGCCATTTTTATAATAAGAAAAGTTTAGTAGAAAACAAAAATAGACACATTGCACTTATGGCCCTTAGCTGCCTGAGTAGTTAGAATAGAAAATACTATGAATGTAAGCAGAACAAAGGAGAGAAATGTTAATTATATATATCCATGTAAATGGCATGACATAAATGAATTGCATATTTTGCAATTAGTCCCTTTCAACTGCCACCTTTTTTTCTCTTTGATATATCTGAAATAGGTACATACTAAACAAGTCTAAAATTCCTCCTATTTAAGATCCTATTTTTCTTTTTTTTAATTAATTTTTTTTCAGGGATTTTCCCCTCCATCACGTAACAATGCTATCCATTTGTTAACATAGTTAAAAAAAAGTTATATAACTTACAGACTCAGGTTTTTCAGCTGTCTTAACTATTTAATAAGTGTTTTGTTTCCATTATGAAGAAAAGGGGTGAGGCCCAAAGCTTTGAAGAAGAGATCACATAGCCTGTAATGAGGTTTCTCAGTGTTTCAGAAAGAGGGAGGATAAAGATGCCTTCAACATTCCTGTGGGCTGGAGTAGTTTCACTGTTGGCACCACATTTGTGGACATTTACAAATATTTGTTTACTCTCTGCAGACTGGAGTTGTTTATGTATCAGCCATTCCACTGTGGTAGAAATAACTGCATTTCTTTAGTAGCTCACCGAAAACCAAACGTTTAAGCTTTAGGCTTCAAGTTTAAGCAAGGTGCCTGGGCTCTGTCTCCAGGCAAAAAAGAGAAGCCTCTAAAGGTCAATATTTAACACACTGAGAAAGACTCAAACTCTTAACCCATCTTCCCTCTCAATCTCTCTCCCTCCTTCACCCCACTCCATGACCTCAGAGAGTCCAAATTCCTGCTGTTAACAGCCCTTGTCTCCTCATATCCAAGATGTCTTTCTTCAACACCTGGAACACTTAAAATATCTAATTTTTCTTCCTAGAGCAGAGTTAGTTTTGTATTATGGATTTTTTCTGTGCTCCTTAGAAGACTTAATGAGAGTGTGGTTGATCTCCTAGACCTAACAGCATGTGGTATGTGCTTGCCTACTGCATTTTATCTACTGTTGTACCATATTTGGCTCAGTGATAAGTTGCAGTAAACTGTTAAATATGGAGATCTTGAGCTGTTTTTGTTGTCAATGCTTCCTTTGATATGGAATTGCTAAACAGTTGTATAAACTAGAAAGACAATATATTGGTAAGAAAGACTAACCAAAAATCAGAACACAATTCTAAATTTCAGGCTAAAAATTTATGTTAATTGTTAAAAAAACCCATCTTGCAGCATTTGTGCTGTACAACTTGGTCAAGATGTCAGAAGTATTCTAAAGCTATAATAAGGAACACATAATACAATATATACGAAGAAAATACACTCTGTATATCTTCTTAGTATTTTCCACTTAAAACAAAAAGAGAAAATGCCCTTATTTAGAAAAAAAATTTTTGAAGGTTTCATTTGCATATTGGAGAGGTTTAATTTATCTCAGTGTGAAAGTAGAAGTCAGTGACTAAGGAAGTCTGTTGTGAAGAAGAGCACCCAAGGTGGCACAGGATAAAATTGAGATATTTCCCAATATAAAAAACAATAACTACAACACAGAAGAAATTTCTATGAGCAACAATGAATGTCTTGATAAGGAAGAATTGTCTAGAGAATGTGCTTTGTCAAGTTTTGTCATTTTTCTGTTATTCCATTTTGCTAAATATTGTTACTTTTAATTTTGCACATACAAAAATAGAAGCAAACAATTCCCAACCAATCACCACTGCCAAGAAAAACAAAATAAAACAAACCAAACAAACAAATAGAATCAAAAAACCCCACCTTTCAAACTTCATTAGAACAAAAGTAGAAAGCTGTTCAGAATAAGCCATGTGAGAAGATTGAAACTAAGATCTGAAAATGTATCAATCTTGGAATTTCTTATGGCTTCCAGAGTTGTAACAAGCTCTGCCAAATTCTGTCTTCATCTGTAGGAAAGCTTCTTTATTTCTTTCCCTTAAGATGACTTGTCTACATGCTACTTGCTATTTTTGATTATCAGTTCTCTATCAGTTCTATCAGTTCTGTCACTGTGTGTCCTGAGGCTTCTGCCCCATCTCATGCCTTGATACTTCACTAAAGAATCATACTCATGTGCTGTGATAGACAATATGTCATTCATCCCTCCATTCAGAAAGTTACAACAAATGTATTTGTAATAGCCAGGAAAATACAAATATTCACATCTCCTCTCACTTTTTAAGCCATTCCACCAAAAAAAGCATAACATTTGGTAATATGCTTTAAATAGTAAGTAAATATAATAAACATCAAGGAAGTTGATATGTTACCTGATGTTGAGGAATTACCATTTTATTTTGTAGACCATACTTGTCCTATTCTGACCTTTAATCTTTCTGTTGGTCAGAGTACTCCTTGGAGATCACTACGCCTCAGCATCACGATGAAAACACATCTGAGGGCTTTGCAGAGAAATCTTTGAACTTCTTTAACAGTCAAAACCATGAGGTGCACCTTGCAAGTATCAGACTGTAGAGATGATATCTGGAATGGGGAAGTGTGCTGTAAATCTCACAAACTATTAGCTATTACCATAACAAAAAGCACAAATATCATGTATTGTCGACTCTTTTTGAAGAGCAGCAAACAGTGACAATTGTAACTTTAGAATATGTCGTTGTTTATTTCCTTTTATATATGTATATTAGATTCATTTGTGCAAACTATATGAATATTCCCCTTGAGGACAAATAAAGAATAAATTGTAGGCTGAATAATAAACTCTAATAGCTGACATATTTGGAAAAATTATGTTCAGATCTCCCAATAGACAGCAAATGCAATGAAACTCGTTTGAAAACCAGTTTTCAAAGCATAAATTTAAAAGCGTTTTCTTAATCTTAATTTTTTTTATAGTGATATTCTTCTCACTGTACCAAGATTTAATTTGCATTGTTAGTTTACTGTTTAAAATGACAGCGATGTGGGAATTCTACATGTATATATGCAATATAGAACGGTTGTCTTCTGAAAAACAACTAAAGAAATCGAAAAACAAAACTCTCTTGGTGAATTAATAAATATGTGTAGATATTAATCTATTATTTGGATCAAGTATTTTCCAGAACTGTTTTCTTAAGATAGAGTTAAGGCCTAGTGTACTTTATATAGACATCTAACTTTTTTTCTGATTTCTGCACTGGTTCCCTTAAATAAATTAAGTTCTACAGTAAGTAGAAAGTGGCTTTTAAAGACTGACAAAAGAAAATAGTTTCAATCTAACGTGGGGGTCTTTTCTATTGAATATGAAGTCTTTATCAAATGTCAGAATTTTCTGTAGGTGATGAATCCCATTGTTAACTGCAGAACATTCCATGTTTTCCAGTTAGTCTCTGTGTTAGAGTAAATAACACACCTCTGAAGTTCTACTGTCTGCATTCAAAGATAATCCAACAGATCTGGTCACTGAAACTATGGTCTTGGGGAGACAAATGAGTGAATGACCCCTCTGACCCCTAGTTTGGGACTATCATTATAAATAAATTCTAATATTTTGGCATGGAACGAATCACCAAATCACAGAATCCAGGGGTTTATGGGGAATTTTATGGCACAGGATAAAAGCTATAATATCATGTCTTCTTGTGGACTGCTTCCTAAACAAAAAATATTAGAGAAAAAAATGCATATTTTTGTACCTCTGCTAAGTGCTGTGCAAACACCAGGTGTAGGTCTTAAGTATCAAATTCTAGCTTAAAGGGAAAAGAGCCTACAACATATCCAAAGCCAGAATGATAAGATTATACTGTCCAGGAGTCCTTTTCAAATATGGAGCTGTGATACATGCAGACAAGTTTAAAATAAATAATGGAAACAGAGCTCGGAAGAATACATTATGCTATATGATTTGCTTAACATTATTCTTTTAATTGAAGTTCAAGAATCTTCTCTTATAAATGTGAGATAAATTGCAAGTGGCAGATGCTGAAAATTAATCTATTCCCTAATGTCTTTCTGGTATCTCTACAATAAGAGTTATTATCATGTTGCTATTGTTACTTCAGAAAAGACTGGTAATTTTTGGTAACAGAGAGTAGATTATAACAGCCTTTCTGGCTTTGCTGCACAGAAAGGGGTCCAAAAGAAACTGAAGCCAACAGTGAGGCTTTATGTTATCCTGCCATACTGAGTCACTAATTTTCCATGTTTTACTTTAGCCGTTAACAGTGTGTTTTTAAAAACTTATAATTTATTTGTTTTTTTCCTGGAAAACATTTTAAGAATAATATTCACTATGCATGACTGAGTTGTCTCTCTTTGCATGGATTTTTAGATAATCACTTCCTTTGGGCCACACAGCATGGAGAAGCTCGTTCACAGTGTTCAGGAATAAGCTCTTTTGGATCAGATTTTTTGCATCCATGCTATAAACCATTTGGACTACAGCTGCTCTGACTTATCCTTGAATCATCACTACTTTTTTTTGCAGGTTTTTTTCAGTTCAAGGAATGCAGCATAATGTGTAGGCTGTATTACAAGTGATTGTTTTATAATGGATGAAACAAGGGTCTGGGGTAAGGAGGATTCTGGAGATGCACAGATTGCCGGGATAAGTGTTGGAGGACTTGGAAAAGTAAAAAAACCCATTTGCTTTTATCCCACTGTGGACAGATCTGAAGTGAACCAATCAATGCCCAGATATTTTCTTGGAGAACATGCTTTTAGCAATCCAAATCAGTCATGGAGCAAAAGAACAGCTAACTGGTGTGAGGAAAGGATTTCAGGTTTGTTTTTTCTCTGGCTCTTTTATTTTTGCAGTAGTACTCAGACTCTTTCATTGTGTTAGCATAATTAACAGCAGAAAACTTTTAAAAAATAATTCTGTATTTCAAGTAATCCAGATACTGAAGGTATTCTTTACTTATTTTTATGAAGTAATGCAATATCACAATGTTCATCTCCTTTGTATGAAAAAACAAACTAAAATTTTAGACAGAAAGTGAAAAATACCAATAAAAGCTCATGGAGTGGTATTTTACATTTATGTTTGTTGGCTATTTAAATGTGGGTTTTTTGTAATTTTTTTTCTATGTACAGGTAATAAAGTACATTAATTTTAAATTATAAAAATCATTCATAACTATTATATTCATGTAATTACTCACCTTTGTTCTTTCTTGCAAATGTCATGATAAACACTGAGTTCAACCATGCTTCCTTTATTCTTAAGAAAGATACTTCTCAGAAAGTGTTTGCATATATTAATTTCTGAAAATCATTCAATAGCAAACTTTCTACATTTCTTCATTTTATGCAGTGAGGTCCTAATTTTGTCTATGCCTTGAAACTCTGTAGTAAATTTTAGAGTTTCCTTACTCTCCCTTCAAACTTATGCCCATATATTATGAATTTCACACTGGAAAGTGTTAATCACACCTGAAGCAGTGTACAATGAAATCTTCATGCTCTGTCACTGGTCTATCTCTGTTAACCACAAACACAGATGGAAAGATGGAGGAGAATCCCGTATTTTTGTGTTGGTTATTTTTCCAACATGGTTTATCAATGGTATTGAAGGCATAAGCTGCTGAATATTAAGCAAAAGTGAACACTTTTGATAATGATGTACTCAGAAGTTTATTTGAAAATATATAAATCTTTTTTTGCGTAAAGCAATTTAAGGTTGAAATAGCAATAAAGTACTGCTAGCTCATAGTTATAACCTGTAGGATTATTGTGTACATTTATTTTGTGATTATAGAATTGGCTTGACCCAAATGGTCATATGCATTGTTTCAGGAACTGCAGGAAGCAATTAAAAAAAGGAAGGCACCTAGTGATTCCTTATTTTAAAATGCAAATTTCCTGAGAAATAGATAGTGATGATGATATTTCTCAAAGATAAACAGCACTGGAAAAAGGTTATTGCATCCTTAGGAGAATGGAAACTTTATAAATATGATTTTCATATGACATATCAGAAGAGAACATATTCTACTCTTAGTCTATGGGATATGATGGGATAATTGTAAAGGTATAAAGATGTTCTTTCATCTGTCATGTTCACTTGGTGCAATGGGCTAAACTAAGACTATGAAATGATAATGATGTGGAGAGTCCTTTCTTTAACAAATCATAGGCCCTCTGTTTTTTTTAAACATTCTGATTTCTTTTTGCTTGTCTTTTTCCCTGCAGAAAGTGTGTTACTACATGTGTTCATCAGAACACTCACAGCAAAGATTTTGACTAATAGTCAAAATTTCCCCTTCTGTTACTAGTGCCCAGCTGCAGTTCTGCTACGGAATCTGTCAATAGTTGTGCCTGTCTTTGCTGAAAGACAAAGAAAAGCAATGAATATATCTTTCCTTTTCATATTGTTGTCCCTTTGGTAATACACATGGAAAAGGGGCTAAAGTTTGGTCTTTATTGCTACCACATAGGCACGCATTCTCTTTTCTGTTTTTTGGTGCGCTTAATGATGCTTCATTTTGGAATGTGACATAAGGAATGGGTCCAAAATATGTAAAAGAAGATGTAAAAAATTTAGCTTGGTGAACTGAACATAACAAAATAGTTTTAGTAAATTGTGTTAAATACATGTTCCTGCAGAATTATTGATCAAAAGTAGTTCAAAGTTTGAAGAGTACTTTCTGATTAATCTCAGACAGCTATGCCTGTCATGTCACTTTGTTTCATTTTACAGATCATTAATGAACTAGAAGTTATTTTAATCAGTATTACAGATACCCCAGGCCATCCACAATGTGAGGTAATTTATGATTCTAATGTAATCAATAGGAAAAATTGATGTGCAGATATTGCTTATGATTGCACACTAGAATAACTGTATTCAAAATCACATTTAACCTATCTGTTTAGCACAAACAGAAATTCCACAGACTTGTTTATTTAATTTTCAGTGCCCTAGGGAAAAGCAAAACTAATGGCAACTTACCATGGCTTTAGTTGGAGGGAATTTACTTGTCCTTTCCCAAAAGTTTTCCATTTATTCACCTCTTTTTAAATGTGCCTAGCAAATAAATGTTTCCACATGTTTAAAAATACTGACAAGTGCTATCACCACTAACAGGTGTCCTGGGTTTCAGAGCTAGGGATTTTGCAGCTTAGTGTATACTATCAGATTGTAGGATATGTTTTATTCCTGCTGGGCCTAGAATCACTTTCTGCTTGGTCATTCTTCTTTTCATGACCTGCAAAGCTCGTTTAAGCAAGCCTTTGAAGAAAATTAATTGCATGGATCCCTAAAAAACCCTTTTAGTAGCTCTATGTTTGTTACTGGGTTGAGTGGGTTCCTGTTGTCTTTATTGCCAAAAGCTGCCAAAGGAAATAATCTTGCACAGTAAAAGGAAGATTAAAGACAGCTCAGCACAGTGAATTGAGCAAAATGCCAAAGCATTTTAAAGATAGCACATATATAACAGCTTACAATTAATATATAGAAAATCCTAAATATAACTTGGGTAGTAAAAATTTGAATACTCACAATTCTTGTTCTTAAAATGATTAAATATTGCTCTGGCAAACTCTAATGCATTTTTTTCTTACTTCTTTCCCTACAGCAAGAATATTGCTGTCATGTATATTCCCGTTGAGGGAATAAATCTCAACATTTGATTCAAATGCATAGTCTGTTTTACTGCAGACTTCAACTTCTTCAGTACTAACATAGGAGAAAAGGCAAAATACACATCCCAATATCCTTTCCCTCTTCACAGGTCCAAATTAAGCTCTTACTAATTAAAATGACAACTGTCCATGAAATCTGATGTCAGGCTTCCCTTTTGGGAACTCTCAACAGTATAAAAATTTGTACCCTTACTCTTAAAAAAATTCACTCATGTTTGTGTCTACTAAACTACTTAAGACCATGATGTGATGAGATGTTCTATTGACACGTTGAATTCCTACCCTTTTACATTTGCAGTTCTTCGTTAACTTCTCATTAAATTTCCAAAGTTTTCAGAGAAAGGAAAACAGGGTATATTGTTCCATCTTCTCTATAACATGTTGATATTGTGAGCAAATTGTCAGAAAATAATGGCAAGTGCTTTTCATTCTTCTCTGAACACCTACACAGGGGTGATAAGTGTTAAATAACTGGTGTTGTGAAAGGAGGCACATCACCGGACTGCATAACCAAATAACTTTAAGCCACACTGAATAATCATTTACAGTTTTTATCACTTCTTGGAGCTGTATTGAGGGCACTCCAAATAAAGCCTGAAGGTGCATGCCATGAATTGGCATTGTCACTGCATGATACACTGGCATAATTTCCTAATCAAGTCACTCAGGTTTTCAGGTTGATGTGGCTGAATGTAGGTTGGTGTCAGCGCTCTGCAAAACAGTGGAGCAAAGCTGTGGCTGGATTCAGGCCTTTGCACTCCTGTAATCCTGGCAGAAATCTCTGTGTGAGGTGGCCTAAAGGAAGCCTGTACAGGACAGCAAATGAAAACATGCACTAATACCTGTCAAAAGCCACTCAAAATTATGGCTCATTTCAGCAGACCTGGAAAGAGAAAGAATGTTTTATTTCTTCAAGACTTTTTCATCAGTAGCACTTTTGCATGATTTAATGATATTTTCTAAAAGTGCCATGGGGCGAGTATTGCTTGTGTCTCTCAGACACAGCTGAGACTATAAATATATTTCTGATTCTAACAGTCTCCTAATATTTATAGCCCACAGTTCTTACACACAGAAAAAATATATATAATTATTATTTTTAATTACTTGTAAATGCTTTTTAATGTTTTTCTCTATCTCTTCAAGCTAAATATCTTTCTAAATCAAGACAAAATTAATCAGATTTGGGTTTTTTCATTTCCCTATTTTCATTTTTTATAGTATTTTTTCTGCTTTAGTTTTGATAAGAATGTATTAGACTTATTCAAACCCTTTGAAGTCCATATGAGACGAGTTTTGCTTACAAAGCAGTTTGGTGACGTTTTAATGCACAAAATCCATTTCCACTGTCACCTCACTGTTTTTCATAATATTGTTTCTTCTCACTAAAATACCTTTATCCACCAGCATATCTGATACCACGATAGCTACAAATACAATTGCCTCAACTGCTTGTCTTGCATAAAATCTCAGAATAACCCAACTTCATTCTGAAGCATGAAGTTGGATTATTCTGATTCCTCTGTGCAGTATGGATACTTACCTCACATTTCCCTCTGAGCTAGTTAGGTGTTTTTCCCTGTTTGCATTCAGAGCTTCTCTTGTCTAATCCTCAAATGTTGCGGGCTGAGCAAACTGATACTGTTTCCATCATATGATCCCAATGAGTTTGTGGCCAGGGGAGCTGAGAAATGTTGCTCCTATAGAATGTCAGTAATGTGTAATCACTTTCCCAGCAGCAGCTTCAAAAAGCTTCTTTGAATGAAAGCCTAAGCTAATGTTTGACTCAAAAAGAATCAATACACAGAATTCTAGCAAATAACTACAGAGTCTTTCAGTATAATTTTTAAACATTGCATGGTATTTGAAGGTGTGTTCTCAGGCAATGGAGACTAATGCATTTTGGTACTATTCAAGGTGTTCTGACGTTGTGAAATCCGTGTATGACCAGATTATAACAATGTTTATATACAATAATTATTTATGGTGGTTGATCATGGCAGGATGCCTGGTGTCCTTCAAAGCTGCTCTGTCACTCCCTCATTCAGCTAGCTGTGGAGAGAACATGTAATGAAATGCTCATGGGTTGAAATAAGGACAGGAAGAGATCACTCACCAGTTACCATCACAAGCAAAACAGATTCCACACAGGGAAATCAGTTTATTTTATTATCGGTGAAATCAGAGTGAAATGAGAAATAAAATCTTAATTTTGAAACACCTTCCCCTGGCCCCTTCCTTCACTACATCCCCCTCAGCAGTGCAGGGTGATGGGGACAGTGGTCAGTTCCTTACCTGTTGTCTCTGTCACTCCTTCCTGCTGGGGCATGACACTGCTGGCATTCATCCTCTGCTCCAGCATAGGAGACAGTCCTCAACACACTTCTCCAGCATCCTTCTCATGGGATGCACTTCTTCTCAAACTGCTCCAGTATGGATTCCTTTTGTGATCTTTCAGGAAAGACTGCTCCTGTGTGGGTCTCCTGAAGGGTCACAAGTCCTGCCAACAAACCTGCTCTAACGTGGGCTTCTTTCTCCATAGTCCATAGGTCCTGCTAGTGTGGGTTTCCCATGGCTCACAGCTTCCTTTGGGCTCCAGCATGGGTCCTCCATGGGCTGCAGGGGAACAGTCTGCCTCATCACAGCCCTCACCACAGGCTGTAGGGGAATCTGCTCTGGGACAAGAAGCACCTCCTCCTCCACTGACCTTATTCTGCAGGATTGTTTCACATGACCTGACTCCATTATCGGGATGCCATTACACAAGTTTTTTACCCCCTTGTTAAATCTGTTGTCTCAAAGGCAGTGCCACCATTGCTGATGGGCCCAGTTTTGGGCAGCAGCAAGCCTTGGAGCTGACTGGCATTGGCTCCATCAGACACGGAGGAAGACTCTGGCAAACTTCTCATGGAAGTCACCGCCATAGTCACCCTGAAACCTAGGGCTTGCCATGCAAACCCAATACATTTTTTTAATATATACATATTATTATATTGATCATTTAAATGATGATATAAAAAATAAGTGACAGAAAAAGGGTATAAAGTTAAGTGGAAAACTTATAAAAAATAAAATAATGAGATTACAAAGTCTAAACAAGGAAAGGAAAAAAAGCTAACTTTTTCCTTTTTTTTTATTGTCATATATTATTGATATATATTTTGCCTTTATATATTTATCTTGAAGTTAAATTAATGAAAATCTGTTCAGATTGCTAGTTTGTAGTGGGACTTTTGCTTTGTATTCTGTAAAGTGGTGCATAAAATCTCAAAAATGTCAGATTTTAAGTAAATAACTATAGAATACCTTACAAAAAACTTCAGTGAATAATAGTTGACACACTGATCAGAAAAGACTAAAATTGTCTTCAGTAGGAACTGTGACTGAAATGTCTTTTGGTCAGTTTGAATATATAAAATCCTGAAATAAAAGATATTTAATTTCTCAGACAAAAACTGGAGATGAAGTTTTGTTAAGAGATATGCTTTGTGTTGTGATGCAAAAGTGGTAGGACCCATCAATAATATAGGTTCAATGGACATGGTGTGTGCACCCTGGTAAATATTTTCTTAGAAACATTTAGACTAATTGCTTTTACTTAGAGTTTTTTTGATTTAAATGTTCTCCAAGAAGCAAAATTGAAGCATAATCCCATCAACTGTCATCTTTCTTAAAATTTTCTAGAGCTGCTGAGAAAACGTTAATAACTGGCAGTAGATTTCCTGTGTGCATCCATATGATGTGAGGGAGACTGAGGTTTGCTTTTTAACTGATTCCCTTGTTTCCTTGCACAGCCTAGGAAGTCTGCAAAGAAAATATATTCAGAAGCTTAGTGTCAAGCTTTTGAGCAGATGTTCTTTCTGCCTATACACCTCTCAGCAGATATCTCTGACTTTTTCTCCCCAGTCATCAGCTAAAAGAGAGATATGCAATATCTATGCTCCTATACTCTGCCAGCTATTAAGTTTAAGCCCCATCCTACTCCTTTTCTCCATAGGGAGATGAGCAAAGACTTAGAAGAGTAGCCAAAGGCTATAAATTCCTGGAAGGGGACTGAAGTGTCACTACCAAAACAGAATGGGAAAAGGGAAAAGAAGAGCCTAGGGATAAAGGCACAGAGTAAGAGATAGTGAAGATGGACAGGACTGAAGAGGCAATGGAGAAAGATAATATTTTAAGTGCTGGAGAGAAGAGGCAAAGTTTAACTAAAAAGCAGTTAGAAACTAGTGAAACAAATACACAGAGCACAATTATGATCTCAAAAGAAACCTGGGGTTTTGCCAATTTCATAAAGCTATAAGTATGGTAGTTGAATGCAATTTTATTTATTGATGGAAATGTTTGTAGGTTTGCAGGAAATATAATTTCTGATCCTGAATCTTCTCAGCCATAAATTGTGGCTCTGTAAAAGGAATGTTGCCCTCTCACATACAGCTCTACCACCTAATTGTCAGAGGTCAGTCTCTGGCAGTGAAGTTTACCTTGCTGAGACAGTTTCTGATTCATTGGAAAGGGCAAGAATCAGGCTTCTGACTGCGGAATCAGAACAGCTGCTAAAAAGGGAGACTGAGTGGCAAAAAGACAGTGTGCAGGGGGTTGGGTACTCATTTCATGGGCAAAAGCATGAATCTCTTTAAAAGTCGGATGCAGAGCTACTTAGATTAATTCTATCCAGAATAACGGTGTACTTAGAGAAGGTGGTGCTGGCAGATGACAGTTCAAGGAATGAGAGCTGCCTAGAAAATAGAAGTAAAAGTGTACTCTAAATCATCATTTTTTCAAAGTTCAGAGGATTTGTTTAGATGCCATTTAAGTTTTGAGATGGAGATTTCCTGTAAAGTTATGGTTTATGAGAAGAAATGTAGACCAGGGAGGTAATGAAAGAGAGTATGTAGGGAGGGATGTAAATGGTGTAAAAGTGTGCTTACCAGAAATGTGGGAGGCCAGCTTTCACTTTTCTCTTGAGCCTGAGGAGATTCAAACTCACATCTGCGGGAGCTTAAGGTAATTCCTTAATCACTAGGCTGGAGAATAATTAGATGACATGTGCATTTATATTATACAGTGAAAGACTGAGGCAGCTTACCACCATCTATCTAAGTGCTTGGTGCCAAAAAGTAACAAGTCCAGGATTTCTTGTTCTTATGTTCTTTCTGACCATCTGCTTTGTATAAAGAAAAATAATATCTGATTGCAGTGGATTTAAAATTATCATTCTCTTTACTGATGTGTAAGTTACTCAAACAAGTAAAGAAAAGTCTTGACACTTTCATGAATTTAATTGAATCCCACTGATGTCAAGGGGATTTTTCATGCACTGGACTGAGGTTTAGCAAATAATACTTATCTCTACAGTTTCCAACCAATAGTAAGGAGATTCTGCCTTCAGTTGCAAATGGATTAAGGCAAACTGCTTTCAGGCATTTGATACTGATTCCTTTTGTGGCAGGCTAATGAGCTCAGCCCTCACAAAGTGGTCTCAGGACATTATTTTTAAGTTAGCAACTCAGCGGTGTCTGAGCATTATATGGACAGCTGTTGTGAAGGGGTCACAAAGCCCTGTCAAAACAGCAGTCTTCATCTTCTTTTTTCAAAACCATAAATTAAACAGAACTCACTTCCAAAAAATCCGCAGGCAAGGCTTTCACAGATTGTGTCAATTTAATAACAGTATATTTGGTGATAGAGTCACGCAACCATTTTCTTTTTTGTTCTCTCTGTTTAAAGTGCTCCTGCTCCACTCTATTACTTGTTAAGTGGCTTGATCTGTGATGAGCTATACTTCTGCTTATATTCCTTGCCTCCTGCCCTCACCTATCCCTTCTAATTATTATTCAAATACTAGGATTTAAATCAATAGGAAAATATTGCAATAGTTCTACCATCAACAGCCTTACTTTTCTTGTACAATGTTGAAGTGGTAAATATAATCTGGTAGGGGGCTGACAAAACCTGATCTGTTTGAGGGGAAATTAAAATGCTATAGATAGCATTAGAAACCATTTACCAATTAAATATGAGAAAGTTTTAGTTACTCTAGAACATGAATGAAATAACACAAAAGTGGTTTTCAAAAATGTTTAAGAAGATCTGAGGAGAAATTATTAAAAACCTCTTTGAAAATTTGGATTAATTACCAGAAGATTTCTAAATCTGTTTTCAGTCTCTGTGTCCTCTTCTGTTATTCCAAGCTTTTACCTTTAACCTGTTTCTCTCCTGATACTTGCCACTTAGTCTCATACCAATTTTCTTTCACACTCCTCCCTCTTAGATTTTTTTTGATGTTGTCCTTGTTTTCACTTCATTTTAACCATCAGTTTACTTCATGTATTTCTGTTCCTGTGTAATCTAAGCAGTCTTTTGCTTTTTGTGCATGCCTACATGGTTCTTCTTTTCTCCTTTCCAGAAGTGTTTGCTTATATTGCATTTTTTTCTATTCCCATTGTTGCCTCACACTTACACTCAACCTTTCATTTCTTCGATTTCTATTTTTGCTGTCCCCCAAGTTGAAAATTTTCTTAACACCTTGGAGGCTATAACCTCCCTGGAAAGCACCTAAAAGGGCACTATAGCTGAAATGCCAGATAATTTGAAACATACTGGCAGCAGACTGATGGTTATGGCAGTGCAAGGGCAAAATATATTGAAATACTATGCAAAATGTAGGTCCTTCTGTGAGATTTTTACATGCAGCTTGCATCTTTAGGGACAGCAAAATTAACCTCTATCATAGCTTATCTTCCAATAACAAAACACTGTGTGAAAGACCAACAAATTTGTCTTTTATATGAACCTTTCAGAAGTTTCTACTATTATAGTTTTATTCATTTTTAAATGCACATAGAAAGATTTCTGAGCTTAACCATCATATAGTTGTGTACATTATATTTTATATCAAGTTCCTGAGCTATTGCTCAATAAACTCGTATAATACAGAACTAGGCTGGATACTGGAAAGTAATACAGTGCTTTAGAACAAGCTGTGTTCTTCCTCAAAGCAACTCACAGACACAGAGGTAATTAAGAATTTTCATTGCCAGCCAGAGGCTACTTCACCACTTTTGGTGGTGTTAGTTGGGGGTCAAAAACAATTCATCTTTATGAACTTTCAATAAGTTAGTAACTTCTCAGAAGATTATTTCCTCACAATCTGCCAAGCTTTATTTGGAATTTTCTTACACCTTTTGAGCTGAATAATATAATAATTTTTTTTTTTCAACACTGCAGAATATTTTAAGAAGAGATAAATCTAACCCTAACATTATACAGGAACTCCACACGAGCATACTCAATGTCCAGTTTCTAAGAATCAAGTGTTTTTGGATTGTCTCATGTTTACACCCAAAAATGTTGATAGCATTAAAAAAAAACAAAAACAAGTTATGTTTATTAATTTTGTTCATGCACTTAAAATTATCCACACCTTCAATTTTAAAATATACACAGAGACACATAACAAAAGTATTCCAGTGAATAGTCTGAAAACTGCAAGATCAAACAAATAAATAAGTCTTTAGAATAACTATGTTTTAGTAGCAATATAAATAAATTAAATAACTAAGTAGGCATTAAAATTCTCAGAGACTGCCTGCAATCTGTCAGCTAAGGTGAAAATCACAAAAATCCTACAATGCCCACTAATAAAATAGAAAAATTATAGTCTTGGTGTTATAAACCATTTTCCTAGTCATTTAAGGGCTGTAAACAAGACAGGATGCATTCATTTGTGGACTTCAGCACGTATTTTGTCTTGGGAAGTTAAAAAATCTATCACAATACTAGAAGTAGGAAAGCATGAAGTTGAATAAATCCCTTGCTCTGTTACTGCAGGTCAGAAAGAAATCAGTGCTTGCATTTATGAGCAAAATTTCTCTAAAGATTATTTTTCCATCAAATGTATTTTAAAACCACATTGAAATACAATAGAGTCCATTTGTGCCAGAAAACCTGTTATAGAATCACAGAATAATTAAAGGTTGAAAATACCTCCAAGATCATTGAGTCCAGACTCTGACCGATCACTACATTCCATAATTTCTTGAACAATTACAGAGATGGTAATTTCACCACTTCCCAGGGCAACATTCCAACGCCTAACCAACCTTCCAATGAAAAATTTTTCCTGATGTCCATCCTGAACCTCAGCTTGAGGCTGTTTCCTCTTGTCCTGTCACTGGCTACCTGGGAGAAGAGGCTGACCCCCACCTGGCTGTAGTCTCCATTCAGGTAATTCTAGGGAGTGATAAGGTCACCCCTGAGCCTCCTCTTCTCCAGGCTGAACAGCCCCAGCTCCCTCAGCTGCTCCTCATATGGCTTACAAGGACATTTCCAAACAAGCAACAAGTATAGATCATAGAGTTTCTGATACATCTGTTTGCTTCATTGTTTGCATAAAACTCCTCTCCCATTTGCACTATCATTTATAAACAGCCTCTAAATGCTATTTTCCCATTTTTCTTCACTTATGGGGCCTTTTTGTAGCAGTTTATGTTTTGTGAATCTGTGTCCAAAGTGGTAATCATGTGTAAGATCTGTCTTTCTGCTAGTC
>VZTB01007705.1:103473-121631 GCA_013397245.1 Thryothorus ludovicianus
ATCCTAATTTCCTGGTGAGAAGACACTGCATTTCTGAAGTAGTTTGTTGGTGTATTTTTTCTGTCAGCAAATTTTATGGAAATACTTGAGAACTCACACAGTCAAGGAGGATTTTCCTTTTTTGTGTAAATAAAGAAAAAAACCCAAACAAACAAACAAAACCCAAAATCAAAACCAAAACAAAAATCCCTGAAAAAATTCAGCAAAATAATTCAAAAGCACTGGGAGTCTTAGATTGTCTATGGCAAAAGCTTGTTCCTGGTCACAAAGTATTTTATTTTTTTTCAGAAAGAATTGAGTAAATTTTAAGAGCTTGAAAACCAGACTGAAAAAAAAAATTGAAACCGCTCTCACAAAAAAACCGCTGCTATTATCCATGTACATTCTAAACCCATTGGAAGTTGAAAAATGATAGATGAAGTTCTAGGCATTATCTTTATGCAAGGCAGATTTGGCAGACAATCTGTGTTTACTTGAAGAGTGATGTATAATTTCATTGTGACGCTGATTCTTCTTAGAACAAAAATAAAGTACACTCTGAATAATTGCCTGTTAATTGAGCTGTCTTATATCCAATGGAAGACATTTGTTTGCTTATTTTTAAGTGCATGCTTCTCTGCAAGCACAAATTTGGGAACATGCCTGGTGTGGAAACTATGGGAAAATTCAAGTATGCTGTAATTGAAATACGATTCACTTCCTGTGAGATCTGTAGTATGGGGAACACAACCGTAGAAGCTGAAGCAGCTATCAACCTGGCAAAAATTATAATGAAGATAAAAATGTTTCAGAGTGAGGAAATACAGACAAACCATGGATAAAACACTGGCAAAAGTATGAAAAAAAAAGTTTAAAAGAAGACCTGAAAGAGAAGTCCAAATACAAAGCAGCATACAGTGACACAAAAAAAAGAGGATATATTTATTTTATTCATAAATGTATGAGGAGTATAACGAAATACAAACATCTCTATAAAAGTGGAAGCCAAAGAAAAACTATTAAAACAGCAGCTAAAAATAATAGGGAAATGGCAAGCTTGTCTACCATAACATATTTTATACAGATACTTGAGTCTTAGACTCATAGGATATGCTGAGTTGGAAGGGACCCATTCCCAAGAGTGCCACCATGTGCCTGAAGGTGTTCAAATATTTCTTGAACTCTGCCAGGCTTGCTGATGTGACTACTTTCCTGGGGAGCCTGTTCCATCTGGGTGAAAAATCTTTTCTAGATTTCCAACCTAAACCTTCCCCAACTCAGCTTCATGCTATGGTGAAAAAATGGTTCACCTGAATGGCAATTTGATATTACAATCTGTAAGCAAATTTTCTTTTAGCTTAAACAGTACCTTGCTTTCATCCTCCTTGAAACACACATTGAATTGGTACATGGTGTTATTCATGAAAGGCTGTGTTTCCTTCCGTTTTCTGATTACACATGCGTAGATTTTTATTGTGATCTGCATTACTGATCCAAAAATTTAATCTGTTACAAAAGCTTCTTAATACTCCTAGATCCAGCAAAGACTTCAATAAATTATTTCCTAAAGTTTTCATTATACGGTTCTGTCTAAAGCTCACATTACTTGGCAGGTTTTCATTATAGTTGCTCTCCAGATCATGCTCCTAAAATGACTTTCTTTTTTGTAAGAGATGGCATAAGTCTTGTTTTAATGTGCATGATCAGCTTTACACATTCTTCTACATGAGGCATTATTAATAAATATCAGCACCATTGTTTTCCTGTTGAATTGAAAACATAAAAAAACAAAATTAATTTTGTTTTCTGTAGCTACTTTCTATCACAGACAAATACAATTAAATACATTAATGTCTTCAGTTTCCTCAAGGAAAGTTCCAGTGGATGTATCCTAATTTTGGCTGGGATAGAGTTAATTTTCTTCCTAGGAGCTAATACAGTGTTGTATTTTGGATTTAGTATGAGAATAATATTGAAAACACAAGGATGTTGCTCATTAGTGCTTATCTTCATTCAAGGACTTTTCAGTTTCCCATGCTCAGACAGTGAACAGGTTCACTCCAGGAAGGAACATAAACAGGACAGATGACCTGAATTGGCCAAGGGGATATTCCACACAGAATATCATGCCCAGTATATAAACTTGGAGGGGCAAATTGCTGCTCAGGAATGGGCTGGAAAGTCTTGCAGGTTTTAATGAAAATTTAATTCCTTTCACATTTCTCCCAATTTTAGAATATTCTTTTGATATTTTACTAAAACCTGTTTCCCAGTCCCAAGTTAGAAGAAAATGTCATTTGTCCCTTTCCCTCCTTGTACGCAAACAGCTTTCTCTTAAGTTCACTCACTGGCCTCTCCCTATGTTCATCTATTACCCATCTGAAAACTTGACTATTAATCTTTCAGATTTTATAGTTTTGGGCTTTTTTGTGAGACATTACCTCTTCCTACAACAGGTCACCAAAAAAGCAATTTTTTATTTCTGATCATATATCCTCCACCTGGGAGAAGCTTTTTTTCAAGATGAAGAGGAGATAAGAATAACTTATTACAGTTAGTTAAAAAAAAGCAAGAAAAAAACCAGCAAACCAAAATAGTTTTATTGTTATCTTAAGGATATTAATTCTGAGAGGAATCAAAGGTCTAGCTAATCCTGGTATAAGTATTTGGACACAAATGTGATTGTGAAATGCAAACTTAGAGTAGTGTTGACACCAATTGAAATACAATCAGAGGAAGTGTCACAAATAAACTTTTGTCTCCCTTAGGTCATGAAACTTTTGTTTCCAAGACCATGAATTCAGAATAAGCATGTATTATACACAAATGCACAAAATTGTTAAGGAAACAATCAAGATTTTGAAGGTTTGTTATTTTTAGATGTCTCACTAGACAAACTATGAATGAGCTAATATAAATACAAGGACTATTCAGGTAGAAAAAGAAAGTAACTCAGCACGGGCAGTAATCAAGGCTAGTTTTATCTTTTATTTGGCTGAACTTTGCAGATTTTTTAAGAGTATTTCCATCAACACAGGTTTGCACCTGTGCATGGATTGCATTTGTAGATGTTCTTAACCCTTTTAATGGAAATGTGATATAAGATATGAAATAAAAATAATAAATATTCACATAAAATAGAACTCAAGCATTGTTTTGTTTTTTTTACCTTTGAAACCTAGTCATTCCAAAGCTACTCTGATAAACTAGAAGTCTGTTATACACAGTATAACTGTGACAGAATGTGAGAATAAATTTTACTGATTATGTGGTCCTTAATTTAGGATTTTCAGCCAGGAATCCAAACTACAGTGTAAAGCAAAGAGGAGTTAAATAAGTACATGTTAAGTAAATAAATAGAATTTTATATGTTTCTGTGAATACTAAATTATTGTTTTTATTTTTAAGTATCTGTATGTCAGGCACCAAACATGTCTTTTTAGGGTTACAGTTGACCTGTTCATCAGGGGTACTCTTGAGGGAAAATAATATTCTTTACTTATAAGATGTCTTCATATTTTTTTAATTATTCAACATTTGTTACTGAGGTTATATTTTTCTATTTCCTGGGTTACCAGTATGCATGTTGTCATGATCAAGATCAAACAATGTATGGTTTGTGTGGAAAGCTGTGTTGTTCCATGAGGGAAAGCAGTGTGCAGCAAAATTCCACATCACACAGAAATCTTTTAAGCTATACTTATGAAGACCTCCATAGTGTCATGTTTTGCTGCGTTAAAATTTACCCTTTTAGGCATAAATTCACTCTTTGGCTGTAGAAAATGGAAGGAATTTGTTCAAATTAAATTTTTAATATCAACACAAAATATCAGCTTAAAATATCAACACAAAATATCAATTCTATGCTTGACTGATGTTATATTTATTTGAGAAAAATGAATACATTTATATGTATAAATATGTAGTAAATAACATAAGGAGACACATCTATTTGATTTTACAGTAGGACACTATAAACTTGTTTTGTTAATTTCTATTCTAAGTAGAGCGAATCATCAATCAGTCCATGAGTTTTAATAGAGGATGGTAGGGAAAAATAAAATCAAATCAGTATTTGATGTTAAAAATTGCAAGGCACAAAATAGCCAGTTCTGTCTGTCATATTGCCTTGGATTACTTTTTAGCTTCCTTACCTCCTCATTTTCTTCACATGGTGAGCCTTTATGACTTAGCCTTTGCTGAGTTTCAACTGAAAACAAAGAAAGAAAAAATAATTTTTTTAAGGGATTTACTTGCAGTCCTCTCCAGGAGGCAACACTCTGAGGTTGAGAAATAGTTCTCTAAAGAACTGGGAATTGAGTATTCTTAATCCACTAGATCTTACAATGACCAACTCTCCAAGGAGCTGCCTTGTTTCCATTAAAACTTTTCTTTTATTGTGTGAAATATTTGAGTGTGTGTGTGTGTGTGTGTGCGTGTGTATGTGCTTTTAATATAAAAGAACAAAGCAAAGACAATGTAAGTTCAAAGTCTGTCACAGGAGAAGTTTTAGCTATGTGTGTGGTTCATGTAGATAAAACATTCCCTTTCAGAACATTCATTAAAATAACTAGAATTATTCTGTTTGGGCTGATGTATTAAAGTGAGCTGAAGAACGCAAAAAAAAATAAGTGGAAATTTTTCTTCTTTTTACGTTACAATGATAATTAACATACAATTATTTAAAGAGAAATTAATATAAAAATTACTTCAATTAAAGCTGAAAAAAATTGTTTGATTTATCACCCTCAAATAATTCTCCAAATGTGTTATTGCTGGTAAAGACCTACCATTCAGAAACTGTGAATCAAACGATTTTTCAAAATTATTTTTAAGTCAGTGAGGGCAGATGGCAAATGTAATTATACCCAGGACAGGGCACATACAAGATATTAGACTGAATTTCAGAGTATGGTGTCTTTGCAAAAGAGCAGGTAGGATCTATTTTTTTTACGGTCTAATAATTTGGTTCCTCAAATCTTATGGTACCAGAACATTTCCACCTCCCACTGACTTCAACGGACATAGAAGGTGGAGATCATCATTCACCACCACCCCCATCATTTGGCATCTGTTATCCCATCTTTGGGATGTTGTCATGCTATACTAGAATGAATCCAAGATTCATGGGGGCTACAAAAAGCAGTGAGCATGAAGGAGCCGGACTACATATCACCATGATGGAAGCTCTGCTTTCCAGTTCTTCTTCATAACAAAGTCTTTGTGTTTTACACCATTGCAGTTTCACACAGGCTTTAGGACTTTGGGAGTCCATGACACTCACTTGTCATGGATACAGGCACCTGACTGCTCCCTCTCTTTTACCCACAAATCTCACTTATTTTTTTCATACTGGAAGAACTGGTTCTTCTCCTAGGTCACTGCAATTTTGCCTAATTTATTCCCTTTGATATCCATGTGACATCAGTTTCATCCCACTCAGCCCAAAGCGGTGTTTTGTATAGCTGGAAACATTCGCTCTGAAAAGAATTAATAAGCTGAAGTCTATATGCAAAGTAATTGCTTGGTTTCATAGCTGTGATCCTAGCTAGATAGGAAGTCTCACAGAATCACTTCACTAAAAATTGCAATCTACAGTTAATCACAGGAAAAGAAACATGATTTGAAATATGCGATTTTATTTAGTGCTTTTGCTAAGTTAATGCATCCTGCCCACACATTGTTATTGCTCTTCGGATCAATATTTGCATGTGTCAGAACCTGAAATTTGAATTCCCATTTAAGCACAAAAATGCCTTTGCTTCCTTGGCTTAAGTGAATTAGCCAAGATGTCAAAATTTGGAACCTTTGGATTGCTCCTCCTCTGACTGTTTGCAGCACAGAATAAGCGTACACACATTATAAATATTGAAGTACTCATAATTTGTGTTACATAAAAAAAAATCCTCTTTGGAGCATTAGGTATGAAAAACTCACTCTTATTATTTTTACTTCATCATATACATATTAGTCTTCCCCAATAAAAATAACATAACCTTATTGTCAACAAGCAACAAAATCCAAGGAAACACAAACAGCTTCATTTCAAATGTGAACACGAAATTCAGTTTATTATAAGGACCTAAGATCCACGAGTACAGGATGCACAAAAATAAGATTGTATTCCTTCCTCTTTCTTCTATGATTGTTGTAATATTTTAAAATTACTATACTAATCATTTTTTATTGTCAAGAGAGTCATGGCCCTTTACTGACAGGAGCATTAGGCCAGAGTCATGGTCACATTACTCTGTTTTAGCAGCTATGTATCATCTGAGTCTCATCAATCTCCTATGTGCTCTCATCACTATTTTAATTTTGATTAATTCACCTCCACTGTGGTCTGGGTCACGCTGAGTCCTTTCACTATCACTGAATGTTTGTGATTACACAACCACAGACCTTCTGTCTGTATTCTACCCTTTCAACTCCCTGTGACTTTTTCCACCTCACCTGACTGTGCTAATAAATTTGGCTGCTCAAAAGGAAGAGTAGGCAAATGTGAAAGCATATAGCATAGCAGCAGAAGTAGGATTATGTGAATTTTATAACTCTTTAGATAATATTCTTTATTCCACTGAACAACATTTTATCCCTGATTGTTTCAAAGGAAGCAGTAGCTGTAATTTGAATCACACTCAAGCATGACTTTCCAAGAGACATGAGAGAAGAATTCTGGGAGAGAACAAAGCAGGGCTTGCCCAAGACATGTTTTGGCTTGTCTTATAGATATGAAGTGTACAGAAATTTTTTATAAATTTTTCATCTAATTTTTGGCATGTCAGTTGTTGGTAAGTCGAATTTTTCCCTTAGGACACCCATCCCTTTGAGGCAAAGTCTCCTGGATTAGAAGTCAGGACAAATGTGAACCACAGAAAAGAAAAATGTGGCATAATAGAAACTAGCTTATATTGGGACTCAGTTGAGAGTAAAAAATTACTCCTAGACAATTTATTTATTCCATGAGAATAAAATAAAATTTATAAACAAACCTAATATACTCACATTTTTTTCAAAAATTCCTACTTAATTTCTTAAAGGTCAGTGTCTTCATAATATGAAAGCTATTAAATGGTTGCTGTTTTAAATGAATAATCTCTAATTGTATTATTGAAATCATTATACTAGTCAGTGGATTATTAATGCTCTAGTGCATGTTTGGGTTGCCAAGTGGGAGAAGTCTGGCAGAATGGCCTTTACCATGGGGAAATGCAAATATGAAAGATGACAAAGCTGAGGAAAAAAAGTGAAGACACTACTATAAAACTCCTCTCTTACTCTAACTTTCTTGTTTAGTACCTTTATGGTGAACAAGTTAGTAAATAGTTTATTAGCAAGGCAGAAATTTAATGTTCAGTACGAAGAAATCTACAGCTTCATCAAACTCTTAAGAGTACATTTATAAGTATCTGCAAATTAGAATGGAGCAAATAAGATATATATGGCTTACTTCTCAATTAAGGTATAAATCTTTAATTATTTTAACAAATTATTTTCGATTATGTCTGTCCCCACTCTCCTTTACAAAATTTGTTGTTTCAAAGCCATGAAGGTAAAATAGATTAAAATCTTAAAAATATCTTCTCTTAGATAAAAAAAAGAAAAAAATTCCAAACTGTAGATATCAGTACTGCAGCTACCGTCTTGTTAAGAGCCCTTTATACACAAGAGGTGGGTTGAAGAAGCTAACAGAGTATCACCAAGGCGTCCTTAATTTTCCTACGGAATGTGATAGAAAAATATACTGTAACACTCTCTAAGAAAATGAATGGATGGCACTCTACAGCTTTTGCTTATTATTTTAAGAAGCAGCATACAACATTCAGTACGCTCTACCAAGAGTGGTAGCGGTTCATATTAATGTCAGCTAAGATGAATCCTTGAAGTTTACAAAACTTCTAACTGCGAATTTCAGAAATAAGTCTGTAAGATGCCTCATGCATAAAGTGTCATCTTTAAAATATCACATTGAAATAAAATATTTGCTCACAAAATAAACCTCACAGTAAAAAGCAGGAACTTATTTTCATTAAACATCTTAGTTAAAGATTTTCTCGGATGACATTTATCCTTAGTAACTTTTTGATCAAGTCAAGCATGTAACAGATTCAAACAACTGATATTTCAAAAATGTGTGGAAATATATTAGTATTTCAAATATTAATAAAATACAGATGTAGTAAAAGTTTTTACTTTAATACTAATATTTCTGATTATGATAGGAAATGAAAAGAGCTGTTGGAGGTCATGGCATAAAATTATGTAGTTTTGATAATTTTTTTCTTAATTTTTCCTTTTTGTTTACGTGCCTTATCAACATTTTAAAGGATAATAGCTTACTTCAGCAAGAATAAAAAAAACCTTATTAAATCAAATGGAAACAGAAGTAGTATTATCTAAAGAAAGTGTCACCAGGGTTCCCATTCTTTGATCTTAATTTCTTGGCTTAAAACTGTGGGAATTCCCACAGTTGTTGCAAAATTTAAACCTAAGAAACAATAGGAAAACATAGATTTTTAAATTATAAAATTTCAGTTATTTACTTACTAAACATCATCAAAAATAAAAGATCCTTATTTGTTTCTTTTCTTACATTAATCTCGCTGCTACAAAAGAGAAAGTTCATTCAGCAAAATGCAAATCTCTCTAGAGAAGCTGAAATTTTTTTCAGTCTGTAAAAGAAATAGCCATTTTTATGTAGCAGTTCATTTCAGATTTTGGACTTCTGCTTCACCATTAAAAAATTTGAAAATGTGTATTTCTTTCAGGTATCTGAAAAGGAAGCTTAAGTTGGCTAGATACTTATGAGGTAAAATGAATCTAACCCAAATTTCTTTTGTTTGAAATTCATCTATTAGGTCATGAAAATATCAATTTATTTTTTTTTAGCTCTTTAGAAAGAATGGTATATTTTCACCTGTCAATTCAGTTCTGGCTTATTTGCTCCTACTCCCACTAGTGTGTGTTACTTCATTCCCACCTCTCCTCAGTATTTCACTTCATTTAATTGCTCTTTTTAATGTTATTTGATAGGTGACTTCCAGTCAACCCCAGGGAAGAAGGGGGAAAATTAAGAAGAAACTGGTTTATACTGACAAAGACTCAAAATGATTGCATTGATTTGTCATATTTGATGTTCTATTATCTTGTATTGAAACTAATAATATATATTTATAGACATGATCTAGAAAACTGCTTCCCAATTTCAGAAAAGATATTTTAGTGTATATATGAGGTGTAATGCACATCCAGGTAATTATTGAGCTTAATAGCTGAGCATGAGGAAAAAGACTGAAGTGAAAAATTAATTTATATGTGTTTATTTTTTCCTAAATTTAAGCCCTGAAATATTTATTGCATATTGTCTAAAAAAAGGAACCACTTTATTGGTTTTGGCTGAGATAAAGTTAGCTTCCTTCCCAGTGCCTGTTACAGGGCTCTGGTTTGGATTTTTGCTGAAAATAGTATAGAGGACTTTGTTATTCCTGAGCAGGGCTTACACCCAGCCAAAGCCTTTTCTACTTGTACTGACATCCCAAAAAGAAGGCTGAGGGAACCCAGGAGGACAGGTTGGAGGAGACACAGTCAGGTCAGGTGACCCCAGCTGACCAAAGGGATTTTCCAGACCATATGGCACCAAGAAGGAGACAGGGGGCCACGTTTGGAGTGATGACATTTGTCTTCCAAAACAATTGTTCCATGTGGTGGAGTCCTGCTCTCCTGGAGATGGCTGAACACCTGCCTGCCCATGGGAAGCAGTTATTTAATTCTTTGTTTTGTTTTGCTTGCATGTGAAGCTTTTGCTTTCTCTATTATACTGTTTTTATCTCAACCCACAAGTTCTCTTACTTTTACCTTTCCAATTCTCTGGTGGAGGGCTGGGTGAGTGGCTGTGTGGTGCTTGGTTGCTGGCTTATATTGCTGCATTACAGTTTCCTATCACTCAATGTTGAAATAAATTTATATTTAATTATGAACATATGTACTCAAGGAAATCACAGATAGGGAAAGAACCCCTCCAACTGGCAATTCACTGTTTCCGTGACATTGAAATATTACTTCCTACAATGTCTCTTGTCCAGATGAGCTTTAAGTGCCTTATATGATCTGGCTGCCACACTTTCCTTAGCCATCATTTTGACAAAGTAATCACACTTCATTGCCAGAAAGTTCATACAGATGTTCAAATGAAACTTCCCTCCTTAACTTTAATTCTTACTATCTTATATCACTGATAATTTGAAATAATACCTACTCTATTGATGGTGTATGTAGCTCACATTTCAATATCTCCTATTTCTCAAGCTGAAAAGCTAATTATGTGTATAATTCTCAAGTGAATGAATCACTGCTTAATTCTTAAACTTATTTTTTCTTGGAATTGCGGTCTGAAGTCAATATTTCCACAGGAATGTCTACATTAACTGGTGGAATGAAATAAGAGGTATGAACACATACAGCCCAAACACTGATTTTGAGGACCTAATGCTCACACTGGATTTGTTCTAAGGCATAACTCCAGAATTACTGTTTTTCAGACCCAGATCTCTTTAGACTACATCTCTCCCCATCCAAATTATGAGAAAGTAACCCTGTTGTGTGTTCTGATATTGCTCTGCCATGCAAATCGTAGGGTGGGGATGAGACAAATAGGTGGGGATCAGACAAATATTACTTCCAAAGTACACTCCTGTCTAATCTAAAACCACAATGTAGATGCAGCTAATTCCAAAGTACCTACATCTTCACTGACTGCCACAAAACTGTACATCACAAATGAGATCATATATTTGGTCTGTGACTCATCTCTGCAGTTCAAAATGCTTGTCATGATCCATTGTGGCCAGTGGAAAGGTCAAATTCCAATTGAAGTTACAATTCAATGTCTCAGGCTTTCCATACTGTGTTTTGCAAGGCTTTTTTTTCTATTTGATATCCTTGCTATAGGTTATATATTCTTAACTGTATCCAATTGAAACATCTCTGTTCTGAACCACATATAAGGTGCAATTATTTTTTGTACTGGTAAAGATAATTAGCCATTGAAACAATGTAGATAGGGTCATGATGAATTCTGTAAAATGTAAAGCTTTAAAACTGAGAATAGATTTATTTCTCAAATACAGAGCCTTACTCATACTGAAGTTATATAGACATCACTCGTTAAAATTCTGTGGTCTGTGTTATGCAGGAGGTCAGACTAGATGATCATTATAGTTCCTGCTGATCTTAAAATTTATGGAACTGTGAAACATTTTGATATTTTATGTGCATATTACTAATCTCTTCCCTTGGAGGTTTTCATAACACCTCCCAAATGAATTTAGTATTATCTCTGAATTTCATTTACATGCTGTAAATTCAGCTGAATATATTTCCGTTTATCAGTGCACTGTTTGCAGTCCTTCAGCAAGTTTTCATTCTGTGTGACAGTGTTCATATCCATGCCAATGTGCATAAATTTTGTAACCAGGATTTCGTTTGACACTATATCAAATGCTTTAATAAAAGCTAGATATATCACATCTACTTCATGCTCTTCATCAACTGGTTTTGTCGCTTTATCAAAACAAAGTATTGATGTTCGTCTAGGATGATTTGTACCTTGCTAATCTATTTTTAATTTTGATCGTGGATCTACAACTGAGAGGTGCTAAAGGGTTTTATAGATGCTTTCTTCACAAACTAAAGCCTTTAAAATTGTAAGAGGAGATGAACCTTGCATGAATTTGTGAATTTGGAATACATTAATATTTTCTGTCTACTCACCTCCTACAGCTGAAAAACATGCATATTTTTCTGAGTTCTGAAGATACTCAGAAGTGCTCATTGTCAATAAAAGAGGTGAGAGATCTGTCTCAATTTGGTTTGTTTGACAAAATAGTGTGAGTAATATATACTTTTTTTTATATTGCACACAAATAGGTATGGGGCTAGCGTTGAATATGGCTGCCTTATGAAAATATTTTTAGTCAAAAAAATCCATCTTTCATATCCTTAAATTTTTAATGAACATGGGTACTGGGCTCTCCAAGATTCACTGTCTATCTCCCAGGCTCTGAAACTGACTGTATAAAAACTTTGAATAAGAATGTATAAATAGAAAAAGATAAACATCTCTCACACATCTACATCTAGACTCTTCAACTCTTCACAGTCATGCAGGGTGAAATCTGAGAATTAAGTTTAGGATGTGTTTTATTGAGGACTGTTTCACTGTATTCTGAGTGAAAAAAAAAAACAACAACCCACTAAATATAGGCTCTTTGATCATCTGTATTCCATGACAGTATACAGGTACATATATGTCCCGTCTTTAAAAAGTTGTCCCTGAAAGGAACGTAACGACAAAAATCTATTCTCAAGAATTCATCAAAATACTTTTAGTTTTGTTTTCCTCTGGAATTTTAGAATATTTAAAAAAAAATAAGGGGCCCAAAACTGACTTATCAGCTGGATAAATTAATAAAATGGACAGTTCAGTAAGCAATAATTTTATTCGAATTTTTTGTGCAAATATTTATAAAATCAATGGCTGCTGGAAGCTCTGATGAGGTGCCAATTTTCTGAAAAAGGTACTAATGGGTAGAAAAGAAAGCTGGGGTGTCCAACATATCACTGTCCTGTGTTTTCATCCCATGCTTTTCCAAAATAAAAGGGAGCTGAGGGGGTTTGGTTACTGCAATAAATCTAAGCTCCCTTGGAATTCACAGGTTTAATATTTAAAATTATAAATACTTTGTTAGTAAGCTCGTGTGCTTGAGGGGTGTGTATGTGTGTGTCTATACAAAAATATGTACACCCCTGTGACAAATTAGCCATCTGTTTTAGCATTTATTTGTGACATGAGACAAAACTTCACATCTCAAAATAGACAAAGCTGATTCTTCTCCCACTATCTTCTACATATTACCAGAAAAGTTGAGGGGAAATATTTTCAAAGCAAAATAAATACATTAGCATAACCACTCTTGCAAATTCTGGTCTATTTATTTGCAGTCATATGCACACTATAGAGAGAAAGGATAAATAGTTTCAGAATTAACTGCATGATCTGAATGTATACCATACTCTGCAGATCTCTGCTCATGCTGTCATTTTTGTTCACATATTTGGCACTAGAATTTGCAAGAAGTTTCTGAGTAACAGCAGAGCAGGTCATTTTTGCAATGTCATACTGCCTTAGAGAAAAAAAATGAAGTCCAGAGGAATAGTAACTCTCTAAGGGGTGATAAAGATGATAATATATGCAGTGCTCCTAAGTATCATGGCTTCAGTGTAGGAAGAAGGGGAAAGCAGATGACAGTTTGTGCTGAAGAGGTTTATATCCAACTGTACTTTTTCTTGAAATATATTATTAACAGGTTGTTAAAACTCTGTATTATTTTAAAGATATTGGTTGACATGCCATTCAATGAAACTATACTATTAAATATAAATTTCACTGAAGAAAATTCATCTACATCTGCAAGTTTCATGAAGAGAAAATTAACTACCAGTTATCTATGAAATAGTGGCTGCCAACATTTGTAGACATCTGCAGCATATGAAGAAGGCCATCTCTACTGTGCACAGTATCCTTAAACTTGAAGATCTGTGTGTGCTAGAAGGACTATGCTCCATGGGTTGCTTTACATAAACTGAGGCCATCTTAACTAGCATAACTTCAAGTTAGAAACTAGCATGACTTCAAGGGAGAAAGATAAAAAGAGGGACATGCCATATGTATCCACAAATGAGCATATAGGTAAAAGTTTATGAGTGAGAATGTAGCTCGCAGTTTTCTTGAATGCATTTGGCTATAGAATCTTCTTTTTCAGTTTTATTGTGGGAGGGATATTAAGTTGTTTGATTTTCAGAGCAGAGAGGATGTCTGGTAATTTTTGTACCCTTATAAATCTTTTCTGAATTGGCTCAGTATCTGTATCATGTTTTTTTATGAGACTTTCTTTCCAAACACCATTTCTTTTTAAATAGAAACCTGTGTTTGTCGGCAAGTTCTCCAGGGTCTTTTCCTATTACCTCCTTAAAGAAGTTCTTAGATGTTACAGAACCACTTCTGGGAAAGCTTTCTCATCACAGTTTTCCTTTAGGTGAGGTTTGTTGACTTCTATTTTAGAATCCTTCCTGCAAAAAGTCTTTTTTACCCCTACACCTGCACTCTTAGTAGATGACTGGTACCTGTGAGCTACTGCATTCTCAGAAAACAAGCTGCACTGTGAAATTATCTTAGATGAAAATGTAATATGATCAACATCTTAAAACTGTTTAATCCCATTTTGGTAGCTGGGTTGCAAGTTCCTTTTGGCATATACTTTCAGCATCCCTGTTAAAATTACATTATTAGGTCTCCTCTGTATAACAGCAATCCCAAACTGGTATAGCTGAGAATGGCTGGAATCCTCTGTACTATGTGTATTCAAGTTTTCTCCTTTGTGGAATGATACGTTACTACCAAAATGTACGTGAAGGAAGGGATAGGCTATCAGGTCATCTAGTATTTGAGCTGAATTGATTCCTTGGTGTAAGGAATAGGTTTGTCAGCAGATGATAAGACAGCATAAACAGAACAAATTACACAGACAACCTGAGGTACCATGCTGCTTGTCCTGCCTGCTAGACATTCATTTCCAAAGTGGATTTCTTCAGAGATGTTTCAGCACAGCAACCAGTTCTGTTAAGATGTGCTTTCCTTCAAACCCCTGGAATTTCCCTTTTGTGATTTCAGTCAGAAGTGGGAATGCTACTAAACCGCTGACACAGAAGCCAGCAGAGGTAAGAACAAGTCTAGGTCATCCACATATTATCTGGGAGACCAAAACAAATGACAAAATGAGAAGAGTAAGGAGAAGTAAAGTTATCCACTCTCCTCTGCTCCCTTTCTAAGGCAAGGAGAAAAGGGGTAAAAAAAGAAAAGCTGTGAAAAATTTGTTGTCTTCTTCAGTCTGCTCCTGGGACAGAGCTGCTGTGTGGTGCCTCTCCTCCCCTCTTCCAACCCCTCAGTTTTGGCTGGCCCCAGGATTATGAGCAAGCCCCTTGCAACTGGAGCTTCTATTGGAAACAGAAGTTCCATCTGCTGTGGGTTTATGGGACTGGACCCATAATTTGCTCAATTACTAGTGCAAAGAAAACCATAGGGAACCTGAGTAACAGCAACTCCTAACCAAGCACATTTTCACTTCATCTGAAACTCAGTATGATTTATCAGGATCACACCCCCTCCTTCTCCAGGATCTAAAGCAATTTGTGAAGCTTAAATCAACTATTAAATGTATAACTAGGAGATAAAATCACAAACCCAGATCTAATTGGTATAGCTTAAATTAAGTTTTACATTTATTGCTGGGAGATAAAATTTGGATAGAATAACTATTACAACAGAATTAAGTAAAAGAAAATAGGAATGGTGTGGGACCTATGGCAACTTTTATTTAAAACACATGTCTGATGGAGGCAGCAGTCTGCAGAAAACATCTGATACTACTACACTGTAATGGCCATTTCCTAGACCAACACCCTTTTGAGCAGTGAGGCAAAAAATATTAAGTCTTAAACACAATGTTGGTTTTGAAAAATATATAAGAACATAGGAAGTTCAGTCAATAATGCAGACATGTGTACAGCCTACTGCAATAATGAATCTCCCAAGGAAGTTTTTTTTATGGGCAAATTTCTTATAAGGGTTTAAAAGTGCATTCTAAGACAAACTAAACAACTGGGACAGATAAACGGGTGAAGATAATCACAGAATACTATTATCCAAGGAAACAGAGAGTAAAAAAAATAAATTATGAAATTAAACTTAAAACAGTGTTGTTTGTTTGTTTTTTTTCTGATATAACAGACTTTTTCTTTGGTTTTTCATGTTCTCAATAAGAAATATTGAATCATGATTGTGTATCAGTTATTGAAAAGTGGAATTTTTTCCACACATCTAAAAGAAATTCCTTTGCTGCAGCTTGTGTCCTGTGTCTTTCCTCCTCCCAGTGTGAGCTCAGAAGAGTCTGGCTTTGACTCCTCTATGATCACTAATTAGGTAGTTGAAGATTTTGATTAGATGGTGTCTCCTAATTTTCTTTTTTTTAAAAAAAATTAGCATAAATGTTATTAAAACTTAAATGTAACCATTTTTTGGTCACTCAAAAACTTGCGGAAGCCTGAAAGAGAGGATATCCATAAGAAGGAAGGAGACAATAAAAGTTGAAGCGACAGTTTCCATTGAGTCTTTTTCCCTTCGTTCGTATTAAAAATTTTAAAAAAATTAAGTTTCTACTTATGTTGTGTCAGACCTTTCCAAGCAGTTAGTTCTTAACTTTCTTAGTTCTCTAAAGCAAGGTGAAATATCAGTGTGAACAGAAGTGTTCTAAGGAGAAAGACACAGGAGACAGGCTCAGGCATAAAAACAATAAAAATTTCCCAGTTCCTCACACAAATGAGAACAACTCTTAAGTGAGCACTTGCTGGAAAACAGCACTCTTACCTGCACAGGAGAGTTCATGCTCAAAAGATCATACAAACAACTCTGGCTTAAAATCTCCAGCTTGAGTTGCTCTGTTTAATAAAGATGATGACTGTTCAGTGACCTCTGTCACTGGTATTTCTTATCCCCATATTGCTCAACAGACTTGTAAGTGTTTGCACTTGTGCAAATACTTTCTGATTCCTGACAGACCCCACCAAAAGTTTGGCATAGTTAATATTTTTAACCTCATTTTTTGTTGTTTTTAATCAACTTTTGCTTTTTCTACTGGTTCAGGTATTCTTTATTCTTACATTTCAACATAATTTAGTCCAGGAGCTCAAAGGGATTTCCAGAAGACAATTTTAATTATACCTTTCTCTCTTTTCATGAAGACAGATTCAGATAACCAGAATATCCTCCATATGGAAGAGATGAAGATATACTACAAACAAGTAAAGTGAGCTGAGCTTAAATCTAGTTTTAGGATTAGCCTTTGCCACTCTTATTTCCATTAATAGGCTTCCAAAAGAGGTTTGTAGTAGAGGAAGATGTTAATCTGCTGAGCTGAAGCCAATAACTACAGCAAGTCTTGTGAATGACAGCCACTTCCAGACACTTGCTGCATGGCATCTGGAGCAGGTTATCTCTTGGGACAAAGAAATAAAATGTGGGTGTTCTGCATATCAAAGCCACTTTCCTAGGCAAAAGTCTAATTTTTAATGCCCTTTTCATCTCCCTTTAATGGCTCTACTTGACAAACCTTCACTTCTCTGTAATGGATATTCTGTGCCCATATCATCATTACTTACCTGCTCCATGTACCTGTAGATAGGTACATTAAATCAGTCAGTTCATTTGGTTTAGCCTCCAAAGCTCTTTTTTGCTTAGAAGGCATAAGTTGTTGTTTAGCCCCACCCAGCAACCAAGCCCCACAAAGCTGCTTTCCCACCAGCAGGATCAGGGAGACAATCAGAAATGTAAAAGATAGAAAACATTTGGATTGAGACAAAGACCGTTTAATGGAGAAAGCAAAAACTGCACATGCAAACAAAACAAAACAAGAAATTCATTTTCTGTTTCCTTTGGGCAGGCAGTAGTTCAACAATCTTCAGGAGAGCAGGGTCCCATCACATGTAACAGTGACTTGGGAAGACAAATCCCTCCAAATGTTCCCCCACTTCCTCCTTCTTCTGCCCACTTTACACACTGAGCACGATGTCACACAGTCTGGGGTCATTTTTCCTGGCTGTGTCTCCTCCCAGCCTCCCACGCACCCCCAACTTTCTCACCAGTGTGGCAGGAGGAAAAGCAGAAAAAGCCTTGTCTCTGTGTAAGCCCTGTTCAGCAATAACAAAAGCATCTCTTTATCATCAACACTGTGTTTAGCACAAATCCAAAACACAACCCCACACAAGCCTCTGTGAAGAAAATTAGCTTTATCCCAGCCCAAACCAGCACCACACAACAGAGTCAAAGGGTTACACTGAAAAGCATCTTTAAAATAAAACATTATGTACGCACTCAAAATTACACCCTGCAAAAGAGACTATGATAAATATATATACTGACATATACAGCAGTGCATGTAAATTCCATTGAAGTCAGATTTTTTTCTCTCAGGATTGGAAACAATAATCCATATATTAAAATTAAATAAATGGATAGATAATTAAATAAGAACATCTCCTCCTCTCAAAATATCCCTCCTCAGAAAAAA
>VZTB01007705.1:122021-149557 GCA_013397245.1 Thryothorus ludovicianus
AAAATTTTTTATTTCTAAAAATATTTCTAATATTTTTTTCCTTGTTATCCACAGAGGAAAAATACATACTACTCGAGTCAAGGTCCTTCATGAGCTGCCTTTTTAATTTTTCATCATTCATGAATTCTTATCTTGTAAAGCCTCTGTAACTCTTCTCAAGTACAGGATTCAATTGGGATATCACAATATGGAGCAAATAATAATCAGATTTTTCCCACGTTTGACAAAGGAATAAGTCAAGTTTAGCTTAGGTACACTTCTAGAAAATAATACGATTTCATATATGTAGGTCCAAAAACTTAGAAAAATCCTTCTTAAAAATAAAACTAATCCTCCTCAGAAATATATTTCTGAGGAATTAGCTTTTGGATATATAGTCAAATGCTGTTTCATCTCCATTGCCATCTACATGATCTGTGCTTTGAGTCAACAATTATTTAATAGGCTGTTTTGAATATTGGTGTATTGTGTTATTACTTCTCCATAAGAGTCATCTCTTACTTATTCTTTCATAAGGAGGACTTATAAGCAAGATAAATTTTTTTGAATTTTACTAGGAAACCACCTTTATATTTTTTCCATAATTTAATTTCTTTTTTGGCTTGAGCAATGTCTCATCAATTTAAAGCAAATTGTTCCCTTACCTTTCTTAACACTAAAACTGAGCATGTAACAAGAACTCTATGTACTATCTTATCTGATTTTCAAGGCAAAAATATTTCTTTTAAATTTTGATTTCCTTTAGGATTGCAGTGGGAAGTGATTGCAACAGGAAATTTAGGAAAATTCTGATAGCATGACAAACTAAGATGAATAATTAAAGCAGGTCTTAAAAGTCTCTGTGGGGGGATAGAAAAGAGGAAAATTTGACGCCAATTATAGACAATTATAATAAAAACTCTATGTATTATTGTGGTAATTTCTGTGGATGGGGTTATCAGCCTTAATCAATCTAAATATTTTCTTCACTACATTCCATTAAAAAGAAAATAGACATAAAGAAAACTGTTTTTCTCAGGACTAAGAAAATTAAAAAAAAAAAAATCAAGCACACAAGCATATATCTAGACATTTTGATCTATCTAAGTGCAAAAGAACTGAGTAGACTGAGTGGTAATTTACAAAAGGTAAGTTACCTGTGGCTATTGAAAGAAGTCATAGGAAGGGTTGTCTACAAGAATTGATGTAGAAAATCTATTTCAGTATAAAACAATTTCAGTGGAATTAAAATGTAAGAAGTTAAAGCAACATGGGTAAAATAATTGAGTATGAGATTTTTCAGGATATTTGTTTGTCCTTGGTTGATTTTCTTAGTTTGGGTTTTTTCTTGACTTAACAGTGGGATAACTTTTTAAGGTATAATTTCTTCATGGGGGAAGAAAAATGAAGTTAAATAAATACTAGAAATGCAATATCAAACTCTAAGAAATAAATATTTCCTTTACTTTTGTCCAATATCAGAGGAAAGGAAGAAGAAAAGTATTTATTTTTATAAAATAATGGAATTAAAATTAAGAGGAAGAATCAATCATGATGGCCAAATATTAAATTGATATGAAATAAGCAAGGAAGACTTTTGCAGAACTAATGGAAATAGTTTGACATACTGAGAGGAGAAGAAGCAGATGAGCCTCACAGAATGAGATGTATATGGATTCTATTACAGAGTTAAACACATTTTATAACAACATATTTACAAAACGTATTTTGCCTGAATTTTCACTAAATTGTTTCTCAATCCTGATGTATCTCAAAGGAATTAAATTAATTTTTTTCTATCCACACTGTTCACAGAATATGGAAACAACTTGTCCATGTAGAATGATTCACTGATTTGAATCAAGTATTCTTAATTTATCATTCATAATTCAGCCAGCAATAATTCAAGCTTCCTTGGAACAGAAATTGATTGAACAATGGTAAACAGGAGCAAAATATATTGCAAAACAGAAGTTTGAGAGAAAGCCTTCAGTGCTGTATTCCTAAGATTTGTGCTGTCTTGTTCCAATGTGGTTCCAGGGAGTGGCAGACTGTCTCCACTGAGACCCTCTGAAAGGAGAAGATCAAGGCTTCTCTGGGGTCTTACAATCCAGCCTTGTCTGGGGGCCAAACTATTGCAGTGACACAAGTAGTATGGTGAGCAAATGTGCTTTCATATTTGTTATTCCTACCAAGAGGACCTAAAATTTTCTTCAGTGGTCAATTCTGCCTTTTACCAAGAGGACTAATATGAATTCCTCAAAATCTCAGTGTAAGGCCAGGTCTTCTGCTACCATGAGTGATCTGTCCAGATTCTGCATAAACTTCAGGGATGTTGTAGGGTAGCAGTACTGCACTCATTCTGAAGTCACAGCATTACAAACCTTTGCTTTGTAGATGGCTCAGAAGGGCAATGTGAAGAACATAGACACTATATACCATGAACTATCTGATCAGAAATGTAAAGTACACTGGTGTACTAAATTGAATCCTTCAAAAGGGACCAAATGGCAAAACAAAGGCCAAGTGCTCTTGGGCATTTTAGAAGAAGGGTGGAGTTTGTTTAACTCTGCTGTTGTCAGAAACTCTTCCAGAGACCAGGCTTGCAGATGAGTATATTTGGCCGTGATCTGGTATCTGGAACTTTCTGTAGAGGGTTAGAACAGAAAGGAACTTGCTGTTTGTTTTGGTCTTATTGAATTGATGAAGTAAGAGAGATGGCGGGATTATTTCACAACTACTATAGCCAGTGGCTTCTGCTTTCTATGTTTCCCTAGAGGGAAAGTGTTTGATTCATAATTTCTCCCTCATATCCACATGGATATGATTAAGTCTTCTGTTCCTCAGCTGAGAGGTGCTTTTATTTTGAATTTTTAATTGAAGTTTTATACGAAGTTATCTATAAAACATCATGTTTTCCTAAACACCTTTTATTTATCTATTTCAGGATGTATTTTCCATATACATATGTGTACGCTGCCATTTTCTACCTGCATCCAAGATGGATTTTATTACTCATTTTAAACCTTCATTGTCCTGCAATGTTTTTTTTGGAGGATGAAGTCTAATCACTATCTTTATAAAAATTTATAGCTACCATGTGGAAAAAGGTTACTCACAAGCAGTGATCAGTCTGAAATAAATAGCAGTGAGTTGATATTTATGTCCTGACAGAAACTTATGACCAATCAGGACAAGTATATTTAGGTTTGTTTTTGAAGGTCTGGCATTGTGACTTTTCTTAGATCCTGAGTAGGAAGCTTGTAACTCATGTTCTCCTATGACAGTGACTAAAAGTCAGACATTGCACTGTGTTATCTTTCTTTGTCTAAACACCTTACTTAATCTAGCATTCATATTCCTCCTCTGTCTCTTTCAGATGTGCCTTTGAATTATTCCCCTATTTGACAAGAGAAGCTCATGCTTACGAGGAGGCTTTCTTTTGCAAGCAATCATTTTTTCAGTGGCACAGCTCAACAGGGTTGCTGGGTACAGAAGGGGAAATTTTATTTCATTTATCCATCCCTCTACCATTTCTTGTTTTAGAGAGAATTTTAGGAAAACTCTTCTTTCTCTCTCTGCTCAGTATAAAACTGGTGGTAAAAACAAGATAAATCCCTGGCTGTTCTATACCAATTTTTTTGCAGTTTTCATTGTTTTAATCTTGTCTTTTCAGCATTTCATGTTTAAAGTATTATTTATCACCAGCTCAGCTGGAGATTGAATGTGCTGTCTAATACTCAAGAGATAAACAATACTTTTAGGCATTTCTGAAGGACATCTGGATGTGTTCTCAGGTTAGTAAGAGCAAGCTTCTGAATGTCCAAATATCCTGGACTAATAGCTGTTGTGAATGTACGTACTGACAGTGAGGCATGCTGAGCAGATAGTCTGGTGTATCCTGGAACTGAATTTGCTATGCTCATGTTGCACAGAAATACAGCCCTGCTCAAGAAGTCTTGGGAATAAATCTGGAAGAACCACCGTAATTTCAAACTTTGGAATGTATTTTTCGGGCTACATTTTGTTCCTTCTCTAGGCAGAAGCCCAGGTGTGGCCAAAGTAATGGGCCCTGAAAGCGATAACCAAAGGCTCTAGAACACCATGGATAGCATTTTGCAGTCACCTTGCTTCACAAATAAAGGCAGCAGATTAATCCCAGAATTATTAATGTTTCTGGTATTTAAACTTACATGACTAGCTGTATACTAGTCTCTGTGGTGAGACACAGATGTATTCTGCATATGGTGAGCTGCAGAAACACAATTTCAGTTTAAAGACTTTTGTTACTTTATGAATCCACTGAGAGGAGAAAATGCAGAAACAGATTGCTGTTGTACTTGTATTTTTCTACCCTGAAGTTCTGTGTAGACATATATGAATATACACATTGAAAAATTTAGAATTACATAGAAAAATATTCAAAAACCAAAGTCCAAAATAAAATTTAAAGAGTTAAAAATAAAAGTAGTCACAAGCTTCCTTTTTCAACACCAATTTTGGATTATGTTACCTACCTTCTTGTCCTTTCCTGCAAATATTTTCCAGAATAGACAGTAATTTTCTTAAGGCACTGTCACAATTTGAATATATTCTCCAATAACTTGTCCAATTAAGTCAAATATTTGATTCAATTCAGTAAAATTTAGATGAAATCTCAAAAGATTCCCCAATTAAACCTGCATTTTGGTAAGCTTTTTACCTTAAGATGAAAATATTTATGTATATTAGTTTTTTGGGGTTGTACTTTTGGAGTATAATTTCCCATTATAAAAGAAATTCAGATGAAGTAATCTCTATTAATTTCCCATGTAACATGCTGATTTTAGACTACTTATTATGTTGTCCTTTTTAATTCTTTATACCACTTCATACTGTGAGTTTTAATGGGTTTTCAGAGAATTCCTTTTTCTCTCCCTGCTAAGCAGAATTTGTATTTACTGAAAGGTTTGTTTATGGATTCTTCCTTCAGTGTTTCCAGCTGTGTTGTAGTTTAGCACATTATAGCAAAGGTCATTAATATCTTTTGCTTGTTTGTTATCTGCTGTAAGTCTACAGACATTTAGTTTTAATACTTGGTTTTGAAAGCCTGTTTTCCTTTCTTTATTTCCTGCTGTGCATGTGAGCAACCGAATAATATTTCAAACGAAAGCTGTTGGTATAATTGGGGGGGGGGTTCTTCTACATTTAAGCTATCAGTCTGTAAGTATTGTCAGTAACTCTGGAAAGGTTCTGAGAACTTGAATATTCTCTAATAAATACTACTGAATTTTTTAGTGTCACTAGCATTTCCTTACCTTTCTTCCCTAATAATCTATAAAATAATACTGTGTCTTGTATATGGGCAATTTGCTTGTGGTGTAAGGAAGGATTAGAACAGAAAATAAGGGAGTATATATTTCTGGAATGGATAATTTTGTGATATATTTAAATTTACTATAGTAAACACTGTAAAATTTCTGGGACATGAAATTGGAGAAAGAGATTATTTTCTACTTTTGAAAAGAAACTAACGTGGAGAAGCTCTATGATATTTTTGGTCTTGCCTGCTTTTTAATTGAGGAGAATACCCAGATGCTCTCTGGTATTTAAAACTTAGAAAAATTTGTTTCTTCAAAGGTGTCCATTAAAATATTGCTTTAGTTGATGAATTATTTCCTTTTCTCTGAAACAAAATTGTGTGTTAACTTTCTATGTCACTCAGCAGGTTTCCTAAAAAAATAAATCTGATCATCAGATGGAATGAAAGCTGTATCACAGAGAGATTCTTGTTATTTTGGCATCTGGTAAGAGCACAGTTTTTCATCATTAAGAGATCCACAACAACCTTTCTTGAAACACATTCATTTTTATGAAGCCATTTTGTGCTCTCAAAGCATGATAAAAGTCAGAATGTAACCCTTGTCCTGAAACTGATGTCAGTGGAAGTTTTCCTACTAAATTCCAAAAGCCCAGACCAGGAAAAAACCCAGCAGATTTTACATGGCAGTAATGTCTATTTCCTATTGACCTGCAGAGAAGTAACTCTTGTGATGAGAGACCTTGTGATTTAGTCCATTATTAATATGCTGAATCATTCAATACATTTTAAATATTTGATTACTTGCTTCTCATATAATATGCATGATACCGTCCAATATAAAATTATCAATATTCTAGGTACCTATAAACATTACAGGATTTTTATTAATAATATGCCAGTAATGTTTTCATTATTTAGCAAAGAATTTTAATTCTATTTTTAGTAAAGTCTTAGATAATATAAAACCAGAATGAAACATATCTACACTGCAAATATGCCATGGGAAACTCCCTATAAGATGATTAAAGTGATATTTAGATATGGAGGACTTAAAAAAAAAATCTGTTTAAAAAATAATAGTGACTTTTTGTATTAAGGTTTTTAATGGACAAAAAATTTAAGAAAGAAATTATGTTGTCTTCCTGTTCTGTTTGCAGCTGTATTTCTAAGAAAAAAAAATTCCAAGTTGTATCTACAACAGCTCATCTACAGATTAACAGATTGAGATTTAAGAATGTAAGCCATTAAACATTCTTATTATCCCAACTAATAGACTGAAAAATTAGCCAATCCTTAAATTAAATCAGAATAACACAACATATTTACTCATGACTTGCAGTATCCAAAGTTTTCTGTTACTGTTGTGTTTAGGATGGTACAATGTTTTTCTACTGATATAAGTTAAAATAAACTAAATTTAGCCATCTTCTCTGAAGACCTCAACTTCTTAGATATTTTAGAAGAAGGGTGGAGTTTGTTTAACTCTGCTGTTGTCAGAAACTCTTCCAGAGACCAGGCTTGCAGATGAGTATATTTGGCCGTGATCTGGTATCTGGAACTTTCTGTAGAGGGTTAGAACAGAAAGGAACTTGCTGTTTGTTTTGGTCTTATTGTATTGCTGAAGTGAGAGAGATGGTGGGATTATTTCACAACTATCAGAATATCAGAATATCCACCAAACTGAACTGCTTTTAACAGGACAACATTAATTTTTGGTGTCTCTGTGAGATCACATGTTAACAATTAGAGAGCTCTGCTACTGTAAGACTGTGAATGCTCTAAACTGTCTCAGACAAACATGGGCATTTAGAGTTGGATATAAAACATGGCATAATTTTTGACATTTCCAGGTTTAAGTAGGTGATGGAAAAAGATTTCCATGGTGAGGTATTAAAAATAAATTTCCATTATATTCTAAGTTGCAATGACAATCCAAGAACTTTGTGCTGTGCTAAATCTGTTATTTATTGGTATCTCTAAGAGACTAAAATATATATCAGTCCTTCCTTAGCCTGCTTTTCAGATTTTATGAAGTAAATCTGCTTAAAAATTGCAAAAATTCTAACCTAAATCACACATAAATTCTAGTTTTTCTTCCTTTCTAAAGATATTATATAAAGAAATGTTCATCCTAGGATTGAGGATAGGATTGTAATTTTTTTTTTGTATTATATTTAAGTAAAACTGATATATAGATTTTTTTTGCTAAATAAAAATTCTGACTTTTGTTTAAGTTAAATCCTATTCCTTGGAAAATAATGCCAAATAGATATATGAATGTATCTCAAATGTTTACATTAACAGTGCAAAGGGTATATTATTCTAAATGTTCTTTTTATTTTTCTTGCAAATGTGCCTTTTCCCCACACAGTTATATAACCCTGCAGAGAGATCCTGAAGAGCGTTAGTTCAAACCATTCCAACAGAATTCTATCAAGTTGATTATATGATGCATTCTTTTTTATTTTTTTTCAATCATATGTCTTAATGCATCAGTGATATCTAGTACTATGAATCTTAAATAAAGCTTCAAATTTTTGCATCCTTAAATACTACATTAAACAATTCATGGAGAAGGGAGTAGGAAATAAGAGTAGGAAATAAGAGTTTTTGTCTGGAAAAAAAACAAACCAGTTTCACTTCTGTCTATGGAAAACAACTAATAGATGAGTTTCAAGCTGAGAGTCTCTCAGTTCTAACATGTCTTCTTCTTATGCAGGTATTTTTCTTCAGGAAAGGGTAATAAACAAAAGTATTTTCTGTTGTCAAGCATGGAGCTAAATCTAATGTAAGAATGACAAGATTAGGTTACGACACTGAAATTACTGTTCACATGTTTCTGTCATTCATCAAATAGAGAGCCAAAAATAGAATACTTCTTACAACTGAGAAAAATTATTACATCAACATCTAGTTCCCATCACTTCCAGTAGCCCATGTTGCTGAGTCCTGTTGGCTTGGCCTTACCTGTACTCACTCATGCAGAAAGTTCCAATCTAGAGGCTTGTCCTATTAAATCATATTTAGTTCTACATAAATGTAATGGGATTTTACTCCAAGTGAATGCACTTTAATACATCCTTGTAGTATCACAATATGTCTTAATTAAAAAAAAAAAGAAATGAAATTCAGCTTACTAGGAAAATTTATTTCTTTGTAATGAGTACCTCTCATAATCATACAATAGAAACAAAACAGACTACCAAGATATCAAATATTACACTATGTCTTAAACTTCCATTTAAAGCCTCACTCTTCAGTGTTGTGCTTCAGTGTTGTGCTTGTCTCCGTTTAAAAGCAGAATTTATTGCACATTGATGAATTATGTAAAAAGATGCTCATAACTCTTAGCAACATCATTCTGAAATTCCTCTCATTTGCTGTGCAAATAAATCATACGAATGCATAATACACTCCTATTTTTATACTTCTTTTATTATTGTGATAATTTTTGTGCATCAGACTATAATTATGCCCTTATTTAGATGCATGTTTTAAATCTACCGTTGTGACAAATGTTTAAATCCTTGTCTTAATTTGAATTGCATAGCCTCTAGTTCATTTGTATTTTTGGAGGAATTTAGTTTATAAAGTCTATAGTAAGCTAATATGGTATGCATGGAAAATGAATTTGTTCATTCAACTAGAATTTTCTGCTGAGTTGAGCCTTTTATTTTTCACTGAGCTAACCTTCCATTAAAATAAAACATCTGAAAAACAGCCAGTAATTTTGTAAGGCCAATATCAAATATATTTAGAGAGCTCAATACCAGAAAACCCCATAAAACAAAACAAAAAACCATGGTTCTGTATTATTTCTTGATACCTGTCTGGTTTTTAAACAGTGCAACTGGTGTTGAATCTCCTTTAGGAGAAGTCTGAACATTTAATCACATCTTTTAAAGATGACTGATACAAAATAACAAGTGCTGCAGGAAAGGAAAAACTTAACAGAGATACAGTTAAAACTGGTTTTTAATGTGTCTAGAATATTTACTTTTTTTTTATTGAAAGAAAAATAAACCAAAAGATGAAAATGAGATTAATTTATTAATTAGTGATGCAACAGAAAAAAGGCAGATTTTGCTTTAAAAGATTGCTTCCAGAGGTCCTGATTACTCTTGCCTAATTTATGCACATAATGTTAGAATATTACTTCTGACTCCAGTCACACTAGAAATTTCTTTTGTCCTGTATCTTCACGAAACAGACATATATCCCCCTGCCGAAATATCTGTCTCCCTATATTCATATTTTTATTGAAAATATAATAAAAACTTCAGGCATGCTTTCTTACAAGGATCAACAGCATGAATGCAGCTGTAAGGGAAGTTTCTGGGATAATCATTACCTGTCTACCAGCATGCATCAAATGCAAATGGTACTCATAAAGGAGTAATTACTTAGCAATACCAGTTTATTGCTCTTAACATTAACAACCTCCGAAGAACTGTAAAGAAAAAGCAGTGCCCAATGAAGTAGCTTTTCAGGAAATTGTCTTCTTTTCTTCTCCCTCCTCCTGAGTATTAAAGGAAAAAATTCTTGTCACAACAATAAGTCCCTAGACCAAAAACCAGTCTTTCAGAATTCTACTAAACAGCTATTGAATTCTTCAATGACTGTGAATAAGGAAGAGGGAACAGGTTTCAGTCCCAACTGTAGACGAGCTAGAAGACACTTTTAGAATGGTTTATGAGGACCAAGGACATTGATTCTATGAGAAATTAAAATAAGGATACTACTTCACTTTTTTAAATCTAAATACTAGTGGCTTCATGTCTAATACTCACAGCATTCCAATAAAATGCAAACGAATGCAAATAAAATGACTCAAAATTCAAATAACCACAATAAATTTTATTTTGCTTTTATTTTTCTTCATCTGGGGGAAGAGGAGTTGGGATTGTGGGAATGCGTGTATATGCACATTTCATGTTCTAACATAATATGAAATGCCTTTACATGTTCCCGAAAGCTCCTAAAGAACTATCCTAATTTTGAAATCAAATCTTTACAAAGGCATAAACTAATGTTCTGGAGAGAAGCACCTCATTCATGGAAACTCCCAAAAGACATGTACATGGAATTTGTGAAGATCCAAGTTCAGAATTCATGGCAAAATTTACATTCCCAAAAGATTCAGATGGAGTTTGGTATTGATAATATATATATGAATTATAACACTTTTATGGCTTGTTCACTACTTCTGTTTTAAAAATTCTAAGTACTCATTTTTTCTCTTAATTCAGTTGCAGCCTGCATGATTAGATAAGGTGTGAGCTATTAAACAATCATGGGATATGCTGGGTTGGAAGGGCCCCACAAGGAACATTGAGTCCAATACCTGGTTTTACACAGCACCATCCCCGAAAGTCACACCATTTACCTGGGAGTATTGTTCAAATGCTTTTTGAACTCTGTCAATCTGGTGCTGTGATCACTTTCCTGGGGAGCCTGTTCCAATGCTCAACCACTCTTTCTCTGGATGAGGAACCTTTTTCTCATATCCAACCTAAACCTCCCCTCACTCAGCTTCAGACCATTTCTGTGGGTCCTGTCACTGGTCACCACAGAGAAGAGATCAGTGTCTGTTCCTCCTCTTGCCTCATGAGGAGATTGTAGACAGCAATGAGATCTCCCCTCAATCTTCTCCAGGCTGAACAGACCAAGTGACCACAGGCTCTCCTCATGCAGCTTCTCCTCAAAGCCCTTCATCATCTTTCTAGTCCTTCTTTAGGCACTCTGTCATACCTTTATATCTTCATTATGTTATGGAACCCAAAACTGCCCCCAGGACTTGAGGTGAGGCTGCCGCAGAGCAGAGCAGAACAGAGCAGAGCAGAGCAGGACAATCCCCTCCCTTTCCTGGCTGGCCATGCTGTGCCTGATGCACTCCAGGACAGGGTTGGCCCTCCTGGCTGTCAGGGCACTGCTCACTCAGATTCTACTTTCTGTAAACCAGGACCCCCAGGTCCCTTTCCGTGGCACTGCTTTCCATCCTCTCATTCCCCAGTCTGTCTATACATCCAGGGTTGCCCCATGCCATCTGCAGAATCCAGCACTTTCCCTCGTTGAACTTCTGGAAACTTTCTCCGTATCCCTTCCAGTCCTGTGTCTAAGCCACCTATGAAGATGTTGAAGAACAGTGCTGAGGATGGAGCCCTGTGGAATCCCACAACTCACAGGTCACCTGTCTGATGTCACCCCATTCACTGTAACCCTTTGTGCCTGACCCCTGACCCAGCCACTCACCATTGCACAATGTGTTCATCCAGCTCTGAGGTGAATATTTTGTCCAGAAAGGTACTAGCTATAAAATCTGCCCGCTGCTTTAGCCTGTTTCTAGGCCCTGTATTAATGCAAATAATAAATAATAATAAGGAAAAACAGTAAAGCTTTAAAATTAATCTGCCTGGCTTTGTAACATTGTGAAGATAAGAAGGTGTACACTATTGGTAAATGTCTCAGAATCACTGTAGGGCCTCTTAAGGCAAAAATATTAGAGTGAAATACAGTGACATCACCTAAAACAGATTAGAAATTATGAGAAAGTACAACAAAGTGCAAAAAACTGTGTTAAGCAGGTTATTTATTAATGAAGTGCAACTGCAAGTTGGAATGCTAAAAATGACATGAGGTTAATAAAATGAAACAAAAATAAATATTCCTTATCAATTCCAAATTAAATCAGTACCACAGTTAATACAAATAGCAACTCTATATGCTAGAGGAGGGGACTTCCAGTTAATTCTAGAACACAGTACTGGAGCAAGATGATTTTGTCAGGTTAACTACAGAGTAAAATTAAATTTCACTTATTTTCCTTCTGATTTTGAGCCCTTGGAGGAAATATGGTCAACATTGCAAGTTCCATTGACTTCACTGGAACCTACAAAAACTTGAAATAATTCAAATTAAGTTCAAAGATATCAATGAAGAAAGGAGAAAGTCATCAAAAATTTACAGCAATTCCAATTAAAAAATATATTTCAAATGTCACAAAGACATTAGAACATCAGAATATTTTTAATAAACTGTCTTGATTCTGCAAAATTAGGTATTTTCTGAAAGCATATGTTCTCCTTTGTCAGTTTTATTTCAGACTTAGGAATTATTGTATGGAGATTTAGGAAACCTTAAGCTGAAAAATCCACAAGAATTTGACTAATTTGAGAAATAATATAATAATTTAAACATAGTTTAAGATACTAAAACATTTGTCATAAATTATAATTTAGATTGGTTTTTTATTGTATTCCATGTATTTCTATCTGTTTTCCTATTTTCAATAAGCCTGCTTCATAAAAAGAAAAATTGTCACTGCAAAAGAATTTTAAATTTAAATTTAAAAAAAATGCACTATTCAGAAGTTAAATAGCTTCATATTCATATTTAAGGCTTTTGTTCCTAAGTTAAATTCTTGTTTATGGCTCTTGAACCATGTATATATATACATATATATACACACATGTGTAGTACATATATATATATATACATACTACCAACTTTCTTGACCACTTTAGTTATCATGATGTATATGAAGTATGATTGCTTCTTAGCACTTGATAATGAAAAGTTTATTTTTATATTAACTCAGTAACTTCATTGCAACAGTAAGTGTTCAAACCATTCACTATTTCCAGGTACTACAGGGCCGTGCTGAAGCCAGGAAGTGTGTTTTTACTATAATGGAAAATATTTTTTAAATACTCCTAGATATATTAAGTGAAAAGTGGCATTCAGGTTTCAATATGTCCAAAAAAAGATATGAAATGACTGCTAATATTACTAAAAAACCTGCCTGAAGATATGAGACAACACTGGCAGACCTTGAGGCTTTTGAATAATCTCTGCTCTATAGTGAGCAAAAGTCCCAGAAGAAACATGCAAGCAAAGAAGTCAAATAAATAAACAAACAAAACAAAAAAAAAAAAACCAAAACACCAACCAATAGAAACAAAAATAACAAAAAACAAACCAAACCAAACCAAACCAAACCAACAAAAGAATCAAAAAACCAAACCAAACCAAAACAAAAAAACTAATGACGCTAACAAACAAGATAAAATAGAAAAATTATGAAAATAAGCCCTATTTTTTTGTAATATTATTTGGAATATATTCAGGTCTTTCATCAAAGGAGTTCAATTTACTTTATCTGAATGTATCGCCTCTGAAATCAAGCATTTATTTTGAGTATCTTCAAAACAAGGACTAATTAATTAGATCCTGATTTAAAGGTTAGAGTTTTTGAAAATAAGGCTCTTATTGTACATTTGTTACAACAGAGATTTTTCACAGCCATTTCTTTTAGGTAGTGAAAAACAATCTGAATTTTTCCCTTCTTCCTCTTTAAAACTGCTTTTTGGGCTTTCATCATTTTCTGAAATCCCATAATAACAAATTAAAGACATTAATGGAATATTGTGGTGCAGATTTCTCCCTGAGAAATAAGATAAATGATTGTTGAAGTATTTTAGGGACAAAAATATTCCAAAATAAATTTTAACCAATTTCACCCTTCTCTCTTGAAGTTTAAGTGCACAAATCAGCTAATCTAAGAGCTTTTTCATAAATATGGCCTTCAAAATATGCTTATACATTGATCATAGAGGATACTTACCCAATGATTTATTATTTTTAATAGAAGAATGCCCATTTCATAAACAGATTCCAAGGTGAATCAAAGAAAAATTACATGCATAAAGAATAAACTGCCCAGATGGTCCATCAACAGTTAATTAAGTGGCAAACACAGAAGTATATCTGATGCTGCCAAAAAACTGCTTGCAGACTCTGCCATGGGCTCAAATATAGATTGCTGGAGGAAAATCTTCTGCAGATTGGCATCAGTCTCTTGTGATACTCATCAGAAAAACAGAGTAAATTTCACAAGCTACATTTGAAAATGAAAACAAGAGTAGGGGAAGCCCTGTCTAAACATATTGCTAATAATGGGACACGAGTTTGTCACGCTCATGCTGCCAAGGTAAATTCAGAGCAGAGCAGTAGAGACCAAAGAGGACCAGCAGCTGTCACCTGCTCTCCATGTGAAGCGATGTGGCAGCCTCTGAGTCTCCACCCGCTTCTGGTACTCTGATAAAAGAGGGTGGCACTCTTTCCACCACACAGCAGAGCTGAGTGAACGTGTGAACTCTGCTGCACAGCTATTCCCCAGGACAGCCTCACCAGTAGAAAACTGTATTGTTACACATTGAAGTTTTCACCTTTACATTTCTTGAGAGTCCTTCACTGCCAAACCCTCTAGAATAGTGTTCTAATATCTGTTATTAGAAGGCAACAAAGCAAGTTTTTAGAAAGGAGAAATAAGCTTAAAAAATATGTTTCAGATAAACATTAACTCTTTGCAATATTTTTTCCCCCCTAAATATATGCCTGCTTTTCCAAGTCATGCAGTTCCAGCGTCAATAAGAAAGCTGGAAAAAAATAGTTTGCCATGCTCCCAAATGTAAATCTACACAATCTTTATTACTTCAGAGCATATTATCAGATTTGCACTTCGACTCAGATTAATGGATAGAATCACTAAAAATTGCTTAGACAAATGAGAAGACATGCAAATTGGTTAGTAAGTGAATTAGGGATCCTTCCTTTGAAATTTGTTTCACAAAAAAGAGCAGCAGTCATAAATATTTTAAAAGCAAAAACTCTTTAGGCTTCTTTAAATATTAATGTAGTAAAGAGAAAACATTAAATATCAGTTAGGACCATATAGTGTTTCATGTACTAGGTTGTGAAACTAGAAAACCAAGCCAAAATAATTGATATGAAATAGCTTGCAATTTGTCATATTTTGTCCCTTAATTTTTTGCATATTTGATCGGATGTTAATTATTTTATTTTATTTTTTTTTAGAAATTACTTATTTCTCAAGGGTTGTTTCTGTTATGTAATCTTACAGAAATTACTCAGAAAGACCAAAAAAAGACAGAAGGCTGAAGGTCTGAGACAAATTACCCTTACAATAAAGTTTTTAAGGAGTCAGTGAGAAAACAAATCATGAAACAGGCCACAGATCTTTAAAAAAAGAAATAAAACTGTTTAAAGCATTTAATTTTGGTCATGAATTTGAATGAGAGAATCAATTCACAATTCTAATATTGGAAAACATAAAACTCTCAACGATCAGATTCCCAAACTCAAGATGTGTAAAATCAGCTGGCATCCTAATGCAGTGGAGTTATGCTCAGCAAGAGTTCAAATGGTTACTGTTCTTGAGTCAAATAAATATGCTTCTGCTCTGTCTACTGCTGCTGTGTCCAAGGGAACTCATGTAGGCAATGCACATCTTCTCAAGAAAACCACAGTAATGTCTACAATACTAAAGGAAACAGATTTGACCCAAAACAGCATCAAAAAATAATCTCCCATTCAAAGTGCAGTTGTACATGAAGATTCAACTGCTCCAAAAATGAAATCTTTTCAATATGGCACTTTTTCAACTTCAGCTTAGACAATCCAAGGAAAGCTATTTGCTCTACTTGCAATAAAAATTTGTATACTCACAAACCTGGAGTCTATGTTGGCACATCTGTGCTTAGTTTCCATCTGCAAGTATTGCAGCCAATATATTCCAGTGATTGCAGCCAAAATAAAACAAATAAAAAGAAAATCTAACAGTGAAGCAACTGAAACTATTAGACATTGCACATGATTCTGCATTACCTTTTTTCTTATTATTCTTTTACTTTACTGTGGAACAAAAGGCAATGTAAAGGCAATGTAAAGCTAATGTAAACAACAGAATTTGCGTACCGATCTACAGTTTGCATTTATTTTCTCCAACGCCAAACTGCACAATTATCATATTTGCAAGAATAAAGGTGGACTCTTTTGCAGATAAAATAAACTTTTTTCTGGATAAAACCTAATTCAATTAGAATATGGATTGACAGATGAAAAACTGCTAACACAGGGATTGACACAGCCAATATTGAGGCTCAAATAATGCTGCAGATCAAAAAAATGAATTATGCAGGCTATCATCTTTCTCTGAGAATCCCATATGTTCAAACCCAAAGTACAAGTCATTAAAAAACCCTAATATCAAATTTAATTCAATAATAATATATTTTATGATTTTTACTGGGCTTGTATTGGGGTTTATTTATTAATTTATTAAAATAAACCCAAACCAACACCAGAAATAATTTGGTTTGATTATCTATTGTACTAAAGTCCCTTTTCTGGGGATGTTGAATTCTAAGGATTACAGCAAATCCTCCAGCAAATAAACAGAAAGAATCACTAAACCAGCAGTGAAAATATTTAGTTGGAGACAAAGTTTTAAAAAAAGAGTAGAAATGCATACAATGACCAGATACAACTTGAGAAAGCAGTAAGTATCTCCATTTTTTTTCCTTTTTTTTTTTTTTCCACTTGGGAAAAAGTGGAAAAATATCATCATTCTAGATGCATGAAATATCCTTGTATTTTTGTTTGTTCTCTTGTTTGCTTTTGTGCATCTTTAAGTTAAACAGGACAATTTTTTTCCTAAACAGACATTTTTTTCAGGATGCAAGAAGTTTGATCTTTCTACACAGCTGCTAGTGCTCTTACACAACCATTCAATTCTTAGGAGAGCATTCATCTCTGCAATTAATTTTAGAAATTCCTTGAAATTCCCCAGTGGCAATTAAAAATCTCTGAGGCATATGGATGCATAACAGATTGATTACTTTCATATACTTTGTCTTTTCATTTTTCTGTCGTGTGCTTAATTTGCACCTCAAAATCGTCAGTGGTCAGCACAGAGTAGAATAAGAAACAAGAAATTGCTCTTTACTCAGAAACGAGAATTTTAAACAGGAAGGGGATGAAAATGTTTGCAATATCGGCCCTGTTTATATAGTAATTCAGTATTTCAATATTGTCTTGTTTGCTAAACTCACATAAGATATTGATGCATCAATAACTCATGCACATTAATTCAATGTTGCCTGAAATGTCAGAAAACACTGTCATTGAACCTAGAAGAAATAACTTTTATAGTTCCTTTCAAAAAAACAAAAAAAAAAATCCCCAAACAAATAAAACATCCCTCCCAAACAAAACCAAAACAAAAACATCTAACCAAAAACCCTCAAACATACAAAATAACAGAAAGCTGACAAGATATGAGTAATGTATGCTGATTGGTACCATGATGTGCAAAGACAAATAAACCCTTTGCTTCTGGGCTGCACAACTTCAGCAAATCTGGCAAATTAAGCCATTTCTTGGGCTTGCTGCACCTCAGGGCATTCGTAGAGCAATTTGCCTGTCTTGGGCTTGTGCTGGTTGAGCAGGGCAGTAGCTGCTCACAGCTGCTGAACCTTCCCTTCCACAGGCTTGGCAGGATGCCTCAAAGGGACTTGTCTGACAAAATTATACAGAATAGGAATACAATACAGAGGAGACATAAGAGGGAAACCGAAGAGTGAAGTTATTGCAGTAAAAAAGAGAAAGGTATGAGTCTTGGGAGCTTGATATTAAAAAAAAAAAATAAAGCATCAAAGTTTTAGGTCAGCCACTCCTTTGGGTTGCTCCCCCATGTGTCTACTGATGGGAGGCTGCCAATATACTGCAATGCTATCCAGTTCTTACTCCTTGTTCAGCATTCTAATGCTATCAGCAGTCTGAGGGCATGCTTGGAAGGTGTGTGAGAACAGTGCTGGGCTCCCTTAGCTCCTTTACTTGCACCACACACACTGCTCTTTACCTTGTTGCATGATCCAGACACTCTTGCTGAAACAGATGTTCTCTGGCTGTTAAAAATCACTTTATACATCAGTAATACTGTAGAGTTAAACAAGGATGTTCTAATAAGGTTTCTTTTTCTCCTCATCAATTTAAATTTATGGTTGAAGGGAAAGTTTTGATTGTGGTAGACTGAAGATATAGGGATGTGAGGGTTAGGAATCACTGGCATTCTTACCTTAATCAAGCTTTCATTCCCAAATTGGATTCTTAGATGTGTTCCCCCTCATTTTTGTAGAGTTAATGTGTTTTGCTTTTGTTAGTTTTCTTTTCTCTTCTTTTTTTTTTTTCCTTCTCTGCAGTTATTTTCTTTTACTGTGTTGCTTAATGGAAATATATCAAATTCTTAGCAGATGCAGTCACTGAATAAAACAAAGGTCTAAATGCTAATATGAATAATGAAATTTCCATGGTGGCACACACGGGAAAGAGTAGAAATTGCTAAGGCATAATGAAATAAATTATATTTTATTAAAATCTCCCTACTGAACAGATATTAAGTGCAAATATATTTTCTAAAATGAATCATTGTATATTTTCATTCATGAACAAAAAGCTTAAAATGCCAGTGTTTTATTTATGTGTATATAAAAAGTATATCTGGAAGCACTCTTTATTATACAATGTCATTTAGTTGCAAAGGAGAATAAAAATATCGTCCAGGAAATGAACAAGCACATAAAGAATTTGTTTACTTTCAAAGTCAACTGCAAAACTATCTTAGCCTTATGTTACTGTCAGATGTACCTACACTTCTTCCTGTTCATTTCTGACATACAAATGCAAGCATGTAATTCTCCTTCTAAATGAAACTAAAAACTTAATATAAAAATAAAGAACCAAAAACACTTTGCAATGTGAACGTATGAATTTGTAGATCATTCATTTATCTTAGGAATACATTTGGGGCATTTCAAATACTGCTCTGTGGTCTTAGCTGAAAGATATGTAAGTTGACAAAAACAGAATTCAGTCTTCATTTCATGTCATTTTAATTAATATTCAAATTTTTTTTTATAGATTATGCTCTTAGACATTTCCTATCTTTCAATTATAGTTCATCTTGTTGTGAGTGGAAAGGAGATTGAGAACTAAAATCGAGAGAAGAAAATTAAAACCTTTCTTGCATTTTGTTAACTCAACCTTCAATTCTTTGCTCTTTCCCAGGGTATTAGGAAGGAAAAGATGTCTGACTTGAGTACAGTGGGAAGAGAGCCAGACTGGAATGGGAGAGGAAACAGAGATAAGGATAAGGAATCAGGGTGGAAGCAGAGATGGTGCCTGGGAATGAGGGAGGGGGAGTCTGGGAATTCAAATCTAAGAGGGAAAGGGTGAAGAAAATGGTGAGGTAGCTAGAGAGGGAAGAGAGCCTGCCTTTGGATAAGGGCTTGGGGAGACTGCCAAAATTAGAATGGTACAACTGGGAGTTATGTGCAGAAAGTCTTGAAATAAGTGAATCTGACAATGTGATAGTTTGCACGATGATAAATGAGACTCTCTCAGCAAAGACAAGGAAGCAGGCACACTACTTGAGTTAAAGCTGAGCAAGTTACAAACCAGCAGCCAAGATGAAGCAATTATCTGGATATTTGCTCGTCACTAGTATTTTTTCAGGTAGAAACTGTAAGCTCATTGAGAAAGACAGTACTTTTCAATCCAAATGGGATAATTCTGTAGAAGTGCATTTCATTTTTAAAAATCTCTTTTACCAAAATATTCTACAAAAGTTGATTAAGATTATATCAGAAAAAAAATTCTAATCTGTGACAGTTTTACATGTTATTCTAAATTTCAATAGGTGAAAAGTACACAGTAAGGTGGGGAATATGTAATGTGTGCTCGCTTCCAATCCACTTGCTCAAGCTTGTTCTAAATTTTGCATAAAATATCAAAATAATTGAATAAAAATTAGTCTCTTCTATAGTGAATACCTGTATACCTTTCCAACAAAACCGAAAACTCATAATTTTTGTAGCCCTTTTTATTTAAGTTTTGTTACAAGTTTTTATGTAATCTTTACTAAATGTCAGAAAGAGCTTTGTAGGGCTACTCCTCTACTTTTCAAGACTTTGCTCTCAGAAATGTCTCATTTAAAATAACCTTAAAGAATCTGACTGATCATGAGCTCAACAACAGGTAGTAAGGAGTTCTATTGAATTCTACATAATGGTGATCTTAAGTTAAAGCTCATACTTAAGTAGTTGGCAAAGTAATTTCATAATCTTCAGAATTTTCTTAAATGAAGATCAAAATTACTTAAGCATTAATTTTATTGAGGTCACTCAGATAAAAATTGAAGAAAAAATACTCTGTGAGTGTTTTCCTACTTATTTTTTTCACTATCTTTTGGATTTTGTTTCAAGATCAGAAGACGTCATTGGATTTTCCTCCAGTTATGTATGTATAAGAGAAAGAATGCATGTTTTTCTAGACTCTGCCTGAATTTCTAAGAACAGAACCTTCAATTTGGAGCCTCTTTAATTAGTTCTTACTGAGTAGTCCTTGCAATATCTAAGTGATGTGGACCTTTGTTGGTGCCATCAGCAGATTATTCTCCCAGACACATTTCTTTAGTTTTAAAGAATAATGATATTTTATACCTATTTTTAATGTGTTTATTATTATTATTTCTTGCATTTAGGTGGTTTTGGTAATTAGTTACATAAAAGAAGGGATTAATACAGAGCAGTCAGTGGTTAATCTGATCCCTGAGGCTTTTTCAAAGCTTTACACTCTCTATGCAATTAGATGTTGTCAAGGAGAATGGGAGAACGTTCTAACAGTACAGGGAGGTGCCTTGTAAGTCAGATGTGGAATGGAAGATGTGTCAGATCTTTAAACCTTAGAATTGGTTCTGGAGTAATTCTTGAATTCTAGGGTGATCGAGACTGATCTTCAAATGTTACAGAAAATGAACCTTCATCAAAAAATGAAACCAGTATAATGAAAACTTATAACTACTTTTCATTTACAGTCTGATAAAGCATATCTCTAATTTTCAAAAAAAATTCAGTTAGAGAGCTGAGGTTCTCAAGTTCCCAATTACAATGCAATTATAATCAAAAACTAATTATTTTATATCATGATTCTGTGCTAATACATACCTTTCATTTCAAGTTGAAATAAGAGAAAAAGTGACCAGTTCAACAACTCATATTTTTTTACAACTTATTTTATTTAAAATTAAATACATCCATCAGGCCAGGGTTTTTTTGCTCTTTTGTATTCAGAATACATATAGAAAATGATACATTTGAACAATGAAGCCTGAAGGAATGACTCATTTTTTGCATTGCACTTCTCCCAGGTAAATTACCTTTAACAACACTAAATATGAGAAGAACTGGTTTGACAAGTTCTGAGCATGTAAGCTTGCAAGTATATTAAGGATATGATCTACATACCCCTCCTAAAGCAAATAGGCATTGCTTCCCATTACTCCAAATAGCATACTCCTCAGAAAGTATACTTAAGGGAAATATACTGTAATCACGTAAAATATCTTTTGGACAATCCTGAACCCGGGTTTTAAAAAAAATATTCATTCACAGACAGTACTTCAAGGTAGAATGTTAAACAAGGCTCAGGCTTTAACTCAGCCTACAGGCTGGAGGTGCAGGAGGAGCTGGGAGGGGACACAGCCAGGACAGCTGACACCAGTGACCACAGGGATATCCCACACCATACATCATCATACTCAGCATATAAAGCTGGGGAAAGAAGAGGATTAATGGGAAATTCAGAGTGATGCTGTTTGTCTTTTCAAGTTACACTGAGGGACAACAGCTTTCCTGGGGACGGCTGAATATCTGCCTGGCCATGGAAAGTGGCAAATTGACTCTCTTTTTCTTTGCCCTCATGCATAGCTTTAGGTTTCCCTCTTAAATTGTCTTTATCTCAACCCACAACTTTTCTCACTTCTACTCCTGATTCTCTCTCCATCACATCGGGAGGAGTGAGCGAGAGGCTCTGTGAGGCTATTGCCAGCTGGGGTCAAACCACGGCAGAGTTAGAGCCCGAAGAGATTCATTTTTTGTGTCTCCTAACTGGTTTCCAGTGAAAGGCATCAGCTGCAAAAAGACTTCCCTGAGTATTTTTTTATCTGGGCAATAGCTGGATGTCCTGCATTTGAGAACAAAGTCTTACCTTTTGTTAAGTTTAAGGCAGTGATTGGGAAAGAAACTAATATTATTCCCCACATGATATGTGGCTGTCAAGAGCCTCCTGCAGGATTCTTTCCCTCTTAAGAGTAGGCATTGTGAGATACATTTCAAAAAACTGTCTTGAAATGCTAAATAGTTAAGAAAGGCTGACATCCAAAAAGGTGTTGACATCAATCTTCCATCATCACCAAGCAATTCTGACCAACACAGATGATACACAGCATACTGTGTTATGAGGGGAAGTGTTATAAAGAAGCCTAGATATAAATGGCATCTGTACCACATTAACATCTGTATCTGTACCAGTTTTCCCTTAACTTCCCACAAGAATCAACCTGCCCTTGGCTGTTTCATGTTGATAGTAGTTCTTTTTTTGCTAGTGAACAAATGTCAATATAAACAGAAGTCATTTGCAAGTGTTGAAAGCATGGAGGAATTTTGATCAACAAAATCTGAATATATTTTAATGCAATTAGAAATTAATAAATGTCTGAGTTAGTGATAGGATAAGCAGATTATGAAAAAGTTTTGTTAGTTATTGTAGTTAAATAGCTAATAAAAGTGCTGGAGTAGGCATGAGCTTTTAAAACCCTATACAAAAGATAAACTTCTCTCCTTGAGAAACTAAAAATTGGCTGAGAGAATAGCTTTAAGCATTAAAAAGTATTGAGTACTGTGAAGAGAGGGGGCTTTCCAAGCAGTGGCAGCACCATTAATCAAGGAGATCTTGTAGGGAGTTAATCTTATCTGCTCAAACCTATTGAAATATTTGTATCTTCGGGGATCCAGGTCTGTATTCATGACTTCAGTGTCAGTCCTAGGAAAGACCTCTACATCTTCTAACACTGACAACATAACTTGTGTCCAGAGTCATCTTAGGTCACATAGTAGCTGTAGAAAAACATTTTGCAGAGGTGTTAAAGATGCAAATAAATATCTTAAGCCTGACTCTGTTATAGCAACCATTGATATAGAATTAATATTATTTCTAAGGGATGGGCTTTTTAATTAAAAATACTTGTCAAGAGTGAATTGTATTTGCTTCTGGAATCAGAGCTAGTCCAGACTCTGACAAAAGAGACTGGATAAACTCAAAGTGAGACAAACAACAGCTAAGTCCTGAGGTTGGAAAATACCTTCACGTTCAGATTGTGAAGTCATAATCACAGTTCATGACATAGCAATAACAAATGATAGCACTTTCCTGATTCTTAACACGTAAACCAGATATTGTTTGAAGTTCATATTCTTTTTTTCAGTGGCTTTAAGACATCCTTCAGTGTCAGGAAAATTACTAATCTCAACATTTCTGAAACTCTTGTAGCTTCTCACTGTGGGAGGAACATTTGTTGGGGGACAGGAAGGAGTAATGTACAAATACAGAAGCTGCTATGAAATTACAGTTTTGTCTTGCCAAAGTAAAGTCAACAGTATCATACTGTTATAAATTATATAATTAGGGAAAACAATCTTTTCCTCATGGCAGAAGCTTCTATAGATAAGAATGACAAATTCTCCTGCATTTATGGTTTCCACTGTAAAGAACTTGGAACACTTGAAACTTAGACTTTTAACTAAAGTATTTTCTCCATTAAAAATCCTATTTAAAATTTATAGATATTGACAAATACTTATTGTATAACAAGGTGTAATACTAAAGCATTTGTGCCTTCATAAGAAAATGCTATGGTAAGCTTCACATCTGCCAATCATGTAAACAAGATAAGAAAGGAAGGCCTTCTTTCTTATACTTTCACATTTGAAAGGAGTCCCTACAAAGTCAGTGGGAAGAACTTAACTGTTCATTGATGCACAGTGGCTTTTCAACCCATAAACAGTATTTATGCATAAAATTCTATTCTAAATATTTTAAAATATTAAAAAATATATATTTAATGTTTTAACTATTTTCAAATTTTAAATATAATGATTTTANAATTTTAAATATGTTTTTAAAAATATTAGTTATTTCATCTATCTCTGATCTTTTTTTCTCCCCAATCACCTAAATATATTCAAAAGTTAGGTTTTATAATTTCATCTAATAACATAAAGATCACATATATACATATATATACAATGATATAGTTATCATAATTACATGTTTAAGGCAGCTCTCAAATGTGATTCATATCTAATATACACTCTGATACTGTGAATTATCTCTCTCAAGCCAAAAAATTTTATTTCAAAAAATTATGAGAGCATATGATTGGAAAGGTTTTAGAGGCTTCACTCAAGTCTCCAGTATGACACGTGCCATGTGATGTAATTCCTCTCATAAATATGTCATACTTAAACAAGATTAAAGAAGCTGTGAAAATAAAAGTATGAAGGTAAAGGTCCAATTGCAAATCTATAAACTGATAAGTATATCCCCATTGTTCAATTAATTTTATACAAAATACAAGATTGTTTCTTGGATAAAGTAATTAAATAGTCCACAGATATTCTGTTTAGTATCATTCTTGATCTTCAGTTCTTGATAGTGATATTTTGGTTCAAGATGTAGCTAACACCCCAAAAATCTCTATCTCTGATCAGAATACACACTAAATCAGTATTTTCCCTACAAACATCTCCCCTCTCCCAATCAATATTAAAAACCAACCAACAAACCAACCCAAGCCATAAAAAAAACATAACAAACCTCTCCAAGTACCAACATCTTAAAGTCTGTCTTATAGGATAGATGCTCTAGTTTCATGCTGCTGATCAAAGGAATCCTGAAAGAATCACTGTGTGTGAAGATCACTTGTTCAGATGTTTAAGTTGACTTTCAGCCACAGTGACTGTGGCGGAGGACAGTCAGCTTAAACACCTGAACAAGTGATGTTGACACACTTTAAAATCTTCAATTGGAAGGGGTGAACAAATTAAGAAAATTAAAAGTACATAAAACATGGCAAGTCACACATAACTGTAAATCAATATGATACAAAAATTTTGTAGGGACATTTTGAACACATAAAAACGATTAAAAAATTGTAATTAATAAGGAAAAGAAACTTCTTTAAAAAGTAACCAAAAATTTTTTTTTTTTTGGCATATATGGTTTTTCAAAAACCTTTTTCACTCAGAGAATCACAAGTGCTTGAAATGCCCAGAAGACTTAGAAATAAAAGGATAGAAAAAAAAGAGTGGAGGAATATGGAGGAATATTTCCACCATAGAGGTTAACAGGAAGCTTGCCACAACCTTCCCCTAGGTTCTGGTTGGCTCAAGATATTAACATATATTTTCTGAAAAACATAGTTATGCAAAGAAATGCTGGAAAACTTTTAGATTATAGCAGTCATCTAGATAACCAAACCTACAGCTGTCTGCAACCTCCTATAGAAAGTTTTGAAGTGAGGTCTGTCTCTCCCATGATGCTTTGGCTTTGCAGATTAATGTTTGATGGGCAGTCTGTCATCTAAATTACATTGTTTTGGGTTTTTTTTTAAAGCTGCAGCTTATCTCTTGTAGACAGAACTTGGTTTTCTGTGTTTTTTTGATAAGACGCTAGACTAACAGTCATTTTATTTTTCTGCACAGTAACTTTCCATCAAATCTGAAACACAACAAACTTTTTCTGTTGGCCAATACACAAAATGTTTTTAAAATAATTTTTCAAAATATGACATTGACTTCAATTTTGAGCTGCATATTGAACCTTATAAATACTAGTAAAATTTTAAGAGACTAATATTTTACCATGGCATAAAATGTAAGTTATGCTAGTGAAATTGATCTTTTAGTATATAGTGAGTTCTGAGTGCTCTTATAGACCTCCACTGGAATTGGGCATTAAAAGATAAATACATTTTTTGGTAAGTGGGAAGTGTTTCTGTCTATATAAATTAGAATCTTCTGTGGCTTCTTAAAAGAAATAAAAGGATTTGTCACTATGGATTCTCACATTTCCTTCTGGTAACAAAGGTGTCTTGTTAAAACCCAATTTTATTAAGTCCATCTTTGAAGAACTATATTTCAATCAAGGATAGCATAATGCACAACTTGTATGTGCTGTAAGGCAAATTGTCCACCATTATCTGAATATCCAGATTATCTGGTGCTAATGCACATCTACCTCTGTTTCTCTGGAAATCCTTTTTTCCTGACGGTAAGTCACAATTACAATATTCACTTTCAATCAGATTTGAAGAAGGAAAATTTCAAGGATATCACCAGCCCAGCAATTTTACTAAATAAGTAGTTAAAAGGAGATAAATTGATGAAAGAGAGCACTCACCAACATTCCAGTGATGAATTAATTTAGTCAAATATCAACTGAATGATAGCACCTAGAAAGCCAATAAGAATAAGCATGAATAAAAAGATAACTCCAGAAAAATTGTAATATTTGATACCTCTATTTTGTTTTCCAAGCAAAAGAGCACTTGTGAAAGACGTGGGAAAAGCTGAGAGTGGGATGATGCAAGCACATAAGGAACATCATGGAAAACCTTGGAAGGGCAGAAAGCATGGTACTGAACTGATATTGCAGGGAATGGTCTTTGGAAGACAAAACAACCTGGATATGACATTCCTGAGAGTTCTTAGAAGAAATAATCACTGGGATTGGATTGATGGGAGGAGTGTGTGTACTGTAAATGGGAGTGATAAGGGAGGAACAATTGGAGGTCCCAAAATAAAATTTAAAAAATCATGAAACAGTGGTTACTGTTCATAAAATATTTTTCTTTAATATTTTAATTCGATTTTAACAATCTGTTACAGGTTTCTTTTGATAGTAGATAAAGGTTTCTTTTTTAAGCAGAATATCTTTGTCTTTAAGGCACTGCTACACTCCTGAAATGCCTTATGAAGTTTGTAATTCAATAAACAATGTAGTTTGAGTGGTCACCAAGTTTTGAAGGAACAGAATCTTTAGCATTGTGAGAGTTCTTCCAGTATTTATATTACATATATTGCATTACATTAGTATTAGAAGTAAAATTCAATATGAGAAGGCCATGCTTATGGAAAATAAAATATTAGATATTTTATGGAAGTATTTTTCAAATACGGAGATTATACAGTTCGTATAAATCTTTACTAGGAGAGTTCATACTTATTATCTGTCATTTAAATTAATATTAGCATAGAGCCAAAATGATTCTTTAATTTGATTTATTTTTTTCAATTTAGAACATCCTTGTTGTGTTAATTAATTAACAGTACCATTGGTTTTTATAAATAGTGGCTCTTAAATTTAATGTGATAACTCATATCTACACTTTGGAGAAAAACACAGACATGTTTTTTGCTGGTACTCAGGTGGATATAAATTAAAGACATGAAAAGAAGGAATCTGTAAATACCAGATGCTAACAGAAACATGAAAAATT